>ML677359.1:15117373-15370237 GCA_007922305.1 Dermatemys mawii | reverse complement strand
CCGCACTCCAACCCCCTGCTCCAGCTCTGAGTCCCCTCTCTCACTCAAACTCCCTCCCATAGCCTGCACGCCCTCCTGCACTCCAAACCCCTCATCCCCGGCCCCACATCAGATTCCGCACCCCCAGCTGGAGCCCTCACCCGCCCGCCCCCACATGCCATCAATTTGCCCCAACCTGGAGCCCTCTCACACACTCCAAACTTCTCGGTTCCAGCCCAGAACTCTCTCCTGAACCCCAAACCCCTCATCCCTAGCCCCACCCCAGAGTGCACACCCCGATCAGGAGCCCTCACTGTCTTCTGCACCCCAACCCCCTGTCCCAACGTGGTGAAAATAAGTGAGTGAGGGTCGGGGAGAGTGAGCGTTGGAGGGAGGGAGGATGGAGCCTCAGGGCAGGGGCAGGGCAGGGGCAGTGTCTTCGGGAAGGGGCAAAGCAGGGAGCAGGGCATGGGCGGTCAGTTTTCTGCAATCAGAAATTTGGCAACCCTGTTGAAGAGATAAGAAATCCACTCACAGACAGATGATATTATAACCTGTTATCGACCACTGTCTCTCAGACAGTTGGATGACAGTCTACTGTTAAGAAAAAACCTCTAATAAAGAAATCTCTAGAAGGAAAAATCAGACAAGAGACAGGAAATTCAGAATGAAAGCTTACAAATTTTCAGCTCAAAATGCTGTGTCTTTCCCCCGCTCTCCCTTCCATAAGATAAAGATGGAGCCTGAACCTTGAATTTTTTTTGTTTTTAGCAGTTTATGTTAAACAGTGTTATTGGAAAATAGTTTTTATCTGTGCATAATACAGCTTTGTTTGCCAAAATCTCTGCTCCTAAATGCATTAGTTTCAGAAATTGACAAACATCAAAGTAAGAAGATTTTTCAACTAAAAAAAGTTATCTTTAAAAGTGATGATTAGCTTTTTACTGTATAATTTCTGGTGAATAATTATTAGATTATTTAATAAACACTGAGCAATCTCTCTTTATTATTCTATCTAATCTATTGTAAGAGATATCCTTGATTATGTAATTGTAATTAACTCTATCTGTATTTTACTAAAGTTTGAAGTATTAAAACTGTGTATGTAAGCACTGTGACATTCAGGTTGCCTGAAAGTAGTAAATAAATCTGTAGGTCAAACTGTATTAATATGTCTTGCCAGCTATTATTACTTCAGCTTTGAATAGCATTTATTCTGTAATTGATGGTTGTCAGCCTGTAATTTTCACCTACCATAGTTATGCCTCAAACACTTTGAATTTTTCATTAATTTGTGTAGTGTTTATACCATATATAGTCATAGCATAGAGTAAAACTGGGAAAAAAGGTAACAATTTACATTTTGTCTCCTTAATATTTTTCTTCAGGAAATCTCTCCAATTGTTTGCCAAGACCCTATATCTATAACATCCCCCTAGATTCAATTCACTGCCCTTTACTTTTCTACTTTACTTTTACATTTCATATTTACCTTCTTCCTTTTGGATTTCATCTAATCTGTCTGTCTGTGTCTATCTAATAGGTCTACCATTTCTTTAATATGCTTATCACTTAGCAGTTAGCACCTATAATATATTAGGAAAGATTAATTCCATCATTAATGGATCAAAATTCTGCGTATTGTCCTCATTAAGACTGCTTCATAAGTTAAAAAAAACATTGTTGATGGTCTTCCAAGAGTTGTAATGCAGAACTATGCGTTTGCTTTATTATTAGAAGGCCATTGTAAAGAGGTGAGTTGTGCAGTGTACTCTGATACTAACTATATTCAGGCTCTTCTAGATCTCTGATGATACTAAATGCCAATATTTTTCTTCTACTTCCCAGCAGAAGTTTTACCTTGGGACCTCTCCACCTTCTAGCCCCTATTGATCGAAAAGGATCTCAGCAGTTCATCTTTTTTGCCATTTTTATGCTGACGATAATCAGCTGCACGTGTCTTCTAACATCTTTTACAGCTCCGTCTTGTTGACTCTCTTTTCCTATCTTGACCCATTAAACTTCTCTCTTTGTCTCAACATTCTTCAACGAAATAACTCAAAATATATATGCTTATCTCAGGCTAGAGGCTCATTGTCATACAACTCTGTTGCTTTCATCTCCTTCCATTTACTTTAACTCTTCGTAACTTTAGATTCATCTTTGACCTCAAACTCTTCTTTTCTTCCTGTGTCTTCTATTTTACATCTGCAATTTGCATGTTGTTTCCTTCACGGTGTTATTTGTGTATAGCATTGTTTCATCTCCATCTCTGCTGAAATCCTTATTTTTACCTTCATCTCCTCTTGCCTTGACAGTTGCAATTTCTATCTGCATGGACTTCCCATGATCCATCTCCCCAGAGTCCAATACTTGCAGAAAGCTACATATCTCCTTCCCTATGTATGCAGTGGAGTTTGGCTACCTCATTTCATGTTCTTCAGCATCAAGTCCAAAATTGCTGTCTCTATTTTAAGATCCTCGTTGAACTGTCCCTAGCCTACCAAGGATTTTGTGTCTCTGTTCCCCTCATTCCCACTTCTGAGCTTTGACCTGGACTATTCTATGTCCTACCACACAATGATAGTGTGTGAGTATTCTCCACAATAGCTCCTGCCACTAGTACCAACGTTCGTATGTTGCTCCACCTCATCAACTCTCCACCTCATTTCATATGTCAACTAGAAACAGGTATTTTTCTCTTGCCTATGGCATATCATTTGATTTCACTCTTGCTCTACTGTTTTGTAATGCTGTAACTATATTATTTAACTTTTTAAAATATTTTGGAATGAGGACGTTTGCCAGGTGTTTGCCACATCTGTATTTGGTAAACCCACATTCACATGTAGAAATTGACACTTGGTGCAGCTCCACACTTTGTGTGCCTAAGTGCCATTTGCATGTGCAAAAATAGAATATTTGCATTCAGTTTAGGCAAATATTTTCGCAGAGTGGGCTCACAGGTTGTATAAAAGGTGGTATTAAATAAAGGTCCACTGTATTGCTCTAGTGAAGCATGGATGTTCTGTTAAAGCACTTGTACAGAGGTTAAATAGCATAACACATAAGATACGCAGTGTTGTACATCATTTAGCCTAGGTTTGTTTCTGTATTTCTTTATTTGTGACATAGAGTTTATGGTGATATTCAGTGTAGTAGAGAACACGTCTGAAGTATCCTGTGACATGATATGGTTAACTAAGCTTCCCACAGCAAGTTTAAACTCCTTATTAGCTAGTTCTTTTTTTTTTTTTAAGCTTGATTGGGTGCATCTGAAGTTCATTATGACATGTCTTTATATTGCACACAGAAATCGGCACTCAGTCAAATTAAAAGCTGACATTAAAATTATGCCCATCCTTTCACAGTAGAGAAAGCAAAATATCAGTTTACGTACTTTTTATTAGGAAAAAAAAATCTTTTGAACATAAATTAATTGATGCCAAAGAGCTAACCTCATCATTATACCTTAACTAATCTATTAAACAAATAAAAGCGGATGAGGCGGTCCCTTTTGTTATTTCTTTCTTCTTTCATTTAAAAAAATCAGGATCTCAGGAGAGCATTTTTAACGAAGGGAAGTATAAGTGCAAAGAATGACTGTTACAAATAATTTCATACAACAGTCAGACATATTGTGCTGATTGTCTTCTTTTTTTAAAAAAAAAGTCTGGCCTGGAGACTAGAGTAAATCACAAAAGTGATCTCAAGTGAACAGAGATAGATTTCTGGAATACGGTGTGCAATGAAACCACTGACCTCTTATGCAAGGGTTCATGTCTTTTTCTAAAGAAACAGATGGGTAATAGCATAATGCTGAAATCATGCTCTACATAATATGGACCTAGTGATTGCAGACCTGATTGCTTGCCATATGGTTGCTGAAGGGTTGAAGAGAAAATGGGATGATATGCAAACCCTTAAACGCAACATTTTTATTGAATGGCCATTACATTAAAACCCAAACTCTGCAAATGAAGGCAAGAACTGTGGTGAATAATGATGAAATAACAAAGCAATAAAAGAAGAAACAGAAAAGGAAGTATATGTTTTCAATATGCAAAATAACAGTATGCCTTATTTTTTGTCACTTTGCCTAGTATTGTGAGCATTTGGTGTTTGGTTGGTGGGACATTAGTGCCTGCAGGGTAGAAATACTGTATATTTGGAGCATTCCAGTATTCACTAGGTCAGACAGAAAAAGAATATGATCAGTTGTCTCAAAGGAACTGCATTTGACTTAAATGATAACTAAAATATGCAACATGCCTACAGGAACCGCAACATTGAGACGCCTATGGGAAAGCCTATGTGAGATCCTCTCTGACAATGCAGGGCTATTAAAGCTTATTAACTACTTTCCCCTTCTTTGAATTTTCTTCCCGCCACAGTTTTTACTGCCTCTTCGCCATTGGTAAGCAGCTGTATGTTTTTTCAGGCTCCATTCTGCAGCATGAAGGAAATTCAAAGAACCAAAGCATTAGCCCTCAGCTCTCTGCCTTTGCCCAGCATGAAGCAGCTCCTTCATAGAGAGGAGAAATGTACATGGTGCTTGGTAATGTGGATCTATCTCCACAGCCACAGTGACGGATAAGTGGACATGATGTGACCTGGCAAGTGCCATGCTTAGCTCTGTAAAATTGGGGTTAGATCAGAATCAGGTCTGGTACCTTTGAGTCATGGGATTGTGCTTAATATGATTTGTGCTATACCCCAGAATGATGATATCAGAGGCATTTTATTGGGCAGACTCTGAATTATGGTGCTGACCGTTCATAGAGAAGGGGGGCTCAGTGACTGGGAGCCTTAGTCTCAAACCAAAATGAAGATTCTAGGCAGAAAATTACTGGCAATGGGCCAGATTTGCCCAACTAAAGTTAATGATTTACATAAGATTTGAATGTAACGGAATAAATGTTATCCACCCGCTGGAGCTACCTATGATGCCACCTACACATTTTGAAGCAGATGAAAGAGCAAAAGCATGAGTCGTATGGGCGTTGCCATTTAAAGTGCCTTTCCTCTCCTAGGTATTCAAATCTATCTTAGAGTCCACTAGGGAAAGTACAGTTATTCAGGAATAAATCTACAGATTCATCATTGGAATACACTACATATATATACACTTCCTTTCAGTCCATTGTGCCAGCAATCCAAACAACTCAGAGACACCAACTTCCCATGGATGTCTGGGCTGACAGCCCTTTTTGAGTTGCATGATGGACTTGTTTCTTAAAAAAAGAAGTTCAAATTAGTGAGCGTGAACTCCCTTACTAACTTATAAGAGGCATCACCTCCGAGAGCTACAAAGTGCTGTTGGTGGCTAAATCAACAGCACCGAAGAATGAAAACTGAGCTCTTTTAAATTGAACGTGAAATCGGGCAGGCAGGAAATCATGAGTATCCAGCTGTTTTCATAACTGGAGATTTGTGTACATTTTATTTTGAAGGTTTTAGCCTTGTCTGGAAAGACAAAACTGGACACCCATCCCAGCTCTCTGCATAGAAGTCCAGAGCTAGATTATGTGGCCCAAATAAGATGGTAAGAATAATTTGGCTGGGTAAAGAAGGGCTTTATGTAGGTGCAGAACATTGAGAGTGAAAAGGCTGCTCAACTTACAGTGACACCTACAAGCTTCCTAAGTCAATAGCTTCTGAGTGCCTGATTTCCATAGTATGACTGACAGCCCCCATTGCACCACCCATGCCTGGTCTTGAATCCTTAAACCCATATAAAGAAAGGAATGTGAATGCAGGTACCAGTTCACCTTGCATCACACCATGGGTTGTTGCCTGACTGCCTACTGGTTATGTGCACATGGCACAACAGCTAAGCCTTTCCCTCAGCACCACCCTTCCCATCCACACTGCCTGAGAGTTTTCAGGATTAAGCCTTATATTTCAGTACACCTATCTCTGATTAGTCACTACTAAAAAGAATCAGTAATCGTTCACATTCAGTGAAAATATAAACTTGTCTGGCTTAGCAACTTAGCCTAGTGTGTCCTGTAAATCACAATCTTTTTGACTCCAAGAATGAAAAATAACTATTTGTATAATCATTTTCAAAGAGAAATCTTCTACATGCATGAAGCTGAGGATTGTTGAACTTTTCATCAGCTGCCTACCTCACTTTTAGTACTTTCTAGGCCTAAAGACATATGACAAGCAGCATACTCTAGTATTTAAAAGATTTTCTTATGATGAGAAGAAATTTCCTCCGGCCCGTAAAACTGATTCTTATACTTCTTGACTAGTGACATGTCAGCTGTGTGGCAGCAATAAGTTTTGCATAACTTTTAAGAGCCCATGCTGACCTACTTAAGAGGCATCTAGTGCTACATAATTTATTTAGGGCAAGTATTGTGCTTGAGCTTCACATCACTCTTGTAACAGTCCAGCTTACTGTGAAATCCACAGGTATGAGACTAATGCAAACACTATGTAGGTTAAAGAATGTTCATAATGTTAAAACATGATTATATTATTATTTTTATTTGTAGTGTTACCATAGTGCTTAGTATCCCCTATCATGGACCAAGACCCAGCTGTGCTAAGTGCTATATAACACAAATTGTAGTTTCCCCCCTTTGCACCACTACGTTTTCCATTTATTGGGGTGTGCTGGACTGGCTGTAACACAGTTACAAGCAATTTTTTAGGGGCTGAACTATGCATAGAAATGGGCTGTTTTAGGCAAGAAGGCTAAGTTTTTGTACGCCTGTGATTCAGACATTACTTTTATAAAACCAAAACGAACCAAACAAAAAAAACCCATGTCAAGCAAGACGTGCTGGGAAGACTGCCTGTTGTTGTCATGTTTAAGATAGTCATGTTAGTAATGTTGATCATGCATGTGCTGAAGTGAGATTGTGACTTGGCTCATGCTGGCTAAGCAGAAGAATAAGGTGGAAGAAGACCCCTGACATATACACGTGTAACCATGGACCTGGCTTTGGGTATGGGGAACAAGGAGTAGCCAGGTCCTTTGCACCTGCTACTTCCCCATTGAGCAAGTGGTTTGTGAGGGGCAGGGAGAGGTTGAAACCTTGACACCAGGAATCAATTTTCTGAGGCATGGTTCGTTTTTTATGTTGCTCCGGAGGCCTATGTCTAAGCTCCTTAGCTGGGGCAAATTGTTAAAGCACAATTTAGCCTCATTTTTATAAAGTGATGCTAATAGTTTTTCACCCATCTAATACTAACATATTGTCCTGTGGTGGATTGGTATTGTGTAGTGACTTGTCTATACAGTGCATGACATCTTAATGATCTGACATGAAAAATAAACCACCGAAAAGGGCCATTATAGCTCCTGACTTTATAACTATATTTGCTTTCAACATTATATACATTAACAAAATATATTGGAATAAAGTACCGTATAATTATTTACACCAGATAGTATATATTTCCTGAGAATCAGAACTTGAAAAACTCATTCACAACATGTGTGAACTGATTCTGATATGGTGGTCGCGATCTCTGAAATCTGTAAAAGCCTGCAACCCTAGCTCCTAGCTGCCTCAGAGGCCGAGGCAATGCCATTTTACTTATGTCATCTTACTTATGAGGGTTTCATATTTTGAAAATAAGTTCTTTCTGGAAGAAACTGTCTTGCAGTTTGTCCTAATGGATTAGTGAGGGATATTTCTAGTGCCCCAAATGTTCAAGCCTGGTTACCTACATTTAGAGTCCTAAGTACATATGTAGGCACCTGCAAAAAGTGTCTTGATTCCAAAATCCAAAGTTCCTTTTGAAGACAATGGTAGATGTAGCTGATAAGCACTTTTGAGAACTAGATTTTTATTTTAAGTGTCCACATGTGGATCAAGGAGCCTAAATTTTGGCTCCAAGGTTTTTACATTATCCCAACCTCTTTTCAAGTATGCACTGGTAGAAGAGGAACCACAGCAATCAACAATACAAGGGAAGACTATCGCTTTCTACATAAACCTCCACGGTTTGTCAACCTCTGCCCTTTCTATTCTTTCAAACTGTATGAAAACATTACCCATTTGTTTGATAAACAAGTCTGTGTTATCCACTTCCATAATCCAAATAATACTTTCAGGACCACATTGGTTTCTTTATTTTAATACTTCTGAAAAAAAAAAGTAAAGAATGTATTGTAGCACAGTACCATTGCCATATTATACTAATAGTAAGTCTTCACTCTGAATACTCTTGGTTTGGGGGTCTATCACCGGGGTGCTGGGCAAAAGCAGCTGAACCAGTATTCTAGTCACTGCAACTCTAGTTAATTACTCTAGAGCAGACCTTTTGAAGGTCTTGTCTACACTGCATGGCTAGGTCGACATAAGCTGCCTTGTGTTTTCCTAGCTGTGCAAGTGTCTTCATTTAAATTTGGCTCTTACTGATGTAAATGTCTTTCTGTACCAAGTTAGTAACGCCACCTCCCTGAGTGGTATAAAGTCACAGTCCATTGTAATAGGGTCAATGCACTATCAGTGGAGATGCTGCGTTGCTTATGTTAACTGTTCCTGGCTTTCAGGATTTCTTCCACAAGGCCCCACACTGACAATGCAATCAGTACAAGTTTCCTGGTGAGGATGCGCACCACCGACACAAGGAGCCAAGTGTGCACACACACAAGCGATTTCATAATTATGGTGGCTGTATGCCAATGTAAGTTAAGCCAACATAATTTTGTAGTGTTGACATGGCCAAAGAGAAGCTGTGCCTAACTAATGGGCTGAGGAGAGCTAAGAGGCTAATTAGGCCATTAGGCAGATGATCGAAAAGGCACAAGAAAGAAGTGGGAAAAGGGGGGAGCAGAAAGAGAGCGGGAGAGATTGCTCTCTCCTGCTTGCCTCAGGAGCTGAGGGCTCCCTAGGATTGTAGGCTTGAGGACTGTATAAGAGTGATGGAAACTAATAGTCTAAATAAAATACGTGGTGTTTTACCCACAAAAAGGTCTCTGAGCTGTTTGTAGACTTAAGAAAAGGCAGGAGCAAGCAGGACCTGCCAAATGTCTTGAGTAGACCTTAATGATACTTTGACATAGTTCAATTTGCATTACATCTGGATTTTAATGTCTTCTGCCGAGCCTATTTTCAAAATTCTGGCTTATTATATGTAAGAATGCACTGAAATAATTCTGGCTATATTACAAAAAGTTGAGCACAATTAATGTTGGATTTTTGCTATATGTAGAAACATATATTTTGTGTGTGTGTGTGCGTGAGCGAGAGAGAGAGAGACAGCACAACTGTACCTTTGAAATACACATTGTTTTAGAGAAATACTGGTATGGATGTAAGAAAAGAAGCTGTATTTTTCAATTATCTAGATATAGACAAATGGACCATTTTTCAGTGACCTGATTCAATATTCAAAGCTCATTTTGCAACTGATTTTCAGTTACAGATACTCTTTTGTTCTTCTCTTCTTTATTCTTTTTTTCCCCTTCCAAAAAAATATTCTTCCCAGCAATAAACAACAACAAAACCAAAAGAAACCACCCAAAAAACCAAACAAACAAGATATGAATGATCATATTTTGAGAAGCTATGTGGATGCTAAGAATAATTGAATTGTAATAATTATATGTTCCTCCAATCCTAAAAGTTCATACGTGTTTAGGTTTGAATTTACGGAGGTGGGTTCTCGGATGATGTAAATTGTCATTGCTCTGTTGAATGGGCTTGAGAATCTGGCCCCAAAATTTCAAACCTTTGTAGTATACATAATATTTGCTTAACTTTTTCATTTTAAAAAAAGACAGCAAGAAAGTTGCATGACATCTTTAGAGCATTTTTATTATAGGGTCTCTGTTCATTTTCATTAAATATATTTCTTAGAAAGTGGGAAGTATATTCTGAAATATTTGTACCGTCTCTGCACTGTATATTTAATTATTCAGAAGAATGTGAACAAATCTGTTTCTCCAAACATTTTGAATCCTTTGAATACACTCTACCATATCGCTATTTACAGAGATTCCATTCAATTAAAAAGAAAGCAATTTTTCCCTTGCAGGTATATGCATCATTTATATTCCAGCTTCATTATATGCTGTACTGTATAAACTCCTAAAGGAGAGTAGTTATGTAACACTCTTATGACACTGCATTTAAAATATCCTTGCAGAATCATGTTCATTTTAGGGACCAAAAATGCTTAACTCATGAATCTGCTAGAATAAGTGAGGAATGCATTTTTTGGCTGATACTGTTGACATAGAGTTATACATGAAGTACAGTGCTGAAATGGGATTACTAAGCCCAGATGACAAGTACACATGTGATAGTAGTAGTTTACTGAAACCTCTTTCTTCAGTTACTAAGTTGGAATGGAAATAAATCAGCATTAAATTTACAGGACAAGATCCTTTGCACAGTGAATATAAAGGCAACTCCATTGAAGTCTGTGGATTAGTGCCCATTTACATCAGATGAGGATCTGGCCTTATGTAATAGCTTTTATTTTGAAAACTATGAACCCTGTTTTAGAAGAAAGTTTGTATGATACACTTAATTTATGTAGGAAACAATATTCAGGTAAAAGAAAATTTCAAAATAGCTTTACATGCATCATATCACACAAAAGAAGTTAACCTGCCATGTTAAGAGTGTGCCAATATATCTTTAGTCATTGCAGGCTTCCAGTTCATTGTAGCCCTACTGCCACCAGGAACAGCATAATCTTTACTCTTAATTCTCCGTTGCCACATGGAATGATCCTCAACCAGTTCTGTCCTCACCGAGTTTGGTGGCAGTGATGACTCCGGCTACCTTGAGAATTAGGCTGCATCCCCTGCCTCCTTAGGCTTGATTATGAAGCACCAGAGAACCAGAGATTCTCTTCTCTGTTAAACAGGAAACTCCATCCCACTGATGCCCAAACTCGTTCCATAAATGTATCCTTTTGTTGATACATTCCTTATTGCCTCTTGTTTTATTCACAGCTATTTTAAAGCACAGCATTTTGGGACCAGTGCAAGAGAGAAGGGCACCCATTCAGTATTGGGCCCTTTTAATACGGGGCCCACTCCATTTTCTTTTCAGGGAGCCATAGTTTTGCTGGAATCATCTCCGGAAATCAAACATTTATTTCACTTAAAATGACAATTAAACTAGATGAATATGCCAAAAGTTAAAAGTTCAGTAAGAGAGACAAAAAGTATTTCCAGCCTGTGATGTTATACAGAAGATCAGATTTCTCAGTTAGGTTGACATCTCTGTGAAATATGAAATAGAAATGCAATATGCCAGTAAGCTACCGAAGTAAATTGCATTTTGATTGGATGAACCATCTCGTGTCTTAGTTTTGTCAGCTCACAGTGGACCATTCCTAACTATACTGAAATAAATTGTCTGGCTATACTGAAAGAAGGTCAGGAACCACTTGATATGGTTTTAATCAGGCCACAACTTGATTATTAGCTGTCTGGGACTACCTGGCAGATAAAAGTGTATGGTGCAGATAACATCATGTTCATTCTGTAACTACTTGGGGGGGCTTCTGCCAAACCCTTCTTTTCCATCCATATCCCCTAGCCAGCCCACTGCTGGGATCTGAACATCCCCCCTCACCCCAACCCGATCAAATGTTTCATGGGCTATAAGAAAGAGGGATTGGCTCCCTGCCATACCATTCATAAGAGCCCTGAACCTTCCCCGCTTCTGTTCTTTTAACCAGCACCTCCTTTTGAAGTCCTTTACTAAGCCATTTGTCCAGTCACAGTATACCTTCCATATGGAGTACCTGCACTGGACATCTGCCCCACATTTATATAATGAGTTGCGGCATAATAGCCTAACTTTCATGCCTCACATTAATAAAGTGCACCTGAAGTCACTGTGGGGAAGGCAAAAAACACTCCGCTCAACCCAAGCCAGTCTGGTGGTGAGGGAAAAAGTCCTTACCAGCCCCACTAAAAAGGGACAGCTAACATGATGCCCGCAGCAAGTCCTGACCAGACCTAGTATTTTTGCCATCTTAAGGAGAAAAAGGGTGGATACTGCTTCACTTGTTCAATGGAAAAGGGCTTTTCCCACCCAGGCCTGTCCCTTTTTAACCCTTCTGCCCTTCCAGTCCTAAGAGTGAGTCACCGTTGTCACACTGATCCAGTCCCCTTTTTGCAGCAGCTTCTGAACTCTCTTTCCTCCCCTCCCCTCTGCCGCCCACACATGAAAAGCACTATTGCCTCTCTTCCGGCAAGCCAGACAAATGCCCCCCACTTAAAAGTGTGGTGTGGTCACTTAAAAAGAAAAAAGTAATGCTAAAGGAAGAATTGGCATAATCCTTCCTCAGGACTTGAACTAGAACCAAATTAAACATTCCTTGAAGTTTGAAAAATGTTTAACTGTATTTCTGAAGCAGCTGTTGTAAAAATTTAGATGGACTATATGAGCCAAAGGTCTTAACATACTCTAGTCACTGTCCAACATTAAACAGTTTTAAACAAGGCTTGGAGTTTGGTACACAGAGACCTCAGCCTGTTTAATACCACAGCAAACACACTGCTGAACATCCTTTTAACCTTTTATTAAAGATACAGAAAAGAAGGCAACATGGTTAAAGCCTTTGAAATGTGAAGTATAATATAAGGCTTTTAACAACATCCCTTGTTCTCTTTCCCTTTAGCAGGAGAGAGGTTTTAGAAGAAACCACTCCCCTTTTGTTTGATAGTCTTTTAGTATGTATCAAATATGGTAATAACTGTCCTTTTTTGGGGAAAAGAGAAAAGTTAGTTAAGATGGGCTGGAGCTGTCACTGTTGCTGTTAAAGTCTGATCCTGTTTACTCAAAGACAAAACAAGGCAAACACACACAAAAGGAAAAGAAAAGCAAAGAGAAAAAATGCAGCTGACTGTCACCTGCAATCTCTCTGCTGGAGAGAAACAGGGATGGCATATTTTCTTTTCAGCCACCCTGAGACCCGACAAACTTGTACCATCATTGCATTGTTTAGCACAGTTGGGGGTCCCAGGAGATGGTGGGAGTGGGAGTGGCAGCCATGATGGTGAAACTCACTACCTCTTATTCTTTTGTCTTTCAGCCTGCCAGTGTCATGGCAGCCTCCTTCTGTTCATCTGTATTTTCCCCACAAAGTCTTTTTTTAAAGAACCCCAAAAGGGAGCGCTTGTGAAATAGTCCATACTCCCATTATTTTATCCACCAATACGGTTAATAGCAGCTATGTCAATTTTGATTAATTCATTTTTAATTCATTTTTGGTCATGTTTACTACATGATGTTAACACAGTCCTTTTTTTGAATTTCTTATTTTATTTTTCTGTTACAGACTTCTAAATTGACATTTCCCATAATATATTACTCTATATTGCATAGCTATGACATCATCTGTAATAATACATACTATTTTTTTTAAAAAAAACATTGCAGATATGGACATGGGGAAAACAAAAGGCACAAGCTCCAAATTTTATGGTGTCCAAATTCCATATTTGTGCTCAAATTGACACTTAACAGTGTTAAACCCTGAAACCTTCACCTGTTTTCTCAGATTCAGTAACTGGGCACATAACTGAGGCAGAGAGACTTGAGAATTGGGCCCATAATTGAGAGAGGACAGCCCTGTTGTAGCGTGGGAAAACAAAGAGATGTCTTCAAAGGCACACAGATTAATTTCTTTTTATTAGAGGAACTGAGAGAAAAAATGTTGAAAATCAAATAAATTCCAATAAATTTTAAAAGGCTGTGATAAAGAAAAAGCTAAAAGAATGACATAAAAGAGGCAGGAGAAGCTTCAGAAGTATATAAGATACCATTAGCTTTTTACTTTTCGCTTTCAGTTACTGTACAGCACAATGATGTCGCAGACTGTGTTGTGGTGGTGTATCCTAGCACAAGAAGCAACAAAGTCTGAAGCAGAGCCTACAAAGTAACTGTAATTACACATGCCATAATACAAATCAACATTTTCATCTTGAGTCTGGCAGGAAGCTCAAAGCACTAAAGGTTTGCACTCATGGTTTTTTGTTGCCAACAGAACACAAGAAAACTTTCTTATACTGTTAAATCTCAGTCTAACTGACTATTAAATAGTGAATTACTCCTTAGTTTGCTTATGGACAAAACCTGATTGTCCCTCTGTAGCTTCAAATGTTTTCCCACAGTGGAATTGGTACCGTTTTGTTGTGTTCAGGAAGATTTTTTGGGAACTCATGAAGGCACCTGATTAGCATGGGAACACCATACTCCAGGGAGTATCAGGGGGTAGAGAAGATTAGTGGGAGTGGAGTTCCAGATATGAAGATCCACTATCTATTGCTCCTTGAGAAGGAATGCATGCACATACTTGTGGATACTATGTCAAGTTTATGGAACCAGTGGCAATCACCGAATGCCTCTGTTAGGGTGACCAGATGTCCCAGTTTTATAGGGACAGCCCTGGCTTTTGGGTCTTTTTCTTATGTCGGCTCCTATTACCCTCACCCCCGTCCTGATTTTTCAGATTTGCTGTCTGGTCACCCTAGCCTCTGTTGCTAATCTGTGGAGTGGGTGGTGGGGGATTTTATTTTCAGATGCCTTTTGAGGGTTAAGGGACAAATTCTTTTGTGGATTCTGCCAAAGTTATCCCTTTTACTTTTTACCCCAGAAAGGGTTAATACTTAAGACGGTCAAAAATGGTGTGTTTAACTCAAAATTTTCATTTTACTGAATTTATTTGTGAAACATTTTGAACATTTCTGATGGGAAAAATCTCCCAACCTAATGGAAAATCAAATAAAAATTTGATGTTCAGTTGTGGTTTTTTCCCATTTCTCCCAGTTTCCCTTTTTTCCCAACTTCCCACTGAAAAGGAAAGGGGTGGAGGAGAAAAGGAGGTCTAAAATGGTGGAACCTTAACTGGAAACTAAAAACTGAAAAAAATAGCGGGGGGGGGGGGGGGTTGTTTTGAAAAAAAGGGAAAAAAGTCATTTTGGATTTTGTTTTTCCATTAAAGTATAGGAAAATTTTTCATGACAATTTACATTTTCATCAAAAGGCCACTTTTCATCCAGATTTTTTTGAATGAAAATTTTGATAAGCTCTGCTTACCAGAGTGGCAGCATCTTGGTTTTTAATGGTTACTCTATATTTTGCATAGTTTGTCAAAGAGATCAGTGACTTGCTCAAGGTGACAGTCAATCAAATAACACTGAAATTAAGAATCTTAGCACTTTTATTCTTTTAAGCCTCTTTAAATTGCTTCTATGCCCTTCTGATGTTGGGCAGCTTTCGGGACTGGAGTGGCCTCCATCATAACTCAGACAGCCCTGGCTGCCTGTATTACAGCATTCTGTCCCTGGGCTGCCCTATGGGGCCACAGAACTACCCAGAATCTCTTTCATGCTGTGTACTTGCCCCATACATGATCCCTCCTACTCCCAGTTCACCCCGTGGGCAATGTCTTGCAAGGGAATCATCCTAAAGTAATTTGTGGCTGTCTTCAGCAGTTCCTATGCTGGAGGAATTATCCCCAAGCTGGATTCAGGGCTTTCAAAAACTCCTTTACTTTGTTCTGATCCTTGTACCTGGAGCAAAGGGGCTAGAGTTGGGGTAAGAATCTGTCCCAGTGCCTTTGTCTTTCTTGGGAGATGCAATAGATTAAGCATCCTACTATGTTAGCACAGTGAATCTACAAGACTTTACAAGGCATACCCACTCCTACCCTTTTGACAACAGATCCAGCCTTTGTACTAGAGAAGTAGACAAACTTAGCAGTGCAAAATCAGGGCTTGCTGCTAAACATGGGAGCACTTAACATGAGTTGCAGACACTTGGGAGACACTGGTGCTCAGCTCTTCCTGTCAGTTAAGGATGTTCATGTTACTGAAGTGGGGCAGCTTTATAACTAAACCTCATACTCTCCATCAGCTCATCTGTTTGAAATCACGGTTTTGGAGTTCATACCTTAACAGCACACAAAGCTTTCCGCTGCTCCAGAATAATTTCCCAGTTCCTCTGTACTGTGGAATTTTCCGCACTCTACGTGTAAAAGCAGCACAAACGTTTCTTTCCAGAAACCCTACAAGGGTTGGAATTAGCAATATAAAGACTTCAGTCACAGGGCTTGAACACATCGGATAGTCTGTTCTGATTATCTGTGTAAGTCCCAATAGCAAAGGCTATAAAGAATATTGTCTGCAGAACTAAAATGTAAACACAAAAATAAAGTAGATCCATAAAAATCCCTGGCATAATTAGAAGACACTATTGTGTTTTTAGTGGCTCTAAGTTTATTTTTAAATAGATTACTTGCTGTTTTAAGGGGATAATAGTTTACATTTTTTAGGAAGCATGACTTGTATATAATATACAGGTGAAACATGGCTGTTGAGCTCCCAGCTTATGTCACAAAATGGAAGTCTTCTTTCAATACTGTCACATATAGGTGTGCCTGTTTTCTCCTATTGCTTAAGTGTTCATGATATTTTAGTAGGTAAGGGGATATCATGAACAGTCTAAAGCAGTCATTCTCAGCTGATGGTCCATGGACCACTGGTGGTCCATGGTGACTTTTTCAGTGTTCCACACAAATATTGTCCAAAGTCAGATAGTGTGAGCAGGCGCTGCCGTTAGGCTGTTTTACGCCATGTTCGCAAGCACGCAATGTCTCATCCATAGCGTCATCTAGGATGCGACCACGTTGTGTTGCCAGTAACTTCCATCTAAGGCTCTGAGTGTCGGTGTAGCTCCCACCGTTGTGCTGAGTGGTTATCATGTTGTTCGTTCTGTGCTAAATGTGCTGTTTTAGTTTGTTTATAATTTCTGTTGTAAAATGTAAGTTTGCACACAATTTTCAGCTTTATGTTTGTTAATTTATTACACACTTTTTATTTCGTTTTTGATTGGCCTGGTGATCTGTAGACTGAAATGAGTTGAGAACCATTGGTCTAAAGAGACGAACAGTAAGTATGTGTCTCTGGAAACATGGGAATTTTGCCAATGGCTTCAATGGAATCAGGATTTCACCCATAGAGTCTTAAGTAAAAATGTCATAGATGAATTATTCATATTAACGTGACTCATTTATTATGTTTCTTGTGTGCACCTCAACTTTAACACCACAAATATAAACACAAAGATGGTTAGGGGAAAAAGACCAAATATTTCAGTAAGATAGTAACTTAATATCTTTGTTATTTCACTTCCTTTGTTATCATTCCCAGTAACAAAAGTGATCCAACCAGGGTTATAATAAACAAGAAGAATAGTTCTGAAGCGGGGAAATCAAAGTGGGAAAACACACAAATGATGCCTAGGAAAGGTATGTGAAACATGCTATTGAAACTAGTAAAATGAATTTGAAACACCACATGCCTACTGACATTACTCATTTTTAAATGGATATTTTTCTTGAGTCTGTTGCAAGAAATATTTTGTTTTCAGAATTAGAAACCTGATTGGTATGAGTGGGAAAATAAATACAGTAGTTAATAAAAAAATCCTGGCACAATGACATCCTGTCAGATGAAATTCAGAATCTGCTTTTTTATTATGCACTTTTTATTTCTGAAATACATTAAAACATAAAGAAGTACATTAAGATCTAGAATTGCAGAACAGGGAAATGGAAGCAGTTTGTCACACAAGATTCTTTTTATTGACATCTTTAGTTTGTTTTGATGTCTGTAATTAAATTGCTAATTATGTGTTTCTGTTGCAGTGGTCATGCTTTTATTACATAATTGCTGCAAGTTTTGCTCTCGCCACTAACAATATTTGTTTAACCTTAGTGCTTGCTGGTTACATATTTCATAATGTAAAAGCTTAGAAAAAGAGTTATTGACTGCTATGATTAACTAAATCAAAGAAGTTCAAAGTTCTTCACCATAAATTAAATCAGTATTGTGGCAAAGGCTCAGAGATAATTGAAGGATGAAGCTATCACAGTCATTAAACAATAAATGTTATTACAACATAAGTTAAAGAAAATACCACAAAAAATCCAGGAGAATGTGATATGCTTTTTTAAAGAGAAATAAAAAGTTTAGCTTAAGGTAATATGAAAGATACATGTAATAATTTGTGCCCTGATAATTTGTTTGTTTTTGTATTTGTTCTAAAAGCATTTGATTAGGTGATATGCAATTCAGTCACCTTCTTTTTTTTTTCTTCTGAGTGTAGGCATATTTTTGTCAGTATATTTCAATGTATTCATTAATTTTTCTTGTTTATTTTATGCAAACCTTAAGAGACATTTTTCTCAGTGAAGATTGCCTCTTTATTTTATTTTGAAATATTTGTATATTTATTTCATTAAATGAGATAATGCTTTTTCTTATTAACATAATTTCCAGTACATTAAACATATTTCTAGGCAGACAGAAGAGAGGAATCAAATTAAATGACAGTTAAATCACTTGCAGCAATTTCAACTGTTAAAAGAAATAACTGTCTCTGTTTTCTTTGTGATCATGAGATGTGCTGTAAAGGGAAATGAAATACTAAAGAAAGGAGTGAAAACATAAAGAAATAATGACTGACTTATTGAAGTAATACCACTGAGAGAAAAAAAAATCACTGCAAATAGAAGGGAAAAATAATATAGTGGTTTTGAAAGTTACCAAAATTCATTTCTTATTGATGAGATCAGTTCAAGTCTAATACTAAGTAAACTGCAGAGGAAAAAAACCCAATGCAATAAACGATGGATGATGAAGGAGAAATAAATATTTTGCATTTGGAGGGTCATTATTCTAAATGCCTTTAATTTTTAAATAATTTATATTTCATCATATGTAGGGGGAAAAGAAAAAGAAATGTTTCTTGGCAAACTAACCATTTACTTAAACTACTGTATTTCTTTAATTGGTTAGTGTCCTGCAGTTGCCCAAGTGCCCATGTCTTTGATGTGTTGTGTTATCCTCGGCAAGTTCAGGATTCCACTAAGGGGAAGAGTATTGCTTGGTTGTTCTTACTATGAGATGCTCCAGAATTAAGAGAATCAAGACAAATATTTGTTCTTCATTCTAGTTTATTAATATTATTTTTAATAATAATGTTTAGACTTTGAAACAACTGCTTGGAAGAGATCTTTCAAATTTCCCACCCAGAAGTACCTATTACATCTATAGAACTATTTTTTCCTCAAAGTTCTTGGCAAATTTTAATTAATGAATGCCCAGTTGGGTATGCAAGTACTGAAGAGTAAACCTGAGGCTGAAAGGTTATGTTATTGTCCAAGAGCACAGAGAAAGTTAGAATTTGGAATGGGACTTCGGAATTCTGGGCTCACAAGTTTATACTCATATCACCAGATCACATCCCTCAGTAGGTGCCGGAATATTTTCTTATTACATTTTTGGCATATGGTAGCATTTTAGCTGCTTGACAGACCTTTTTCACAGATTCTAGACCAGGCTGTTAGTAAGAAAAAGTGATAGTGTTTCTGTTACATCTATTCTACTTTAGCAGCAGTGTTAGTCTGTATCTGTAAAGAAAACGAGGCATACTCGTGGCACCTTAGAGACTAACCAGTTTATTTAAATAAACTGGTTAGTCTCTAAGGTGCCACGAGTATTCCTTGTTTTCTTTATCTATTTTAGTGTAAGTATTAAAAAACAACAACAAAATCCAACAAACCAGCCAACCAACCAACCAACATTAAAAGCAGACCCTTCATAGCAGTTTCTCTTTTCCATCTACTCATGCACCAATGTGTTATAGCATGTCCAACTCTATCATTCTATCTCTTGCATACTTTGGAAAGTGATTCCAACTGGACAACATGGTACCATTACCAAAATATTAATCTGGGTAACTATGGAAAGTGGGCACAAAAATGATGAAAATCAGTTTCTGTGCCTACACCAAAATCTAAAATGTGATAATTTATCTTTAAAAATGGATTTTTAAACCCTACATTTTTTTAGCTGGACAATATTGCATGTCTCCAAATTAAATAGATGTTGGAAAACACTTCTCTTTACAGTTGTATAGAGGCTGAGATCAGATTGTCATGTGGATATTATTACAGAGCTTTGCTCTGTAAACTTCCAGTTACACAATTTTGCTACATATTAGAAATAAAAGTAAAACAGAATACTGTAGCTTCCTTCCAATGCCTTTACTTGTTTTCTTCTCTAGTTACACTTCCCGTTTGTTACTTTATATAGATATTAAAGTGAAAATAATACTTAGGTGGAAAAAATAGCTCATATTAATCTAAAAATAGAAAATAATCTGTTTAATCTTGTACATTTCCAGAAGTTAATGCAAAAATAACAGAATGCAAATATGTGCATGCATAAATAAGGCTACATTTTAGTCACGGATATTTTTAGTAAAAGTCATGAATAAATAGGTCCCAGGCCGTAAAGAAAAATTCAAGGGCCTGTGACCTACCCATGACTTTTACTAAAAATACCCACCCTAACTAAAACATGGGGGGGGGGGTGTTGAGGGTGGTGTTCTAGTGGCGCTGTGGGTGCTGGGGGAGGTGGCCTGGGACTCCCACTGGTACTGGAGGATGGGCGGGGGGACTGAGCCACGATGCGCAGCCCCTGCTGGTACTGGGGAAGGAGGTGTGGGGGTTGGCAGGGCTGTCAGGGGCTTCCTACCTGGCTCTGCATCCCTGCAGTTCCTAGGTGCTGCAGGGGGGCCAAGTCAGTGGAAGCCAGGGAGTCCACCACCCCTCACTCCCCAACCCCCTGCCCCTAGCCCTGAGCCCCTCCCACGCACCCAGACTGCTGTTGCTGGCCCAGGAATCTGCCTGGCTCAGGAATCTGTGACTTCCGTGACCTTCGTAACAGGCTCAGCCTTATGCACAAACAAGCTGGACCAAAACCAGCAATGCTGTTAAAAGGCAGCCTATGTGTCTTGCAGAAAATAGGGTGAAATAAATTCAGGCTGAAAATAGAGCAGTGTCCTTGATTTTCTGTCTTCAGCAAGAGTTGAACCTAATTCCTTTGTTCCATTTGCAGCCCATGTGTTAATGCAGGATTCCTTCCAAAAATTTCTATATGCCATATTGGGCTGGGTTTCTGCTGTTTAGTTTTTCAGTATTGCAAACCATTACAGTGTACTGCTCTTCACATTTGTTCAAATGACCACTGCATTGTTTTCCATCATGGTATACTCGTGTGTTTCTGTTTTCCATGGTTTATAGAGTAGCACATGCTTAACTTCAGAATGGCAAACTTCTTTTGGCTTCACCCTCACTTTTTTTCGATGTCAATCACGTCACAGTGACTTTATGCTGGTGAGTAGTACGAATGAGGTCCAACCTTTCAGATTGCCTGGGAAAACACTGGAGAGTATTGTCTATCTGGATCAGTGCAGAGGGAAAATCCAATGCACAACTTGTGTGGGTCTTATTAGTTTGGCGATTTAGGTTTAGATACTCTGCAATGTCATCCACAGAGGCAAACCACTGCACCCAGGCAGCACTCTAGTGAAGTCGATGGAGCTCCCCAAGGTTACAGGAGGCTGCCTGAATGGATGTCATTGCATGATCAAGGCCCTATGGTAGAGTTTGCTGTATACATATCCTCAAACCATATACTACCAAAACCTCCAGCTACCCAACTGTTACTTTATTACCACTCATCAACTTTTATTTATTTATTTATTAAATGCAGAGAGGGTATTTTTAGTGTTCAGTTTAGTCCAGAGCTGATTCTCTTCATTAATTTCCTTCTGAAGACTCATTTCTTCCATTACATCAATGAGAAATGAGTTGTCAAAATCACTTCCCCCCTTACACTATTTGTATTTTCTATGTGTGTTCAAACAATTGAATCAAAACTGCTGTACCATGAGGAGTGCGTGCCTTTGCTGAGTAAACACATATTCTTATAGGTGTAATCCCTCTCTTTCCTTCTATTATTTGATTGCCCCCACTCACTGCACATATCCATGCACATATAATTTGGGCCCTGATACCTAGCAAACATCTGATTGCTGTCCAACAATAGCAGATTTAGTTAATTTTAAACTATAAAAATGCAACATGTTAATTTTCTTACATGTACAATGCAAACATATTGCATTTTTTCTCAGCTCACTCAAACTCATAAGTCACTGAGTACAGTTTACATTATTTTATTCTGGAACTTAATAATACATTTGGGATAAATCCATTTCTCTTGCTTCCTCTGTGTTTTTCATCTGTTCAGGGTTGCTGTGGACAGTATGATCCACTGGAACAAAAACCTGTTGGAGAGAAAATATTAGTTTTCTTTGAGATAAGTACTTTCAAAAATTCCAACTGCGATATGAGGTAAAGCAATCCTTCAGTAATTAGGATTCATTTGCAGCTGGAGCATTTTATTAATTACACATTGTAATCACATGGATAGTCACAAAACCAGTCGCGCAAGTCTGTATTTAGAGATTTGTAGACAGAAGACTTAACGTAAACATAGAAATGTTAAACCTACTCATCTGTAACCCTGCAAAGAAGATAACAAGAAGGATTCTGTTCTCTGTGTGATTTGTGAACAATGCTAAGTAAATATTCATCATTAATATATAATAACTGTTGCTTTTGGCAGTTCACTTTTCATTTAATTTGATAATGTGTCCAGTAAATGAAGTGGTACAGGCTACAGTGTTTTACCAACACAATTGCATATTTTCAATCATTGTTAAATGAAGGCAGTTCAAGGCAAAGCTTTAACCCCCACTAGTTTTTGTATGTGATAAAAAGAGAAGGCGCTATCAATCTTTATTGTCTGTCTCGCTTACTGTAATTGCATTCAATAGTCCACTGATTCTGTTGTCTGTGCTAATGTCAGGAACAGTGAAGAGCCAGATGCTCAGACTTGATCATATGCATCCAGTGGCCACTTTGATAAGTTGGCAGCAAGTCTCTGGGTTTGATGATAAATTGTTAACGCTATAGATTATGAACAGCTGAACTCTGGAAGTGTATATGGAGAAAACTTCTTACCTTGTTTTAAATCTGGCATCATGATTCTAGCTAAAGGGCATGTCATGTATTATTCAAATTCTCTTGCACTGGAAATGTGCCAGTGACTCATTGTATCCCCCTGACTAGTAAAACAAAACAAAACAAAAGCCAGAGTGATTTGAACATGACATTAATGGTTCCAGGACTCTGAAAACTATTTCAAAATACTGTTTAATAGTTCTGATTATCTGATTCAAAAAGGAGAAAGCTTTTCAGTTGTGAGATTCACCCTCGAATCCATATTCAAATTTAGGATGTTTTATAAAAACAGAACAGGCTGCTGTAGTGAAAACTCAGCTGTGATAGACTTGGGGAAATGTATAAACAAGACATATTAGAGTTATTAGGACTCAGCTTTGTGGAGTGATTGTGGGGTCACTACTTATTGACAGGATTTCTACTTAATCAAGCTCCTTAATATACTTTAGAGTGTGCACCGGTTAACTGAGAAGCACTAGAGGAGTTGCTGAGGTATTACCAGCTGGACATGGCTGTGGGAAGAGACCCCAAATCCCTTTAAGGCCTAGTCTATACCCATTTTTTGTACTGGTTTAACTGTTTCAGTTAGTGCTGTGATTTTTTCTACCAAAGTATCAATATATCAATCAATAATCAATATAGTAATCAATACAATCCCTACTGTGGATGTAGTTCAGGGGTAGGCAGTTTATGGCATAGGTGCTGAAGGCGGCACATGAGCTGATTTTCAGTGGCACTCACACTACCGGGTCCTGGCCACTGGTTTGGGGGGTTCTTCATTTTAATTTAATTTTAAATGAATCTTCTTAAACATTTTTAAAACCTTATTTACTTCCAGACAACAATAGATTTTTTATATATTAAAGATTTATGAAAAGAGGCCTTCTAAAAACATTAAAATGTATTAGTGGCACGCACAACCTTAAATTAGAGTGAATAAATAAAGACTTGGCACACCACTTCTGAAAGGTTGCCAACCTCTGATGTAGTTGTATCAATATAAAGTTGTCTCATACAAGAAGAACTTATTGTCCTTCCTTAAGGACATAGCTATACACTGCAGTATAAGGGACCTTTATACCAATATAATTATGCCCACATTAGGAGGGTTGCGCTGCTTTATCCATACAGCTATTTGTAAATGTATATGTATAGACAAGGCCTTAGACACTGTAGGCTAAATCTCTTGCTGACAACAGTTTTAGTACCAAGAAGCTGGAAATGGATGTTGACAACATGGTTCATGTATCTTCAATTCATGGGGATGTAGGGATACAAGGGTTTCTCTTGACTAGAGATAATGACCTCCATTTTTAAAGGTTGGGTGCCTAAATTTAGGTACCCAAATAGCTATTTAGACACTTAAATTAAAATAGTCTGAATTACAGAAGTGATGAGCACTTGAAGCTCCAACTGACTCCTTTAGTAGTCCTGCATTCTTAACATCTCTGAATAGGTTGTTTTTGTATAGAGGTTTAAATAGGTATTTGGATTCCTAACTTTAGCCATACAGATTTGAGTATATATATGTCCTCTTTCCCAGTGGTTCTTAACCTGCGGTATGTCTTCCAGAGGGTACATGATCTCATCTAGATATTTGCCTAATTTTACAACAGGCTACAGAAAAAGCCCTAGCAAAGTCAGTACAAACTAAAATTTTACACAAACAATGACTTGTTTATACTGCTCTATATACTATATACTGAAATGTAAATACAATATTTATATTTCAATTGATTTATTTTATAATTATATGGTAAAACGAGAAAGTAAGACATTTTTTCAGTAGGTGTATTTTGACACTTCTGTATTTTTATGCCTGACTTTGTAAGCAAATAGTTTTTAAGTGAGGTGTAACTTGGGAGTACTCAAGACAAATCAGATTCCTGAAAGGGATCAATTAGTCTGGAAAGTTTCAGAGTCACTGATTTATCCTGCTATGCTAAATTCCAGTAAATAGATAAGTATGCCCAACTGGCCACATGGAAGAGACCTAAAGTGTCTTATAATAGGAAAGAGTCCAAAACAGGGTGGATCATGTCCATCTGCATCTGTGTGTGTATGTGTATACTTGTGTGTGCATATATATATATATATATGCAAACATTGCATTTCTTAAATTGTTTCAATTTTACTAAATTACATTTTAGTGTATTTGCAGATTTACAGTGAAATTAATATTGTTTAATGTTGTTATTTGCAATCTTTTTTGCTTGGTATATTTATATTGAAAAGTCATTAGCTAACAGAGTTCAGAAAATGAAAATTGGTTTGTTAAATTCATATTACCTACTGTTGCTTTATTTTCCCCCTGTATTTTGTTCAAATTAATCAATTAAAGTGCACAGATGTTCAATTAAACCTATAAAAATTTTCCATAGCTACAGCTGTTTTGAAGCCGCATTGTTGGAAATTTAACATATCTAGTAATGATTCCCTCTCATAAGAAATTAAATTAATGAATCTTTGCTAGATTCTTTTCCATTGATAAATTAAAAGAAATTACGAGTAAACTATGAGGAGACTTATGCTGTCTGCTGATAGAATGATAGACTAGCACAGGAGAAAAGGGATAGAAAAATGGAAAATGTGTCTTTTATTTTGCTATACTGGCCTACTTCGGTAGTGTGCACCTTAGGCAAAATATGGTGGTTAGCTGAAAATTATTAATTCTACTCCTGCAATTGATGGACAGGTAACATGTAGTAGTTGCCATTAAAAAATCAACATCCACTAACATTTGCCATATTAAGACCTTGAGATATCTCAATGCATCTCTATAATTAGAATGAGAAATGGCAGTAGTATCTCATGATTAGGGGTATGGTACAGCTTCCATATGAAGAGAGATTAATAAGACTGAGACTTTTCTCTTTGAAAAAGAGACAGCTAAGGGGAGATATGATCGAGGTCTATACAATTATGAGTGGTGTAGAGAAAGTACATAAGGAAGTGTTATTTACTGCTTCTCATAACACAAGAATCAGGGATCACCAAATGAAATTAATAGGCAACAGGTTCAAAACAAATAAAAAGAAATATTTGTTCACACAAAACAGTCAACTTGTGGAACTCCTTGCTAGATGATGTTGTGAAGGCCAAGACCATAATCGGGTTCAAGAAAGAACTAGATAAATTCATGGAAGATATCTCACAATGTCTCATCAATGGCTATTAGTCAGGATGGGCAGGAATGGTGTCCCTAGCCTCTCTTTGCTAGAAGCTGGGAATGAGCGACAGGGGATGGATCACTTGATGATGACCTATTCATTCCCTCTGAGGCACCTGGCATTGGCCACTGTTGGAAGACAGGATACTGGGCTAGATGGACCTTTGGTATGATTCAGTAGGGCCATTTTTATGTTCTTATGTTCTCATATAAACTGCATGGTAACTCTTGCTAAACACTGGCTTTTTAGTTTTGGCCACTGAATTCTTACATTATGTATAAGGAAACAGAAAGATGTGATGCTTAGGTCTGATGTAACCTCTGTTGTTACAGCTGCATGGAGAAGATACTTTTGGATACGTTTGATTATGCTACTTGTGAGATTTCCTGACTAATGAAGATAAGTTATATTTGACAACCAGAAACATTTTCTATTGTGTTTGTTCTGTTGTTGTTTTTCTCAACCATTTTCTACACAAAAGTTATTGTACTGTGTGGTTTCCAGATGTCAACTTGGTTGCTATTTAATGAGAGAGGCAAAATATGGACGTGTAGTTCAAATATGTATTTCATTGGTATATTTTTCTGGTGAGTAACTCACTTATTTCTGTTGGGCTGATTTCATGGCCCCATTGAAGTCAATGGAAAACCTCCTATTTACTTTAATGGATTAAGGATTTCACCTCAGAGGCATTATTATTATAGAAACCCGCACCCCATAGTGGTAAACAGTATACCAAACATAGAGTAAATATGCCCAAGAGAGTTTACAAGCATAGCCATCTCTTGTCATATTTGCAGCATACAAATAAATAAACCTGTAAATGTCATCATATGATGAGTGAAATGATTAATGAGGTATGTGATTTAGTAAGAACAAAATTAGACTTTGTCAGTGTTGTTACCTCTGTTCCGCTAAAAACCAACCCAGGGTCACACTTGTATTAGTTTCATTGCAATGCCGCTGTTGGATCAGATAGAAAAGGGATGGAGCTTATTCGTAAACGCACAGATAAGTCATTTTTTCAGTGTACTAAGATAAATAATTAACATTAATAAATACTGAAAAGGTGGAAAGAAGGGAGACATTTATGAGAAATTTTGGTATGTGATTCTCACTTTGTGGGCTGTTTTCAAAAATAATGGCTATCACATGACCCAGTATGAGTTAGCTGGAGACCACCTAATACTTTTAAAACTATTGATTTCTGATGATAATGCTTAGCACTTATATAATTCTTTTCATGTTCAATGCATTTTCCAAACATTAGCTGATTAATCCTTCCTACAGTTCTATTCTGGTAAATGTATATTATTCCCATTTAACAGATGAGGAAATCTAGCTAGTCGAGTGACTTTGCCCAAGGTATTGGCTACATTAGAAAACTATTTCATGGAATTTCAGTCTATCTTAATTTGTTTTGGAGTTAGAATACAAGGGTTTAATACACATGCATATGTGTGTATGCATAGGTTTCAGCATGGTAGCCATGTTAGTCTGTATCCAGAAAAATGTGATATATGCCATCATGTGCCAGGTATGCCCCTCTGCCATGTATCTTGGCCAAGCCGGAGAGTCTCTATGCAAAAGAATAAATGGACACAAATCTGACATCAGGAATCATAACATTCAAAAACCAGTAGGAGAACACTTCAGTCTCTCTGGTCACTCAGTAACAGACCAGAAGTGGCAACTCTTCAACAAAAAAACTTCAAAAGCACACTCCAATGAAAAACTGGTGAATTAATTTGCAAACTGGATACCATTAAATTAGGCTTGAATAAAGACTGGGAGTGACTGGGTCATTACACAAAGTGCAATCTATTTCCCCATGCTAAGTTTTCCCCTACTGTTACTCACAGGTTCTTGTTAACTGTTTGAAATGGGCCATCCTGATTATAACTACAAACGTTTTTTTTCCTCCTGCTGATAATAGCTCACTTTAATTGATTAGTTTCTTAGAGTTTTTATGGCAACCCCCATCTTTTCAAGTTGTCTCTCTCTCTCTTTCTGTGTATATATATATATATAATCGTCCTACTGTATGTTCTACGCTATGCATCTGATGAAGTAGGTTTTAGCCCATGAAACCTTATGCTCCAAAAAATTTGTTAGTCTCTAAGGTGCCACAGGTACTCCTAGTTCTCTTTGTGTATGCATAGACATCCAAGAACACATTTTCCATGGAACAAAATATCCAGTGTCATGTCTTTGGGTGATTGGTAGAGCCATTTATCTAAACAGCTTATTTGAACTAAGATCTCATGTGCTTATGTTCAGATGTGAGTATTAAACTAACAATGAAGGTTTGAAAGTCGTTTGAGGTCCTTAAGCAGGGATTCCAAAATAGTGACCATCCACCTCACATCTTTCTTCCCCTGCAAGAATCATCCAATAGGCTAATCAGGAGAATTAAATACAAAGGTATTTTGTTGAAGAGAAAAACTCATTTGACCACAGGCAGCCAAACCTAAATTCTCTATGCCCTCCAGAGACCTTATCAGAGGTTCTGACAGCCACCATCTTAGAGGAACTATAAAGCTCAGTAGATGGGGTTTTACAGCTCTCACAGGACCCTGCAAAATGCTGAACTTGGCCCTGAGGGAATGCTTTGCTGCTCAAGTAGCTAAACTCTGCGCAGAAATACAGTGCAGCACTCTTATGTGAATGCCTGATTAAAAAATAATTTACAGTACACTAAAAGGAAAATACAAAATAAAATTGATCCAGCACATTGTCTATATTCCCAGCTAAGTACAACAGAGCCAAATTAAAGAAGTAATAATTGCTGAAGGAATAGAGTACATTTCAGAATAAACCCCAAAAGACAGATTTCATTTCCATTCCTGGTAGACCTATACCAATTCACAGTTTACTGATTTAACCATCTCAGTTTCTGCACACTCAAAAGAATGGTCTTTCCCCACTCTGCAGCTAACACTGCAAGTGGGAATTATCCTTATATTTTTAAAAGTTATGTGTTTTCACGTGCTCACTAATTGCACTCTTTGCAGTTGGTCTGCTAGCCATTAGTTTGAATTAGCGACATTCTACTGTAGTGTATGATTTTCTGAAAGTTCCACCAGACCACCACATAACATATAGGACCTGGGTTTTGGCTGGGCCTCAAACCATCATTTATTCTTGAAGATGAAATTTGATGTGTACAAAAATTGCCCTAATGGTTTTGCAGCTGCAGTGAATTGTGGGTAAATATTAAGGGATAGACATATGCTTTGATTTGTGGTTATACACAATGAGGTTCTTTTCTCACACTGTTTTTACTGTTATAACTCAGCTGACTTTAGGCACTCATTAATACTGGAGTAAGTTGGGTGCCTAGATGTCTAGTTACTAATATTTGTGCTCACAGTTGATTTGAGACACAAAATTGTGCTCACAAAACAGAAGCCACCCACAAACACAAAACCCAAAATTAATATTTCAGACTTCTTGTGATTTAAGATATCATATCAATATGATCTTTCACAATAACATGATTTTGTTACAAGAAGAAACAGTGCATTAAATTAATGCGCTAATTGTTTTCAGTGGAAAATAGAATCAAACTTTTTAAAAAATATAAAATATTTAGTGTCCCAAAATATATAACACAGAGAAGTACTATAATGTTATACCCATGTATAAAGACTTCTCATCTCTTAGTTATGTGCCAGAAGCATAAGAGCGATATGCATCTCATGGTGTAAATCTGGAACAGCTCTGTGGAAGGTTGTGCCTGATTGTACAATGCTGAAGTTCATAGGAAACTTGGCAATCGTGTTCAGTGGGCACAAGATTAAGTCCCGTGGAATTACAATGTTTCAAAACAAGTGTAAGTGAGAGAAAACTGAGGCTGCAATTTTTTTTAATGTGCCTACTAATTGTAAAATAGTATTGTACTTTGATGTCCTCATTCTCCAGTGCCTTACCTCCTGCATTGTTATTTACACCTGTGTAAAGTGAATGCATCGTGGGTTTGTGATGGGATGTATCAAGCCCTTTGAAGCCTCCTGCTGGCGGCCTCATGGTCCAACCACACTCCACCCCAGGAAAGGCGCAGTGAAGGTGGGTCTTCCAGGCCTGCCTAGAAAAGCTGCAAGGAATCAGCCAACTTGAGTGAATCAGGCTCAGATAAAAGGAGATGCAAGGACTGAAAGCAGGTCAGCTGCTGGCTGGGACCAGAAGGGTGAGGAAGACTAGAAGCAGTGAGACTCTCCAGGCAAGGAGGCCTGGGAGAGACCTTGCTCAAGCAGGGAACAGACAGAGAATTTCAGCCCTGAAGTGAAGGTGAAGAGGGAGGGGCTCTATGGGAAGTGGCCCAGGGAACAGCAGCAGCCACAGAGTTAAAGGAAGCCGCACAGGGCTGTTATTTGTATGGTCCCTTGGTTGGGACATGGAGTAGTGGGCAGGCCTGATTCCCCCCACCAGCCGCTGGCAGAATGGTTAAAGTCCTGAGAAGGGGACAGGTGTTGTTTAGAAGCCCAAGAAAGGGGTTAAAATTTCAAGGGCTCAAGAATGGGGCTGATGACCCCACATAGGGCCACCATTTGTGGAACTTTGTTACAGGGTAGGGATGGATTTAAAGCTAGCCCAGAAGGGGCTGAGAATTGAGGCCAGTGACCAGGGCTGCAGACACCAACAAAGGCAGAGTGAAAGTTCTTGTTGGACCTTTGTTACCCCAGAAGGGATTTGTTCATGCATTTGACTGAGTGACTTAGCCAGTGGGTTGAGCCACCTATCAGGTGAGGTTAGCTGAAAGGGAGCATGAGGAACAGAGAGAGAGAGACAGAAAGTGACTGCAGGTTTGCACCCTGCTGATAGGCGGCCTTCATGAGAGGTGAGTGTGTCCCATCACAGGGGGTAAATGGAACCTTTCTGATCTGATAAAATTTCACACCCATTTGGACTGAGGTGAATAACTGCTAACAGCATGGCTACACTACCTGCCGGATTGGCGGGTAGCACTCGATGTATCAGGGATCGATTTATTGCATCTCATCTAGACATGATAAATTGATCCCCAAATTGACTTCTGAACTCCACCTTGGCAGAAGGAGGAAGTGGAGTTGGGGGGTGGGGAGTGGCCCCAGTTGACCCGCCGCCGTGAGGATGGCCAGGTAAGTCGAACTAAGATACTCCTCAGAGTAGCCCAACCCTGAGTTAAAGTCACTGAAGAATCTGGCTCTGCATTCTTCTCTTTCAAAGTATCGTGGGTGCTATATCAGCGTGTATTCTGGCAGAGTTTAAGAAATATGAACAGTTGTGGATTTTATTTATTATCTTATATGTTTTTAGAATTGTTGTGTTGTATGCATCTATGTAATACAGTCTGGTGTTCCAGAGTTTTAATGAACCTGCATGTCTGTTAGATGATATAATATCTGGATATGAAAAGGCTGATGGATATCTTTGTGAAGTATTATATTTTTTCATGGGCATTTACTAGGGGAAGCTTTAAAATTTTGCAAAATATGTATTATATATTGCCAATTTCTCCTGGCACAATATTTGAAGCAAAAGTTTTGTATGTCTTTACACTCAGCAACACATTATTCTGTCAGAGAATCAATAGTTCACATATTCCAAGTATATAAAAATCTGCAGCAGGTACTTTCACAAGCATTTGCTGAGCTGAAGTCTAACATTGTCGCTAGCTATCTGCACATCTGTTAAATGTCTGTCATAAAAAAATTAAAAACGTTCAAGTGTACAAAATTATTCAAATTATGTAAATATTCAGTTGTTTCATATGAAAATAAGAATATGCCACCTTGTGGTAGGAAAGTTTTTTTTAGTGTATGCATCCAACAAACCTTTCAGAGAATTAGATACGTATCTGAAATGTGATAATCTAATCCTTTTTATTTAACAAGCGTTTTTCAATTAGAAAAATGTTGCCTATAACATTTGGATATTTTTTCCCATTAATGTATGGTTCTACTCACTAAATTTACAAGAACATTGAAGCAAAAGCTGAATAGTTTCAGAATTACAGTGTGTTACTTTGGAACATTTAAAAGAAAAATTGAACTTCTGTGGTGGTTTTATAAAATACCACTGTTTGATGTTTTTAGTATTATATATATATTGTATAGATTGTAGGTATAAGGGTAAAATACAGGTCCTGTTTTATATTAAACACTTTAAGTGACACTTGTTTGATTTGTAGGCATATTTCTTTTATAAAGAAAATAATATTTTTAAAAGCTTATGTCAATGTCTATAAATAGATCCAATATATAAGAATATTTAATACCTATATTATTATGCCCTTCTTTGTAACATATGACAGACAGGCTTTGTCTGCATCTTGAATATATTCTAATTTTACATTGTGCAGTTACTCATCATATGAATTGTCTACCATTACAACACTAATTTCCCCATAACCCCTTTTCTTTAAATGTTTGTTATAGTCTTCAAAACCATGCATTTTCTCACTTTTGAGTGTTCCTGACTAAAGGGCAATTGAAATAATGTATCATATTTATAGCATATTTAGTAACACCACAACACCACTGCTACCAGGTACACTGTAACAAGTAAATGTTGCATTATTGTTTAGGTGTGTTTATTGTACTTAATTATGTGGAGAGATGAAATTACATAGTTACTAAAGACTAGAAAACTGTAAGGTCCTAAATTACATTAACATTTTTTTCTCAAAATATTACCAGTGCTAAGAGTTATACTATGATTTTTATTCACGTACAGTACTGGCCCTAAATGTGTGTAATTTTAAAAAAAGAAGGGTTGAAGGGTTTTATTTGTTTTTATTTTTTCCCCAGTTTGAAAGTACTCAGTTTGTAATTAAAACATTTTTTCCTCTTAACACTGTGGATTACTTTACATAATGTAATATGACAGAATGTCATAAAGGTATGTCTCCAGTTACTAGGCAATTTTTGCTGAGTGATTCATTCACATTCTGTTTCTTCCTTTTGCTTTCTGAGTGTGCCACTAGTGCTGAATTGTGCGACCAACATCTTGATAGAGAGGAGAAACTTCCACAAGGCTTGCTGTGCTGCCCTTATTTAGTGCTGGCTCCTGCTTCCATAAAGCAAATTGCAAAACTCTTATTGACTTCAAGGTGCAGGATTCATGTCATTAAAAATATTGGAAGTGGAAGTGCAAAAAGTGGGGCATCAGTGACCTGCATGAGGTGAAGGATGGGAGAGGGGAGCACCAGCCATCAGGAAGGTTTGTGAGCAGTGGGGGAGCCACCAGGAGCTGGGATGTGACAAGTGGCTGGAATGGTCTCAAACAGAAAACTTTAAATGAGTATTGAAGATTTATTAAAATGATTTTTTATATCTGTATGTGATATGTATGTGTGTGTGTGTGTATTTGCAATGTTAAGTGGAATCAAATTAGGGTTGCCAACTGTCTAATCACACAGACCCAAACATCCTTGCCCAGCCCCCTGCTCTGATCCTTCTCGGAGGCCCTGACGCTGACCCACCCCTCCTCAGAGGCCCTGCTACATCCCTCCTCCCTATGTTGCTCACTCTACCCCAACCCTGACTCACTTTCACCAGTCTGGGGCAGGGGGTTGAGATGCAGGAGGTGATGCGGGCTCTGGGCTGGGGCCCAGGGATTTGAAGTGTGGGAGGGGGCTCCGGGCTGAGCTGGGGGCAGGGGGTTAGGGTGCAATAGGAGATGCAGGGTGCAAGCTCTGGAAGTTTGGTTGGTGGATGGGGCTCAGGACTGGGGTTGGGGTGTGGGAAGGAGTTTGGGGTGCAGTCTCTGGGACGGAGTTCAGGGATGGGAATTGGGGTGTGGGAGAGGGTGAGGGATGTAGGCTCTGGAAGGGAGCTTAGGTGCAGGAGAGGGCTCTTGACTGGGGCAGGAGCTTGGGATGTAAGAGGAGATGAGGGCTCTGGGAGACAGTTTGGGTGCAGGAGAGGGCTCAGGGCTGGGGTAGAGGATTGGGGTGCGAGAGAGGGTGCAGGCTCTGGCCAGGTGGTGCTTACTTCTGGCGGCTCCTGGTCGGCAGTGCAGCGGGACTAAGGCAAGCATGGTGCCTGCTCCCCACGCACCGACTCTGCAACTCCCATTGGCCAAGAACTGTGTCCAATGGGAGCTGCGAGGCAGAGCCTGCCTTAGCCCCACTGTGCTGCCAACTGGGAGCAGCCAAGGTGAGTGGGGTCATGGGGCTTCGCATGCTGCCACCTCCATGCGCCACTTCCAGAAGCTGCTAGCATGTCCTTGCAATTTCTGGGATGGTATAGGGGGTGCCACATTCTGCCCCTGCTGCAGGCACTGCCCCTGCAGCTCCCATTGGCTGCAGGTGTGGGCAGCATCTGGAGAGACCTCCCCCCAGATCCTTCAGGAACATGCTGGCTGCTTCTGGAAGCAGTGTGGGGGTAGGGCAGGCAGGGCGCTTTCCTGAGCCCCACTGTGGCGCTGGACTTTAAGTGGCCTAAGATCTCCTGGTTTGACTGCAGTGGCCTCCAGGAGATGGAGCCTGATTCTGAGAGACTCCCTAAATCCAGCTGTTATGCTCAGCCAGTCAGGGAACAAAAGTATATTAGGTGACCTGTGTGTCCAATGAAAACAAAGCAATTTAGCTATAATGTTGAATCTTTCACGCTCATAGGGAGTGATTCCATGCTTATAAAAAGTCATGATTACATGTGGGAAAAGTGTGAGCAGCTCATGGACTATTCACAAATAGCAAGAAGAAAATTAATCAAATGATTTGTTGCAAATTATGGGCTTAAATATACAAGGTGGCTGAATTTCCTCACATATCATTGTCTTCAATGGGAACTAAGGTAATGCAGCTCCTATTAGGACTGGGCCTTGATAATTAAACTGTAGTTATCATAAAGTAGTGTTTTAAAGGAAAAAAATGTAAGGCTTAATGGAGGCAGAAGTTGGTCTTCATGATTAGAGCCCAGGTCTGGGAGTGCTTTAATTCCTGTATTAGGCTCTTTTATTCTATCTATGGCCTTGCACAAAAAAATTAGGACTAGGCTCTGCTACACCTGTTGGGAAGTGCTTTTCTGCATGAACAGTCCCATTGATTTCCATGGCACTAGATTTTCACATCAAGGCCACAATTCAGGAAAGCACTTCAGCATGTGCTCATGACTTCAATTGGATGTAAGCAAGTGCTTAGAGTTAAATACATGCTTAAGTACTTTCTTGATTTGGGATGCATTCTGGACTAGGTCTTAAGATATTAACTTCTCAATGTGAATAAGGGTGAGAAAATCTGCCTCTTAAATTCTGTTACCTTTTCCACATTTTAAAATGGAGATGTATGAAAAATGCAGAACATTTCTGTACTGTTCTTCATCATTTTCATCTTCAGTTTATCACAGAAGATTTTAAAACAGAATTTTGTTGGAAGGTATGACCTACTCTTTAACAATGGGGAAAAAAATCCAAATTTTATTTTTAATCATCTTCATCTCAATAGCAATAATTGAGGTTACAGTGGATTAACAGGTTAGTAATGTTTTTCAATGTGGGGAAAAATAGTTGCTTAGTAAAGTTTTTATAAGTGCTCAACCTTTGAACACAAATGCAAAATCAAAATGTTTTTAAGCGAGGGCCATAAGCTTCCCATTAGAAACTAATCATGAGTTGTTTGGGTGATAAAATCTGCCTCATTTGAAAATGTAATTTATTAACCACCATAATATCGGTTTCGAAGCATTATTCAAACTGTAATAATGATTTTCCCAAACTATAATAAAGTTCAATCATTGGGCTGTATACTCCCCTTCAAGCAAAAGTAGCATGCCCTCTCTCATTCAAGGGGCATGCTCTTTCTTGGCCTGCTGTTGCCTGCATTATCCCCTCTAAGCCAGGGGACGCAGAATTGCCAGGGAATGTGGCCATTAGTTCATAGAACCATAGAATATCGAGGTTGGAAGAGACCTCAGGAGGTCATCTAATCCAATCCCCTGCTCAAAGCAGGACTAACCCCAACTAAATCTTCCCAGCCAGGGCTTTGTCAAGTGATACCTTAAAAACCTCCAAGGATGGAGATTCCATCATGTCCCTAGATAACCCATTCCAGCACTTCACCACCCTCCTAGTGAAATAGTTTTTCCTAATATCCAATCTAGACCTCCCCCATTACTAAAAGATTAAAAGACCTGATATCTGAGAAGAAACAAGGTGAGCTCCTGCTGATCTTGGCTAAATCATGCTCCTCCTAGGTCTTAGAAAATAGTTTTATAGGGTCCTTGTTCCAGTCATTTGCCATTGGCTATGCCTCTGCAACTGCCTACACTAACCATACCACTGTGTATAATCATGGTTCTTAATATGCAGCAATAATTTACCATGGCTTTTGGGGATATTTTTTGGATATTTCCCCATGTCTCTATTTCCCCAGACTATATTTTAGTGGAGATTAACTCCCTGATAAGGCAACAAAGAAACTAAAATAGGCTATGCAGTGAAGCTTCCTTAACCTGTTATCAGCTTTCATATCTGCAAGATCACCCCCCCCCCCAACCTTTGCACTGACATAGAGTTCCATCCATACACCCGTGTGAAAAGCAACATAGGCTTAGAGGTTCTGGTCCAAAGCACATGGAAGTTAGTGTGAGTCTTCGGAGTCAGACTCGAGCGTATTTTCTCTTCTGTGATGGACAAAGGAGGAGATAGTAAAGTACTAACAATCCATATAAAGAAGTATTTGTACTTCAAAAGTGTCTGTGATTCACAGTGTGTGTGTATCTATCTATTCTCCCTTAATAGTTATAAGCAATAATTTAATTTGACTGTGAAGTGTTAATTCTTGGAAGCCTCATGTAAAAGACATGGCCACATTACAGCACTTGAACATTTATACTTTTGCTAGAACTGTAATTATTTTCATTTATGAAATTCTAAATTCTGTTTTAAATATTGAATAAGTGAAGTGACAGCTTGTGCTAGCTTTAGGATATGCCTGCTTGATAATTATTCATGAGAAGAACAGCTGAAAACAAACCAGTTATACACCTTGGCAAGTTACTGTGATTTTAATTCAGTGAAATTTCCCTATGGCCATGTGACTTTATTCTAAAGCACTCTCAGTGCAGATGTCCAGAATGTTGTAACTGTTACAAATGTTATTCCTGTATTCAAAGTTTTGAACCACTGGTGCTTCAAAGAAAGCTGAGGAAGAAAGAGAGAACATACACTGTATAACCCAGTGGTTCTCAACCAGGGGTACACATGCCCCTGGGGGTGCGCAGAGGTCTTCCAGGGGTACATCAAGTCATTTGGATATTTGCCTAGTTTTACAACAGGCTACATAAAAAGAGCTACCAAAGTCAGTACAAACTAAAATTTCATACAATGACTTGTTTATACTGCTCTATATACTATATATTGAAATTTAAGTACAATATTTATATCCCCATTGATTTATTTTATAATTATATGGTAAAAATGAGAAAGTAACCACATTTTCAGTACTAGTGTGCTGTGTCACTTCTGCTTTTTTATGACTGATTTTATAAGCAAGTAGTTTAAGTGAGGTGAAACTTGGGGTCCACAAGACAAATCAGAGTCCTGAAAGTGGTACAGTACTGTGGAAAGGTTTAGAGTCACTGGCATAATCAAAGCATATGTCATATACTACTGCATGTGCATATGCACTGATATGCTATCGCATACTAATAGAACATACATTAGATGTATAGAATGGTGTCTCCATGTAGGTACAAGACACATAACAGAATTACAATTCCTGAAATCACATGTAACTTTTATGCACTAATTAAATGTATATTTTAATGTTGTTTAAATTACTGTACAATAAACAATATCAGCAATGACAGCTTTGCATGATTAAAAGTAGTACAACCCATATGTAACATTGGAGGAACAATTGAAATGCTTCAGATTTACCATCCCCTCAAAAATGCAGCTAAAATCAAACATTTCTCTACTTTTCCCTTTTTCCTTTTCTTCCCCATATGGCTCCTGAAGCATTCCTTCATTTAAATAGATTTTAAAGCTCTGTCCTTATAGTTCCTAGAGCATTCATTGCTTTTGAGAAAAACATTTTAGCATGTGCTATTTTTGTTATTCTAATTAGAAAAAACAGCTGGTCCTGTACAGCTTAGACTGTAGTCTTTTTCAACACATTGTTCAGATTTTTTCTCTTCTTCTGTCAAGCTACAGGCTACTACCTCTTCTCATCCCACACAAATCAACCCCCAAAACACCTGCACACGCAACCTTAAATATCAACCACATCTGCCATGAATCAAAAAGAAAATATTTTATTGGTCACCGGACACGTATACAAATCATTCATAATAGGAACCTGTATATTCACAAGTAACTAAAGCCTCACCAAGTTAATGACCACTAAACCAGCTTTCTAAAGGGTTGAGTACAGCTACTTCTTAGTCTCTTTACGTTTCATTCTCATACATGTGAACCAGCTCCTCTTTAAAAAAAAAAAAAAGGCAATCAACCCTCACTACAATTCTGATATCTGTGAATGTTTGTGCCTACAAATAATCATTGAAGCTGATCAAAGCCACGCTCTCTGTTGCTATGGTAATGAATCCCCATTTTGTTTACGGATGGGTATGCACCACATGGCAAGAAATGATGTCAGGTGGAAAGGGGAGATAATTTGTGGTTTAAAGTTATTAACATACATTTTAGGACGGGGAGTTGTTTTTGTTTTGTTTTCTGCTAGGGAATAGTTGATCCAGACTTTTATTAAGAAATAATTTTATTATTTTAAAATTACAATAGTGAAACACACAATGCTGGCAACAAAAAAAATACAAAACAATTAATTACAGAGGTATTTGTAAAAATTGTAGAATGCTTGGAGTTACGATGTCCCAGAGGTGTGTGTAAATCAGTATGGTTATTCTTCACACAGTGTTAGTGACTATTTCATTGCCTAGGCGATTGTTTTACCTACTCCACTATCTAATTTTGTGTAGCTAAACTATAATCTCCAACCTGCCCCTGAGTCTACGTGTGTGTGTATATATTATATATATATATAATATTTTGGTTGAGTGGAACAGAGTAGTCAGTACATTATAACAGTCAAAACTCAGTGCATTCATTTGTAATTAGTAATTACACAAATAATCACATTTTGAAAGATAGATACATACAATAAATACCAATTGAATTTCAAAACAAAGCATAATGTATTCTTTATGTATCTATTAAAATAGCACATCCATTATGTGTGCAATCTACTTTTGTTTATATAATTCTTTTTATTTTTTAATGTGCCCATATTTTCTTTCTATGAGTGCAGTAGATGGACTTTGATATGTGATAGAATTAAATACTGGTAAACTTGAGGGACATACACAGCATTTGCATAATCAAAGTTTTAGATAAATAACATTTGTCTTCATACAAGTTTAGATTTGGTGGAAATATCCAAATTCAGGATTTATCTACGTGCAGTATCTGCTCTTATATATGGGGCAAAAAACCAACAACCATTAAATGCACCAAGAGTGGATGAAAAGCTGTTCTTATCATTTTAATAATAAATGATAATCCTTCTTTTACATGCAAACATATGACCAGTGGAAAACATGGACGCTCACATAACATGATAATTTCCATCCAATCAAGATTTACTTTTATCTGACCTGTACTTACATGTATCTGTCATGAAATCTCATGCTTCCTCCACAAAACAAAAATTCACGGCCTGTGATCTGTTCATGACTTATACTATATACCCCTAACTAAAAGTTGGGCTGGGGGTCTGGGGGTGCTCTGGGGGAGGAAATCTGAGGGCTCTGTTGGTGCTGGGGGGCGGAATGTGTGGTGGGGTTCACAGGCTCCCTACCCAGCTCCACATCCCTACAACACTTTTAGGGGGAAGGGCAGGCGAGGGGGGCTCCGCGTACTGCTCCCACCACAAGCACTGGCTCTGCCGGTGCAGCTCCCTTTGGCCAGGAACTGTAGCCAGTGGGAGCTATGGGGCCAGTGCCTGCTGGCGCAGACAGCACACGGGGCCCCTCGACTCCTCTGCCTAGGAGCTGCAGGGACATGCCAGAGGGAGCTGACCCCGCCCCACAGGTAAGCGCCCTCCCTCCTGCACCACAACCCCCTATCCCAGCCCTGAGCCTCCTTCCAGACCCAAACTGCTGCTGCTGGCCCAGGGGCTGCCCAGCTCAGGCAGCCCCGAGACAGCACCAGCCGCTGCAGAAGTCATGGAGCTCATGGAAATTCACTGAATCTGTGACTTCCGTTACCTCTGTGACAGCACGCAGCCTTAGTTATTGATAGGGGCAACATAAATGTCTATGTTTGGAAGATGTATTAACTCCTATACTGTGGTAGTGACCTCTGAAGGAGAAGGTTGTAACATGCAGTAGAGGTGGAAGAACTTCTGACAGAATTAAACAATGAAAGTTGCTTATGTGTTCAACTCTGAAGTTTGGTTTCTTCCTGGATTATTGGAGCACATTGCTATGTGGAATACTGCAAAAGAATGTTGTTCTATCTCTGTAGGATTGGACAAATAGGTTATGGTAGAAGTAATACTGCAAAATTAGTGTAATACAACAGTGCATAATACACTATTTATTGCATTGATATTGTATTTTTGAATATTGCATTTGTAAGTCTTCCTGCCACAGGCCATTTCGCCATTCCTTTAAAGAGAGAATAATATTCCTAATCCACTGTGCAATATGACAGTGAACCACTTAGCAAGAGATATGTGACTGAGAGCACAATTTGACCCTTTGATTCTCTAAATCACATCTGATCCCTACAGAAGAGATCAGATTTTTAGACACTACATGATGGCCAGCTCACCATCCAGTCTTTCCTTTGTCACATTTTGTAAAAGTCTGGCACTCTAATGAAAGCAATACAAAAAGCTGCCAGAGCAGCTCAGATTGCCCATTTTTTTTAACGACTTTACCTAAAGCAAAAAATGTATTTCATTATTTGTACCAATACTAGGAAGAACTTAGAATGTCTTCTCGATAGGGATTGTATCTTTATTTGCTTGTAAATTGTCATGTACATTTACAGCACTATATAAAGAATATTGGGGTGGGGAGATAGATGCATTCCTGAAGGTGACTAATAGAGTTCTGCTGGCTCGGTGGAGTTTTTGATTCAAGCCTTGTGCTGTCTGAAGCCCATACTAAGCAATGAGATATGAGAATATCTTGTGTATGTAAAAGCTGAGTACAAAAACAGCTCCTTTGGCCCAGGCTTTCAAAATAACCCATAACACATGTGGCCAGACTCATTACCAAATCTCTGCAATAAAGATGAAAAATTTAATGAAGAGGTGTGCTTTGAGTGAGCTATTTGGAAAATTTGGGGGTTTTCTTCTTATCTTTCTCAGCCACAAACTTTCTGTGTCTTCCTTATCTGATATGTGAGAACATTACAGCAGAGTGAGAACATTACAGCAGGCTTATCATATGTTAACCCAGTACAGAAAAGGCTTGGAGATTCATTTTGTTTTCTGAAGAGAGACTGTATTATTCTGAGGTGCCCTCTGCTACACCAAGAGGCAAAGATGCTTCATCAACTATACCTAGCAAAGATGAGTAAGAACCTTCCTTCAAAAGGTTTACACCTGTTGAACATCCTTTTCATCATTAGAACGTATAGTTCATTGGAGCTTCTCAGATGAATCATCTCATCCCAAGAGTAGCATTTCCCTTTGTTAAGACCCTAGAGAGTTTACATTTTTCAAATTCAGTTTTGAAATACATGCTGGAGGGAACTAAAGGTTTTTTATTTCCCAAAGAACCCAATTCACAAAAGTAAACCTCCAAGTTTTAAACTTAAAACCAGAAGCAAACAGGACTTCAATTCTGAGGGGAAAAAAGTATGCTGGTTGAGAGTTTCTGTGAAAGTTCTGCATTCTTCTGAGTACTGGAGAAATTTGTTTAACTCATTATTTGCTGGTCCAAAGATTGTTAATGATCAAATTTAGCTTTGGCAAAATAGATCTAAGTATTATACTTCAAAAATTGTTCCCATTAATCATAGTTACAAAACAATGCTTTGAGAATCTTAGAAAGGAAGTATTTTCCAATAGAAGCTATCAGTGTTTAGTTATTTTTATATACTGATTTCTGTATATGTGCACAGATTTATTGAGCCCTGAAGGATTTCTTCAGAGAATTTGAACTGTGAGGTTTATTATTCGTCTGAATTATATTTTCAGTGTTTCTTCAACCAGAAATTTCTTATTTTAAAATGTTTCTAAAAAATCTTATTTTAACTCTGAGATTTGTCAATTTACAGCTCAAAATTTTAGATATTGAGAATAAACTTTCTTGATTTTAGAAAACAAGATATCTGTAAAGAAATTGGATAAGAGCCAAACTAAGATCAAATATCCACTACAAACCTGTATCCCTGATATGATTGTGTGGGTCCATTTGATTCGCAACTGGCTTGCCTACTGACTCTTTCCACGGCTCTTCTTTAAACAGAAGAACAGTTCATCAGATTTATCAGAGGTTATTATTTAGAGATTCTCTATTCTGTTTTCATAATGTTTGAACTCAGCAATTCAGGAACTGATTATTGAGTTTTAACGAGTGGCTAATGAATCACTAGTGCTGGCTCAATGAGAAATAGGCTTATGTTTCTACAATTCTGACGGATTTCAGGACTATTTAATTTGTGTAATCTGGCAGTTTCCCCCATCTATTCCCCGGTAGGTGTTTATACCGTGCCACAGTGGTACTGGATATAAAATTTAACAAACAAAAAAGTTTTGTTTTGTATTTTAATTGGAAAACATCTTAGGTTTTAAAAATTCCTAAGCTCTTTTAGTATGTTGGCATACTTGTTAACATAAGTTATATGAGTTGATGTACATACATGATTATGACAAAGCATCATACAGAAGAGAGCATCAGCACAATAGCTGGGATTGTGAGAAATGCATATGAATACTTTTTCCAACATGCTTTGAACCTGTTGAGGAGTCACTGAGAGTTTAAGAGCAGAATTTCTTTAAGTAATAAGGCACAAAAGTGATTAAAAGGGGTCTCATTGTCTTGTACTGTTAACACAAGCCATAGTATTGTACTGCCACTCTTCACGTGTCACAGGAACAGACCACATAGCCAGGATAAAACAGGAAAAATGTCTTTGACCGGAAGTCGTTAGATTGGGGTTGAATAGGACTGATGCTTAAAGCACTGGGGACAGATCCATAGCTGATGTGAAGCATCATTGGGCCGCTGAGTCCAATGGAGCTAGAGGGGTTTCACAAAAATAGTCTACCAACTGAGGATCTGCTCCTGAGAATTTGTGCCAGCTGAGGGGAGTTTGTATTAAAACAGGTTTGCTGCAGCATTCTAGCTAAAGGTAAGCTGTGATGTTTCCAGGTATTTAAAATCTACTTCAGTTCTGTACAAATCACTGTGTGTCTATAGAATTTTGCAAAAAAAAAAGTAGATTAAGAAAAAGTAGCCTGATAATTTAATTAATTCTGTCTTTGTCCACTCTTCCCTCCCCCCATACCTTCTTTTTTTTCTTCTAAAAATAGAACGGTTTGAACACAGAGCTTCCTGGCTGTGCGATAGTACAAATAAGGGGCATGGTATATACCGTCAGCATTCCTTCTTTCCTTCGGTCCAAGTTGATCTGTGAATCTAAAGAGGTTAGCTATTAATGTTGCCTTCTTTATAGCTAAATTATCTGACTCCAGAATTGTTCACAGATTCTATTAAAGACCCCTATGGAGGATTGCTTCTTCAAATAGGCATTTTAATTCATCTGGGTACACTAAGGTGTTACCTTCCCTTCATTAATAAAATGGAAACTCATAAAGAAAACAAGATTATCCTGAATTTATGATCAAGTAATTTTGTTTCTCTTAGCTCGAGTAATAATTGTGGAACGTTATTTTCCTCTTTCTTTCTTTTCTCCTTCATATACCTAGACAATTTTAATTTCTCATGTTTGTTTATCTCCCCCGCCTTTTAATTTGACGGAGAAAGCTATCTAGGACCCCAGGAGGCAAACACTGAGAGTTAAGAACTGGTCCTTTCCATCTCCAATTTAATAAAATAATAAGTAAATGATTAATATTTACCTATGGTTTAGTAATTCTAGGGCATTCTTTTGGTCTTCTATGCTAGAATTTCTAGACCACAAAAAGTTATTTGTTTTATTGCTGAAAATGGTTTTATGCCTGTTTCCTAATACTCTTTCCTCCTGTATTTTCACAGCAGTCACTGGATTTTTCATCATTGTTTAAATACTCTATTTTACCTTTGTTTTACTTGTTTTCCTGAAATGATGCACTCTATTCGGTCTTTTTAATTAGGCTCAAATTTAACTTGTTTCCAGACCTCTCCATTGAGCTCTTAGTTGGTGGATATTGCTAACAGAATGAGGAGTACTTTTGGCACTTTAGAGACTAACACATTCATTTGGGCATAAGCTTTCATGGGCTAGAGACCACTTCATGAGATGCATAGAGTAGAACATACAGATTAATGTAGTATGTTTTCATACTTGGAGCAGGAACGTTAGCTGGTGTAAATCAACAGAACTCCATTGAAGTCAATGTCACTGTGCTTAGATCAATTGTGGACCTGACCCTTGATGTACAAATGTCTTTTTCCTGGAGAGAATCCAGCACCAAGTAGCCAAACCACATGTTGATCAGGGGTGTAGTTGGACAGGAATCCTCTTCCCACTAGTTCCCTTAGTTCCACATGGCCACAAATTTATTGTTCATTACTAAATTGCTCTCTTTATATTCTTTGGCTAAACTTCTGACAGTAGTTTGTGCTTTAAGGACACTAATGGTTTGTCCTCCTTTTCCTGAACTACTGAAGGATAGGAATCCTGGTATTAGATATAAATATGCAATAATTAGGAAAATACAAGTGTGCAAAACATTCACCACATCATAATAACCAACAAGAGGATTGTAATCCAAACAGGCACTTCAGGGCAACATCATATGCTCTCCACATCTAGCTAACTTCCAACATATAGCAACTCACATCACACACAAGAGCAAAACTTAAAACATTCTGTTTTCTAACTTCTTAACTTGTTTTCATTCAAACCGTTTATTTCTTGAAAAAAATGAAATCAATAAAATGAGAGAAAAATTTGAAAAAATTAAACTCCTTTGAAAGAATTATTTTAAATTCACCAGATTCATCTTTGTCTCCAAAAATGTTGATGAATTAGTGAAATGAAATGATCTTTTGCTGTTTCTTTTGCAAAATTCACAAACTTCTTGCACAAATGTATTTATTTTGTTGAGATATTTTAGGAAGCAAAACCTCAAAGTTTCTTCATGATCATAATTTCTGCTTTCAGTGATATATCTGCTGTCTCACTTCTAAAATATATACTTTACCACAGAATCAAAATTTTTACTGATAAAATGTGTGATCCTTTTACTCAATTTGCATACATTTCCCATTGATTTTGGGCAGTGGAGAGTTGTTACACATGTGTATGAAGGCCTAATGGGGTTAGTGAAAAATTGAGTTTACAATAGGCCAAATCTGGAATAACTCTAATGAAGTCAATGACGTTACTTTCAATTTAAAGCAGTGCAGCTGAGAGTAGAATGTGATCTCATGGTTGCCTGATAAGGCACAGAGTCAGACCAGCATGCTATTTGATATGTATAGCAGTAAAACAATGAGAGATGCTTGCAGCGGTTATCATATGATTTTATATCCAGGAGCTCTAATGAGTTAAAATACATTTTCTTTATTTCAGAAAAGTTTCCTTTAATTGGCAGCATTCATTATTTTTGATAATTTTTCAGCTAAGAAGTAGTTTACAAAGATGGCCTAATCTCTCTTAATGTCTCTGATGGTACCATGGACATTTCACCTCTCTTTCTAAATGAAATCTTTCTTGCTTACACATTCTTAACCTGCTCAAGCATTGAAAGACAATAAACTGAAGATTTAGAGTTGCTGAAGTTGCTGAACAGAAATATTTTCAATTTGATATTTTTGTACTCTATGAAAGAAGTAGTATGAAAACTCAAACAGGAACATTCTTGTGTTTGCATTTCTGAGATATGGATTGAAGATCTTGATTTTTCCTTTACTAAAACAGAATGCAAAAAAAAATTGACAGCTGTTGATGATACTGTGTCACATCAAATTCTGAAATAACCTAGATTTCTTCTAGTTTTTGCACTGCAATTTTATTATCTCTGATACAGTCATGGAAAACATTACACAAAAATCTCCAGTATCTCATTTATAGAGAGTGAGCCTGATTCTTCTGTTGATGTCAATGGCAAAGGTCTCGTTGACTTAATCAAGAGCCAGCCCAAGAGCATTTATTTAATCATCATTTAGTATAATCAAGAGACGATAGCCTGGCAGTTCAGTGACAGTGTCTTGTGCTGCCATACTTCTAGGATTTCTTTTCACATTTTAAGCCAGAATTCACACTCTAAGCCTTGGCAAGAGCCAGGACTGTGTTGAATGGAGCACCTTCTGGCACTCTATAGTGTTTAGTAAACATCTCCACCATTGATGGAGTCTGGAGAGAGATGCCTTCACCTCTTCTGTGACCTGCAGATGAATAAACCTGTTGCTGCATCTTTAAAGAGGTAACATGGGGTCAAATCAGTTAGCTCTTCCCAAAAGAAAAATAAATCCTCATTTTTAAATTAAGAGACAAGGCCAACAGCAAAGTTGGGGGTGTGGGGAGGTGATCTGGAGTTATGGTAAAGTCCATTATAGGACCCTGTTGTAAAGTTTGGATCTGAATCCAAGCTTCCCCAAAGCTCGAGTTCCTCTGAATTGAAATGTTTGTTTGTCCTGATCTCCGGTTACAGTGCATCTCTAATATAATTCATTTTATCGTAAGCATGTGATACATTCATTCCATACTTTTAAGTTCACAGACCAAATTGATTAATTCCACAGGGGAAAACTGGACTTTCAAATGAGAACAGCTTTGAGAATTCTATGTTGCTTACGTCATGTAGCAGAGCTACTGCAACTAGTTTTGAAGATATTTTTACTTTGAAAAAATTACTAGTGCTGAGCAGTAATAATGCTGAGGCTTCTGTTAACTGTCCCAAAAGAATTCATACATACCACTCTCTAGCACAAATAAGAAAGTATTTAAAAGAGAAACACTTAAAACCACCTAGAAAGATACACTTACAACAGTTAGTTTGGCCTTTGAATGTATATTTCAAAGGAGTACCTGCAATATCAACCGATTCACCCTACACATAGGGTAGTATTTCTTCTAGAAGTACAGCAGATTTCATACTGGGGAAGCGGAAAATAATTTTCTTAGCAACTGAGTTGAAATCACTGTATGTGCAAAACCATCTTTCACCGGTGGCAAAGCGCTTCAGTAATGCTGGCTACCTTCTTAATGGCACTGCAGCAGGAGGCAAAAACAAGGGCTGTGGTGAACGGTGCAACACTGGAACAAAAAGCACATGGCAGAACTCAGGTTGGGATCTTTGAACATTCTCATGTGGAAGAATCACTCTGTTTTGTAGTGCAACCTGGACCTGAAAAGAAAAAGCCTCAGCAGAATATAGCCAAAGAGCTAAAGAGTGTCCAGAGAGCTAGCTGTTGAGCTCATCGTCCAAAGTGCCCTTGCATTTATTCTGAATTCACTTGTGAACACTGAAGTAGATGGAAATGAAATGATTAGATCCTGCTGTAAAAACCTCACCTTCAGAAAGATTTACAATATCGCTTTATTAGATTGCCAGTACGAAAACCGATCACCAGAATACTTTTTGCAACCTCGCTTCCCCTTAACCACCCTACCCCAAAGAGTTGTATGCTAAACGCACAGTGTAGTAACTGCGCTATATGCTCTTCATGCACAGTCCTAAGCCTAGCCCACAGCTGATTAGTTAAACTCTATGTTGTAGAATTTTTCAGGGGTCAGCAGAGGTGGAATTCCCTTCCCCGCCCCACCCCCAGTCCATGGCTGTGGAAGCGTTCTGTAGTAGCTACTACCCTTGGAGGCAAGTTGCTGATTGATCTGCCACTGGATCCTACTCCTCTCCAGACCTCCCCATGGAGTCCTCTGCTGGGGCAAAGGAAGCTCCTGCAGAGCACAGCTTTCTGGGACATAGGGCAAATATTGCGTCTTATGACCTGCAACCGCAATGACTGCTGGGGAAGGCATGGCAGGATTTTCCCCTATGTTCACAGATCTCTGACAACAATAGGAATCCAGTTCAAAGTATATCCTCAGTTTTACTTTGTGTTTTGTGGGCCTCATTGTTGTCAATGCAAAGGCTTTCATTCATTTTAATGGGAGTCAGATTGGGCCTTTACTGAGTATATTGGCTAGTACTGTTTTGTTTCGTTTTGTGTTGTGTTTTGTTTTTTGTTTGGTAATTTACATAGCTGGGTGAAAAGGTTTGAGAGGGCATAAATATTTTATCTAAAACTTGGTTTAAAATATTATTTTTGTAATCAGAACAAAGGCCCTTGCCTCAAATGTTTTGTCTTTTATTGTCTTTGGAAAACCGAGGATGAAAAGGTGCACCTACAGTATTATATTATCTTCATGAATTATTCACTCTGTATCTCTTTTTATACCAACATACAAATCTAAAGCAATCATTGTTATTTCTAGGGAGTGTACAAGACAATAAATAGCTCTAGAATAAGTATTGCCTACTCCCACTGTATCAGGACATGTTTCTGTGCATCACAAGCTAATTACTTGAAAGTTTAAAATCTAGCCTTCTAGAAAGGATTGCTCTTTTATTCATAGAAATATCATACAAAGCTGTAGTGTTTTAATAGCATTGTCACAAATATTAAGCACATGGAGGGCTACCTGTTCTTATTTAGCTATTGATGGCTTCCCCTGAATTTATTTGAGATTTTGTATCTGTCTGCAGAATTACACACACATTCTGTCTCTTTCTCTCTCTCTCTTTTTTCTATAGATCAATTGGTGCATACTCTCTGTGCGATAAAATAAGATTTTCAAATTCAACTTTCTACCCAATGCTAATATTAATACCAATAGTGCTAATGTATTTTAGATGAGACATTGACTGCCCTGCACCTTTAAGTGGGGTGGGAGGGAAGGAGAGGGTGTTTGGCTGGTGGGCCGAGTGAAGGGAACAATGCTTTATGGCTGCTGGGGGTGGGGAAGATGAAAACTGCTGCAAAAAGGGGTCAGTGTGGTCACTGACTCATCCCCTGGGAATGCAGGGTTTAAAAAGAGCAACTGGGCACCTGAAGTCTTCCTTTTTACCTGGATCAAGGCTGAAGCAGGGCTCAAAATCCCTCCCTTTTAGTTGGTAAAATATCAGGTTTGGTCAACACCTGCTGGGCGTATTATGCTTGCCGCTCCTTTTTTAGGGGTGTTGGAAAGAAATTTTTCCCTTCGCATCATATTAGCTTGGGTTACGTTGGGTTATTTCTTTTCGCCTTCCCCACAGAGGGTTTCAGGAAGGGCTCTGTTCATGCATGGCATAATGGGCAGAAGGCCATACGTCGCAATTCATCATTTGAGTGTAGGGCAGATGTCCAGTCTGCCATAGGAAAGGTATACAGTGACCGGAAGAATGGCTTGGAAAAGGACTTAAAAAGAGGTGCTCACTGAAAGAACTAATAGGGGGTGAGGGAGCGGGCAGTTAGAGACTCCTATGATTGCTATGCCAGAGAGCCAACCCCCCATTCTTATAGCCCACCTTAACTCTCCTATGAGGGAGGTGGTGGATGGTAAGGTCCCGGCCATGGAGGGACCTGGAGGGAAAAAGGGGAAGCTGGTGGAACCTCCCCAGGTAATTACAGAATAAACAGAGGGGTTACCTGCACTGTACACTGTTATCTACCAGTTAGTCCCAGACATCAAATAATAAAGTTGCTGTCTGATTAAACCCATGTCAAATGTCTCCTGTCCTTTCAGCATAGCCAGACAATAATCTGATGTCTTTTTTGTTTATCTCCCATGCTGGTAAACTGAAAGCCAAAACTCTCAAAGAATGTTTTCAAATGGAATATGGATAACCCTTGTGTTTTGGCTAATATTTCTTCCATCACAGTCAGTGCCCATATCTGTGTGGGTGTTGTTGCTGAGTCCAAAATGGCTGTTGTAGTTGGCTTCGTACAAAATTAGTGCATTGTCAGTATTTAACCTCATTATTCTATAAAAGAACTTTAAAATACTTTGTGTATGGAAGGAGATGTCTAACACACAATTAAATTCTATATGCTACATATGCACATATACTCAAGTCATCAATTTCATTTGATACTCTAAAATATTTGTAAATGTTATCTTAAATACACATTTAGCTGGTTCATTATTGAATCTTGAAATAAATTTCATCTTCTATAAGATGTTCAGAATCTTTAGATTTTGTCAGGCTGTCTTAATAATTGTGTTTGACTAATGTTCTACATTTATAGGAGTTTTAAAAGGCAGGTGCAATGTGACATATCAGAAGAAGCAAATTAAACTCTTGTAAAGCACAGCTGGAATGCTAAAAATGTGTATTTGTAATTTAAATATGTGACACCATCACACTGTAAAATCAGTTCATAATTAGAAAACATCTGTTTTTTCCCAATATGATGTCTAATAGTATATTTAAATAATTTAGAATGCAATAAGAAAAGGAAGTCAAGAAATAGTAAGTGATTCAGGACATTTTTTTTCTTTTGTTTAAAATGTCCTGTTCCAGATCTTTGGATAACCCATCATTATGATGCTAATTCTTGGTTCAGAATATAATCAGCATTGATGAAATGCATATGCCAAACACATGTGTTTGTTATGACCTTATTGTCAGTCAAAAAAACGGTTTTGTAGATGGTGTTGCTAAGAAGGATTTACACACTGTCATATGGCTGATTTTTTAATTTTTGGTTATCGAAGGACTGTGAGTCAAATAAAAGTTAATTATTTTAACTTTTACATGAAATTTACATAAATATGTTGTAATGCAATTATGCTTAAGAGTTCATAGGCTCTGGAAACATACCTGAATTAGGTTAAATATTGAATTGCATTTTACCAGCATCAGTTCAAGTTTAGCTTTAAAAGTTTGAACAAAATCACAACTTCTCAAATGATGCTAACATGGTAGATTAGCCACACATCTGTCATCTTTGTTCATGTAGGAGAGTATTTATATAAGTGTGGTGAAAATTCTAATGGATACTTTTATCCTAAATGAAGTGTGTGAGTTGAATATTCTGCTAGTTTATTGGCAATAAACTGTATAACCTTTTTCTTGCCACTGCCTAAGCATTTATTTGAGATAAGTAAAGGTCATGCATTCCTTAACAGGTTTTATTTTCTCTTTCACAAGCATGTACCTACAAATGCTTCAAAGTCTTCACAAATACTTGATAATGTCTTAAAAAAAAATATGAGGCACTGTTCAAAGGTATTTTTCAGCTCAGTGGCTGGGCACTGGTTAGTAAATGCTGTAAGGTCCATCTGTCAGTTACCCCCTTTGATATGAACATCCCTGGAAAAAATAAGGTACAGTTATGAACTGACTTGCCTTTCCATTTTAAATGCCACTTTATCATTTTAATTCTTGCCCAGGAAAAGGTGTGGGGGGGGGGGCGAGTGGAGGGAGAGGGTTTTAAAGCTAACTGTTGCAGGATTAGCATAACCAAAGTTAATCCGCTGCAGTTTATATGCATCTACTTCTCAGCTGCCTTTTATCAACCTTTGCTGCTGCAGCCCACCACTACCTTTTCATCAGTTTATACATTGTGTGCCAGGGCAAATAATGACAGAATATCTAGCTAAAGAAGGGGTACTTAATCAGCAATCAAGATTCAATTTGTTTTAATTTTAGCAGGTGTTTGTGAGGTACATTGATGGGAGAGATAATATGTACTGCTTTCATTAGCTCTCTTGTTTTTGCGCTTGAACATTTAAGAGCCAGATGTTCGGAGGTGAGCTGATCAGAATATTAAGTCTCCAGAGGTTGGTTTCCATAGTGTTTTACATTCCTTTCTTTATCTTCCTCAGTTCACCCTGAGCTATGAGGTGCAAGTGCTTGCAATGATAAACTACATCTCTGTTTCCTATTCCACTAAAGCTTTAAATTAGTGGCTAATTCTCAGTATAAAATATTTTATTCTAATAATCTGCAATTAATTCTTGATCCTTGGGTCAGACTCATTTCCCATTTCAAATGGTTTTATCTGATAAATCTGTTACTGAAATTATTTGTTTAGTAGCTGATGTTTCACCAGGGTACTTTACCTCAGTAAAGAACAGGAGCTAACATAGGTAGGTATGCTACTGATCCTATTATTTTGTTATACTAAATATCTAATCTAAATCACCTCTCTATTATGTGCTAGTCAAAATGCTGTAATGACATAATATATGGACAGGAACAATGACAATAAAATGGGCCTTGAAAGAAAGGGCTTCAGTCAATCATCGTGTCCCTAAAAAGAAAAAGTACAGACTATACTTGAGTTCAGTTCTCTCTTCTACTAGGTAAGATTGTCTGAAGAATGCAATGAAGCAGTAATAAGATTATAAGAGGCATCATGCAAATAAAATGTTTGTTCTGTGTTTTTAACCCAATGAGTAGCACAACTGAGCACTAATTTAGTAGCTCCTATAGTAACATACCTGCATTCCTACATACTGTATTTTTCTTCCAACATTATGAACTTGAATTCCATTATACAAAAAAAAAAAAAAAATCCTAGAAATAAAGAGTTAATGGAATTGCCACTATTAATTGTTCTCTGTTTACTCTGATGTTCAAAGATTGCCCTGTTTTACAAGCATATTTTCTTAATTGTGTCACCTTGTACTGTAAGTATGTCAGAGGGGAAACATTTGCAAGTGATTAGATACGGACCTTTGTGCCACCAAATGTATGAGGTACATACCCTTATAGGATATAATTGTGATCTTTTAATATGCGGCCATTGACCCAGACTTGTTATTATCTATTATAGTTTATAATAATGTATCTCTTTATGATTAAATGATGATGCCCGGCAGAACACTATGATTAGCATTTCAGTTATTTATAGATTATGTCAGAGCAGTAATAAACATAAAATGCTGTTAATGTGTGGCTAATGAAATCTGGACATGAACAAGTTTATGAATTGATATAATTCATTTGAGTGTTCTAACTGAGCTGCTGGTTCTTGTCATAATTCAAAAGCTTAGCAGGGTTCACCGATTAGGTGGTAGACTAATTTGCTACAAAAAGTCAATGGGTTTTCATCGTCTTGGGCTATCATACACAGCATGGCTGATTGCATAAGGACTATACAAAGTAATTCTCATAAATATATTTATTAAGCTTAATATGTTTTGTGAGGATAGGATAGAATCAGCTATTGCACAACATATGGAAGAAAATCACAGTGTGCTAGATACTAAAAAGATACGTTCAGTCAAATCATTCAAGACCAGATCAATGAGGGAATTATTTGAATTTTTAAGTGTGCTATTAAGCTGCAAACAAAAAGGAGGGCTATACAGCATGATGCAAATGATTTAGTGAGTATATACAACCTTTATTTCTGTTTGGTGTCATCATTTCAGGTTAGGCATTTCAGGTTAGGCATCATTTCAGGTTAGGCATTTCAAGTTAGGTATACATTGTGTTGTAACAGTTAAATTCGTTCCCGGTGTCAATGGTGACACTCTTATCTATGGACTAGAAAGAGGTGGGCTCAAATGCCAGACCAGACTATAGGTTCCTATTCTGGGCCAATAGTATATTCTATTACTATATAATAAAGCCCCATTAGAGACACTGTCCTTTGCCTGAGATGTTAAACACAATCCATAATGTATATACTTACTGTACATCACTTTAATTTTCTTCACAAATTTCAAAATAAGTTTCCGACATCCAGTTAATTCTAATTTTCAAAAACCTGTTCCCAGTCTACAGAGTACAGCTCATCTTTTTGGAACAAAGTGCAAACCTTCATAATGAGCTGGACACCACTTCCTGTCTGGGGTATTTGTTTCTTATTCTATAAATGGTGGAGCCAATGGGGCATCTCTTCCTCCATGAGATCCTCTCTCATTTTCAGTCTCTCTCTCACACACACACGTTCCTTCTCTCCCTCTTTATACAAACAGTCTAAGATTAGAGATTAATTTTGGCTGAATTCATCTACATGCAGAGTCCTTTGTGCTACCCACAAACAGTAGTTTCTGGAAGTACGTCAGTGCCTTAATTGCACAGTATAACTCTTTATTTGTTCTGATATGTTTGTAGCCCCCCACAGTAAATCATTTCATAACCCTGTGTTTGAGGATCTGTGGATAGATTGTTCCTGCTCCTTTATAAAAGAAAATCAAATAAAGAGTTATTCAGAAAACACACGCACAAACATACACACAGAGCAGTTAGGCAAAATAAATGGAGAGTGCTTCTTTTTTTCTTCATACAAAACACAATAGTAATAACTTAGAACTATCATTGAAAAGCACAGTCTTTAAGCTCGGTATGATTTTGTTATGACACTGATGCTTCTATGCTACATAAAAATATTTGTGTAATTAGTTATGGTGATCCTATGATCATTGAACATATTCTTGCTAATTGCCATATTTAATTATTAATTTATAAATGTGTTAAATTCTTGTTTTATAAACTGGTATCTATTTTTGCATATTTATTTAATTTAAGGATGAGAGGAAAGTGTCTTTTGCGGGAGTAAAGAGGTACAGTTTTACCATCAATTGTTATTCTGAAGAGAGCCCAAATAGAACCCCTTTGCATTCTCCTCTCACATTTGTACCCTGACCCAACATTCAACCCATATGAGGCCTTGCACTCTAATCTTCCCTATCAGGTTTTTCTCTGTTGCCTTCCAATATCATTCACTCTACACACATTCCTTTCCTGCAGTACATAAATCTTTTTCCTGTCTGTATAAAAAAGGCTTGATGTAATCATACATCACTAACCACAACCTTATTTCCCTTATTCTATTCTATTCTATTCTATTCTATTCTATTCTATTCTATTCTTAATTTCTGGGGAGAAAAATGTGCTTTTCCCAAGCTTTGGTACTTTAGGACATTGTTTATCCCTTTTTCTGGTGGAAGGTTAGTGATACTATACCTTTTACATTGTAGAGTAAATCATTACTCTGAAAACAAATGTAGGAAAATATTTATTTGTAATTATCTTCAAGCATGTTGTCCTTTCTGAATTTTTTTTTTTTTGCTTTTGCTTTTCATTTAATCTCCCCTTCACATGCTGTTCCTCTCTTTCCACATTGCTCTCCAATGTACGCTTCCCAGCCATCTGGCCTTCTTTTCCCCCTGTATGTGCTATCTGGCTGCTCATTCCTTTGGTCATGTTGATCAGCTACTTGGTTTTCCTCGCCTCCACTCTTGTGGACATTTGTAATCTACTAGCACCTGTCCTGCCAGTGGCTCCTGCTGATTCTGAGAGCTCCAGTTCTGTTGCTGGCTCTGATCCTTGTGGATGGGTCTTGTTTTCTTTCATCCTCATTTTAGGTTAGTGTGGGGTTTGATCCAGCTTTGATATAGGTCAATGGGAGTCTTTCCATTGACTTCCAATGGCACTGGGTCAGGTTGGAATGGAGACAGGTAGGCCTGGATCCCTGTTTAAGCAGCTAGAAGCAAGGAAGGAACCCCGCTCCATTAGCTGTCCATGGACCAGTGTTTGATTACTGCTGAAACTGGAATGAAAAGGTAGTGTTATGTTTTTATTAAAATATGTCGTCTTTGTTTTTCTTTTCTACGATTTGCCTTAAAAGTAGTTGAGAAAGACTGTGCAAGCACAAAAAGAGAATAAAGGTACTTGGAGTCTACCTTTGCCTATTATCCTATCATGCCTTAGACACTAAGCGGGATGAGAGAAACTCCAAGGACTTATACAGATATTTGGGAAAGTAATGTTAGTAATTCAGCAGATGGCACTCTTTCTTCTGACTCAGTATGAAATCAGTGCCCTAAGTCGGTGCTTCTCAAATTATCTGATGTGGCGGACCGGCAGTATTTTTCCAATGTGCCAGGGGTCGGAACCATATTTGTGCCATATTATTATCGTATTCCCGTAACCACTCCAGAATGCCACTCTGTCATTGTGGCAGCGCCATCAGAACAAACACCTACACAAAACTTGAAATCCAACCCACATTTGTTAATGATGTAGTCACTCATAGTCTTGAACACTTCAGAACTAGTTGTTTTTGTTGGTACTGAAGCAGAAAAAACCCCTCTTCCTTCAAATCACCCTCATATTCAAAGCACACATACACCATCAGAATTGCCATATTAGCAATGTCTGTACTTTCGTCAAGCTGCAAAGAAAAGTACTTTGCTAAATTGATCTGTCCTCTGAGCTGATCTTCCATATCATGAGCCAGATCATGACTTCGTCGAGCTATAGTGTCATTTGAAAGTGGCACCTGAGTCACTTTCTTTGTCGCCGGCTTGCCTAGCATTTCCATGAAGACATCTTTAAAGACAGTATAGTGCTCTTTATTCAACTTCTCAATGGTAACTGCCGCTGGGATGGGGTCTTTATGTGAAGGAGTGGGGTATGAGCGTGCTTGTGCATCTCATGCAAAACATGCTGTAGCGCTATGGCATAATTATCAATATTATATGTGCTTCTGAAAACATAATATTTAATATTGTCAACTTTATCGACTGATAATTATTCTTGGTGGAATTCCGGTGTGATTTTTAAATAATTCTTTCTTTCTTTCTTGGAAATGTGCTGCAGATCAGCAGCCAATGGCTCGCGGACCAGCACTGGTCCACGGACCACCACTTTAAGTAGTACTGCCTAAGGTTCAGTGAGAAGCATTATGCAGTTGAAGGCGCTATATTTTAGGTGATACTGAATACTGAGTCCCTGAACACCTTTGAAGAGTCCAAGTCTTTGAAGAACCCTTGGCATTTTTTATAATACTTGGAGTGTTAGTTTTGGTATCCTGGACAAATTTCAGCTTAGGCAATTACATTATGCTCAAGTAACATTGACTTACTATTACCTACTGTAGCATATGTAATAGGCTATTACAGCTTAGCTTGGCTTGGCTGGCACATTTTTCAAACTTTTCGAGTTGACAGATTTTAGGGAGCAAATGCTATTCACCGTGCTGTTATGTAGAAATCAAACTTCTGAGTTACCAGTTTCCAAGTCTTTTTTATTATTATTTATTTTATTTTTATTATTCCATGTATTATTCATTTCTTTAATTTAATATTTTAATATTTTAATATTCTAAGTTATAAAAGACCACGCCCATTGCACGAAATTGCTAATTCTTGCCTCAGCACTTTCTCATCTTCTCAGAAGTCGTATAATTTTCCAAGTAAATCATGGAGTCTTATCCACCTACTATTTCTGGGTAATATTGGCATAGATAGGTAGGTAGGTAGGTAGATAGATATGCCTGTATTATCCAGAATATTTACATATATGAATACATAACACAGTGATGTAGGCCCTTTGTTCCCCAAGTGGGTGGATTTATGAAAAGGCTGGCCCAGGTGTAGGCAGTCAGTGGGAACATCACAGGTTCAGAATTCTTGGATAGTTTTCAGTTGTAGCCACCTGCAGATTCACTAAGAGTACATTTTTACTACTTGCCAGAACGGCGGGTAGTGTTTGATGTATTGGGGATTGATTTATCATGTCTCATCTAGACGCAATAAATTGATCCCCGAACGTGCTCCCCATCGACTTCGGAACTCTTACTCGGTAAGAGGTGGAAGCAGAGTCGATGGGCAAGTGGCTGCAGTCGACTCGCCGCTGTGGGGATGGCCAGGTAAGTTGACCTAAGATACAATTTGCGTTGCTGAAGTTGCATATCTTAGGTGAACCCCACCTCCTGCCTGCCCCAGTGCAGCCCAGCCCTAAGATTTAGGGAAAAAAAGGCTTAAATATGACTGAAAGTTATAACTGTGGGACAGTGCATAGCTCCAAAAAAGTGCTCCACCTTAGTTGCTATTCCTTGATAGTAGAGCTAAACACAATCCCCCCACCCACATGCTACTTGCAATGTCATCATGTTTGCTATGTTTTTTTTCCAATGTGTTTCTTCTGAATTTCTTCCTAGTTAATCAAAAATAGAGCTGATTTTTTCCCTCTGTCAAAAATGAGAGAACTAACATTTCACTTATAAAGTGATATGTGGTTCAACCTCTGCTCTTGATATTTTCAAGAGGCTAATGTTTAAAAAAACCTATACAGAATATGCTGTATTATTGCCCTCTCTAGGCATTGTCATATAAGACCTTAAAGGTTTTGGTACTAAACCCCCAAGGCAGCATTCTGATACATGCCAGATGTTCACTCAGGGGAGGGATAAATGTTTAATAATTTTTGCTATTGGTACTCGTTTTACAATGTGTTACACTACCATGGCTTGCTAAGGCTAAAGCTCTGTTTTACTGAAGGAACAGGCCTGTAATGAATGAGATGTCTGAATCTATATCATCTTTGCTTTTGCTGACAGTCCAGGAGACTAACTCCTCTTTGAAGCACCGCATTCCAATTGAGACTTTCAAGGGTGACTCAAAGATTTAGCCACAAAACTCTCTCTGCCATTAATGGGGGTAAGGGGTGAGGTGGGGGTGGCTAACTCCCCTTGTCAGTTTTGAAAGGTTCAGCCTTTAGTTGGTCAGAGCAGCCACTGTTAATTTGTGTACACAGATGTCCGTATAAAGCATCAGTAAAAATTAGCTTAGGAAGCTACACATTTTTATCTGGAAGCAGTGGTAGGAACTGACACCCATCTGGCTGTATTATTTGTATGTGGTATCTCTCAACGGCTCTGTAATTAAACCAAGTGCATGTCTTTTTAAACTAGCAATGTGCCAAAATGCAGAAATTTACCTTATAAAAGAGAGGAACCTGATCACAAGTTGGCCTACTGGACTAAATTCATCCCTATTGTAACTCTGATAATGTCAATGGAATTACTGCAGGGATGAATTGGAATTAGTGCATGTTCATTGAGCCAGAGAGATATGACAGAGGTGATATATGTTTTCCCATCATTGTAATCTCATAATGCTAAGTGAGTGGTCTAAGTTCCAAGCTACAAAGCATAAGGCATCAGCAAAGAAACTTGAAAAAAGTTCTTTCTGTTCTTCTGATCTGTCTTTCAGACTAATGAATTATTGCCTTTCTGCTCCTCATAGACTTCAAACATAACTCAGCTCTGATTTTTATAATCTCTCTCTTCTTTCCAAAGCTTGGAAAAGAGGCATCTGAGGGGGCATATGATAGAGGTCTATAAAATCATGAATGGTGTGGAGAAAGTGAATAAGGAAGTGTTATTTACCCCTTCACATAAGAGACAAGCTAGGGTCACACAATGAAATTAATAGGAAGCAGATTTAAAACAAACATAAGGAAGTACTTCACACAATGCACGGTTAACCTGTGGAACTCATTGCCAGGGGATGTTGTGAAGGCCAAAAGTATAACTGGGTTAAAAAAAATAATTATATAAGTCCATCAGTGACTATTAGCTAATAGCCAATGGCTATTAACCTCATGCTCTAGGTGTTCTTAATCCTCTGACTGCTTGCAGCCTGTGGGCTTATTTCCTGTTGCCTGCCAAGCTAACCTCAGAGGGGAGGAGAGGAGGAGCAGGGAGACTCATGATCAGGGAAGAGGCAGAGAAGAGGTGGGGATTTGGGGAACGGGTTGGAATGGGGGGCAGGGAAGGGTGAGAAGAGGTGGGGCCATATGGAAGGGGCAGAGTGGGGGTGGTGGCAGTGGAGGTGTGTGTCAGTGATGGGACCCTTGGGCCAATGTACTAGTCCTCATGTGGCCCTCCTGATGATGCAAGTTTGAGATCCCTGGGCTAGATGAACCACTGGTATGACCCAGTGTGGCCATTGTTATGTTCTCTTTACTTTGTCTCTTCAGTTGTGTATCAGTGAAAAAAATTGGGTGATACAGATGTCCTAGGTAGAAAACAATCTTCATAACGCACTGCAATGGTAAAAGACAAAGGGATGTAAATAACCAAAATAGGTAACGGTTTTGTAACCCATCTGAGAAATTCCTGGCCAAGTGGATTTCATAGGGAACAAGGAAATTTTAAAGTAAATTTCATTGTGTGACCCCTAGCTTGTCTCTTATGTCTCTTACCTCCATTGTTTCTACTTGTCCTGAAGGTCAAGCTAGGCAGCACAAAACTAAGGATCCACCTAATTTTAGAAGCATATTTGCTGAGCTGTTTCTCTTATGCATACACACTCTTATTCACTCTCCACCTCCCACCCCCATTCCCATTTTCTTAATGAAGTGAAATAGGTCATAATCTTGTCAGTTCACCCTTGTCTAGATCTAGCAATAGTTTTCATCTATTGTTGACTTTTCCTGGGCTTGATGTCTTCATATTTTTAGTCACTTATGGCCGGATTCTTGCGAACTTAAGAAAGAGTTGAAGAACTTGATCTATACTGAAATTGCATAGGATAAATTACACCAGTGCAGTAACTAAAGGTAGCCCCTTCACAGGCACGCTATTTAAAGATATCCTTGTATTCTCTGCAAGAGAGCATTACCTTGAAAGAAGCTACTGGCAAGAAAATATACTGCCCTTTTAAAGGTATGCAGCACGCTCAATGACATTTTATACACTGCCTTTCAGACATCCTAAATGGTCAGAGCTAAGAGGATCTGATTCTTACAGATCCTGAAAGAATTTAGCAACCTGTAAATTTTAAAGTCCTACATTTGTAGTGTACAAAATATCCTCAGAAACTACTGGGAACTTTGTAATTTTGAAGTTTGCATTAAACAACAGGAGAGTTCTTATAAGCACTGATGACAATAGCTAATACTTCTGTGTCCTTAGGAGCAGGGTATATCATAGTTCACAGCCTGAGCTAACTAAATACATCCAGGGCCGACTCTAGGCACCAGCAAAGCAAGCAGGTGCTTGGGGCAGCACATTGCTTGGGGTGGCAAAAAAACCTAGAGCCGGCCCTGCCCTCGAGGCCCTGATCTCTTTCCCCAAGCACTCCATGCAAAGGTAGTCACACGCTCGTCGGCCCATAGGTTGGTTTCATCTGTCCCCTCTCGCATCTCCAGAGCAGCAACCTCAGTTCCCGTCCAGCTCTTCTGCCCGGGATTCCAGCCCCACTGAAGGTGCCACTCCACCCCTGACATCACTGCCACAGGGCTTTCCTTTCCCTGACCACAATTTCCTCATTGTGCTGATTGGCTGGAGTCTCCGGCCAATGGGAACGGCGTGGCGTCAGGAGGGAGGGGAAGGGGGCGTCAGGAGGGAGGGGAGAGCGAGTGAGCTCAGGCACCAGGTGGCCCATGGCTAATCCCGTAAATGCCTGAACAGCTGCCCAGCGCCATTTAAAGAGACAGGCCCCTGCCACTGCGCATGAGTGGGGCAGTGAGGGCAGGACAATATGTCTTGCTGTCACGCACGCGGCCCAGGGTGGTCTCGCTCTGTGTTCCGTGTGGTGCGAAGACTTCCCACTGTGCCCCTCCCACTCAGGGCATAGAGTTGGTCCCCGCCACACTGTACCCAGTGGGGACCAGTCAGGGCCCTGCCTCCTTCCTCCCACTCCTGAGACAGCACCTGGAGGAGGGAGCCTGGCCTTTGTCCTGCCCTGGCCCTGCCAGCCTGTATGCATACCTGGGCGCCCGGACCCCCCTGGCAGTGGGGAGGATAATACATGATAGCCCCTCCCGCTCTTCCCAGGGCTATTCACACTTAAAGCCCTTCCCTGTGTTTGTGCCCCATGCAGGACCATGGGCCCTGACCTCAGTGAGGGCCTCCTGCTACTGCCTAGGCCAGCTTCTAACCAAATAACAGAGTCTCCTCCTTCAGCTCTGCCCAGAGGGAAGATGGCCCTCATTCAGCCAGAACCCTTTCCTTTCTTGTGAGGAATCCTAGCTGGGGGAATGATGCCCTGGGGCTGGTACCCACATACTTAGTGGTAAAGAAAAATTAGGAAACGACACAGGGGTCGTTTTGCGAGGAAACGAGTCTGCTTCTAACTAGGAAAGTAGAATGCCACAGAAACAGGGACCTTAAAGATTTAAAAGGCTAAAGACAAGATTACAGACTGGCTACCTGGCCCTTTTGTGAAATGACCACTGTTTTAGGGATTCAGGTTTATGGCGGGGTGGGGAGCGGAACTGCTAGTAATCCCATTAACAGGACTGGCTCTAGGCACCAGCAAAGCAAGCACATGCTTGGGGAGGCACATTGGGCCAGCCCTGAATACATCTATTTTTTCTTTCTGTATATTTGATGCGTGACTGTATCATACATAACAAACTAATCTTGCTACCATGTGCAACGTGGTGAAAGACTGATGAAATGCTCATTGAAGTAGTTTATCAGCATTTGTTTAGCTTCAGAAAATAAAATATGTAAGCGCTGTTTGAATGGCAAAATACATCCATGGGAATCATTTGTTTAATCAATCTAGCAAACTCAAAGTTCTTACTGGCGATAACATATGAGTGAGATTTTGAACTTCAGATATTTGCATGCTTTTTAGTAGTCCAATAATTTGCAGACACATTATGCTATGTGATGTTCTGCTCTTGCCCAGTTTGCCTTCTATTTTTATGAATATACTGTATTCAGAAAAGTATCAGAGCGGTAGCTGTGTTAGTCTGGATCTGCAAAAGCGAAAAAGAGTCCTGTGGCACCTTATAAACTAACAGACGTATTGGAGCATAAGCTTTTGTGGGCGAATACCCTCTTTGTCAGATGCATCTATAAGGTGACCCAGGACTCTCTTTCGTTTTTGCTGTTTCCAGAAACCATTTTTCTTTTCTTGCGGTTGTCTAGAAAATATCCATGCTTTAAACAAACTATTTTATAACATTTTTTAACAAGTATAGATTTCACTTGCACAATAAAAGTTTACTTTTAACATTGTAAAATAAGTATAAAATAACATTTTTTTAAAAAAACAGCTAGATACTGCTATTTAAGCTATGGATAGAAAGTGTGAGAGACTCTTACGGGCCAGAGCTTCAGATGGTGTATGTCTAAGTAATTCTATTAACATCATGGAACTACGCAGATTTATCCCAGCCAATGTACAGCCAGTGGAGGTTATCAAAATGTAATATTACTGAGTTAAATTTAAATTAAATGTAATCTTCAATTTGTTGGCTGAGTTCTAAATGCACATGGACTGCTGGGCAAATACAAGGACTGCGTGCCAGTTTTTTCTTGAGTTCCAAATTGAAATCAGGATGGGTTCAAGGGTCTCTACTGAATCTCATGGAGCTCTAGACAGCTACCCTCCACTCAACATTGGTTTCTCAAAGGGCCACCAAATAGTGCTATTGCCTCCTGTAATGCACAGACCAGGAAGCAGCCTAATTCAGGAATCTGAAAATAGTGCTAGCTCCCACAGGTACTAGCTGTATTACTGACTGGGGTAAGATAACATCCCAGAGTCCTGTTAGAGTTAGCTAAGGGATGCACTGTACAGCTAAGCATTATGGGATATCACAGCCATACCCAGGATTCTTGGGTGTTACTTGCCCCTAATCAGTTATGCAGCTACTGACTGAGGGGGTTGGAACTGTTTCCAGACTCCTGCTGCCCAGTGAGAGCTATTATTCCTTCTGAAGACATTTCTGGATTGGGGGATACAGTAGCTTTGATGAACCTGAACTGGTGAATTAGCTATTATAGACCTTTTCTCTCCTCACTAGCTAACAGCTTCATCCTGCTTCATCCAAACCACCAGCCTTGTCTTCTAACTCAATTGCAAGTTCCATACCACAGCCCAACTTCTGGAACTGGGGGAGAGGTGACAGCTTTGCTCAAGTTCCCTGGCAGACCCCTCCAGGGAGCTGTCATTTTGATATTCCTGAGGGAAAAATCAAAATATTTCAGCAAAACTGGAATTTTCTAACAATTTGTTTGCCAAAAAAGGCAGGTTTTCTTTGGCCTGATGTAGTTGGCTGTGTTTGTAATTGCTACAGCAGTTGTGCCTAATAGATGTGTTTCTTTTTTACCTAGCAGCCCTAGTAAAGGAATCTTCTGTTTTATCTGAAATTTGCAAGTGCTTTGGGGACTCAACTGAGGGCTAGACTGTGAAAAGCCTAGGACTTGTCTTGAAGTGCTTGCTACACTCAGCACACTAGCAAACATCTAGGGACTGGTGTACTACAACACTCGCAGTGACGCTCTGCAGTGGGTAGGTTACACTGTTTCAAAGGAAGATAAAGTAATCAGTCATTTATCTTGTTTTTTATTTTGTAGACTATGATTTTCTATCCACTGTGTTATAAAATGTTTAGCTATCATTATATGAAGTACAGATCTACTGATAACATCCTGTGAAAATAATTAACAGCTGACAATGCTATAATGTATAAAAGTGCTATAGTTACTGTAGATGTCCACTAAGATTAAAAACTCTCCCAAGAACCTTAAAGTGAAGCTTTATCTTTCCTGTATAAAAATTTTACAGTAATGATCATTAATAAATAACGATAACCTTCTGACAGGGAGCAACACTAAGGGGGCATTTGCTAGGCACAGTAGGGCTCTTTCAACTGTGGCTGTCTGTATTTTTTTTAACATAAAAATTATTTTAACATAAGGGTTTTGGTGTTTATTTTTCATTCTAAATTTCTTTCTGTGTGTATATGTAATACAGATAGATTCTAGAGCTATATAAATGGGTTGTGGTCTGAACATAGTTTCTCCTGATTATTGGTAAAAACTAATTAGGTTTTGTCATTTATTCACTTGGAGTTTTGTATCATTGAAACCTTGCTACTCTATTTAACCTACTGCTAGTCTGCAAATATCTGCTGCCATGTTACGTTATATCCTTTTTTGCTTAAATTAACTCCAGAATAATACAGCATAGCACATCCAGGAGAGAGAAAAGTTTTCACATTTTTAATACAAGACTGATTTTATTATATTACTGGAGAAATAAGTTAGATTGCTCTAGCAGTCTCAATAAATCACACATGAAGTCATCTTTTTTTCTAAATTAAATTTTTATTTAAATAAAAGTGTTATGTTTGTATTTGAACTGACAGCTAAATCTGATAATTAGAGTGCATGAAGTTGGCTTTGATTGGCATTGTAATTGGATTGTCATTGGGCTGAAAACCTATTATCTTTGGATCATGCCCCATGAAATCTGTTGAAGAAACTTTGCTGCCAGTCATTAAAGCCACCATCTTGGCTTACAAATTAGGTTTGAAAGGCTTTTTACCATTGGGAATGTAATTTAAACCACTGCAATTGCACTCCCATTAATTAAAATTATATTAAAATTATGGTTCATTTTCTAAATTTTTTTTATATTTTATTAGACATACTTATAACTAAATGCTTAGAAAATTACAAGCAGAGCTAGTAAAATTATATTTTAGATAATCCATCATTTCAACACATGCTACTCAGCATTAGTGCAATTAGCCAGTGTGTTGATCATTAAAAGATATACTATTTATGTTTTTCACTGCCAGTTTTCATTGAAAACAATTTAAATATAAAATGATTTTTTTAAAAAAAAAATATAGCCCATTTCCTCTGAAAATTATCATGAGTATCACTGACAAAGGTATATGGACAAAGCCCCCTTGAAAGTAAATATCATCCATTAGTATTTTAAATAGACAGACAGACAGATAGATGGTACAGCAGATAAACTTCACTGATTTATGTCATGCCTGGGAAGTTTAGGAAAAATAAATGCATCAGTACTTCATTGGATCTCAGAAATTCATGGCAGGCAGCTGCCTTCATCTTAAGGGAAATTCGCTCCCATCCAGCGGACTAGCACAAGACCTATGTGCTACTGAAGGCTCACTTAAGTGACTTAAGTAATACATAGGCTTTATGTATAAGCATGAATTTAACTCATAAGCTCCTCTGCATAAGCATGAATTTAACTCATAGGCCCCTCACTTAGGAGATCCACGTGAAGCAATGCTTTCCTTACCCTCTTCAACATAATCTGTATATGAGACCACTCATTGGATTTAGTGTCACTAGTTTCAGTATTATACCCAGTATTATGTCTGCATCTCAGTTGATGTGATCTTTTCTATCACTGAGATGTCTTTGTGCCTGTGAGGAATAAGCAGGTGAATAAAGGAAGAGCAAAACATTCCAAATGACCTACCAAGATGTGTTGCATCACCAGATTTTCAAGAGTGTGTGCAGACTTTGGCTCATTTCTGAGATTCCTCCTGGGCATACTGATGTAACTTTGGAAAGTCATGCCATCTGCCACTGTTGACTAGTCTTTCCTCTCCAAAGGCCTGACCAGGTGATCATGGCATTGTCACCTCTAGGTTGCCTCACACGGCATCTCACTCTGGTTGGGGGGTGACTCTGGACTCCACATTGACTGCTTTTTTTATATAGTAGTCCTCCTTTGAAATGAAAAAGGCTAGTTTGAACATTATACTCTGATGAGTTAGCATGTTCCACATGCTCTCCATTCACACCTGACTAAATTGAAAATCCTGGTCCAAATCTACCCAAACCTTAAGAATTTAGGGCATGGTTATCTTAGGGACCATTTCATCTTCATCCAAAACAGCTGTACTTTCCAGCTAGAGCACCGCTGAAAGCAAAGCACTCAGTGGCAGGATGGTGGAGCTTCTTGTCAGAAGACATAAAACTTAGTTCTAACTTTACTATATTCAGATCAGGATGTAAGCCTGGCATCCTCCAACAAGGATGGTTGTGGATAAGAGGCAAGAAAAAGAAAGCTGTGGAAGAGAATAGGGAAGGGAAATCATTGGTAGATGAGATCAAATGAGGAGGTACCGAATGATAAATATTTAGGGTTGTCAAGCGATTAAAAAAATTAATCACAATTAATGGTGTGATTAATCTCACTGTTAAACAATAACAGAATACCATTTTTGGATGTTTTCTACATTTTCAAATATATTGATTTCAATTACAACACAGAATACATGTACAGTGCTCACTTTATATTTATTTTTATTACAAATATTTACTCAGTAAAAAACAAAATAAATAGTATTTTTCAATTCACTTAATACAAATACTGTATTGCAATCTCTTTAGCATGAAAGTTGAACTTGCAAATGTAGAATTTTGTACAAAAAATAACTGCATTCAAAAATAAAACAATGTAAAGCTTTAGAGTCTACAAGTCCACTCAGTCCTACTTCTTGTTCAACCAATCACTCAGACAAACAAGATTGTGCAAAATAGTGCTGCCTGCTTCTTGTTCACAATGTCACCTGAAGTGAGGACAGGTGTTCGCATGGCACTGTTGCAGCCAGCATCACAAGATATTTACATGCCACATGCGATAAAGATTCATGTGTCCCTTCATGCTTCATCCACCATTGCAGAGGACATGTTGATGACAGGTTCTGCTTGATAACAATCCAAAGAGGTATAGACTGATGCATATTCATTTTCATAATCTGACTCAGATACCACCAGCGGAAGGTTGATTTTCTTTTTTGGTGGTTACGGTTGTGTTGTTTCTGCATCGGCATGTTGCTTTTTTAAGACTTCTGAAAGCATGCCCCACACTCCATGCCTCTTAGATTTTGGACCACACTTCAGATTCTTAAACCTTGGGTTGAGTGCTGTAGGTATCCTTAGAAATCTCGCACTGGTATCTTCTTTGCATTTTGTCATATCTGCAGAGAAAGTGTTCTTAAAATAAACAACATGTCATCATCAGAGACTACTATAACATGAAATATATGGCGGAATGCTGGTAAAACAGAGCTGGAGACAAAATTCTCCCACAAGGAGTTCAGTCGTAAATTTAATTAATGCATTATTTTTTTAATGAGCATCATCAGCATGGAAGCATGTCCTCTGGAATGGTGGCCAAAGCATGAAGGAGCACACAATAGTTTAACATATCTGGTTGTAAATACCTTGCAACACCAGCTACAAAAGTCTTGTGCAAATGCCTGTTCTCACTTTCTGTTGATGTAAATAAGACCTAGGCAGCATTATCTCCCATAAATGTAAACAAACTAATTTTTTTCTTAGTGATTGACTGAACAAGAAATAGAACTGAGTGGACTTGTAGGCTTTAACGTTTTATATTGTTTTGTTTTTGAGGGCAGTGATGTAACAAAAAAAAATCTACATTTGTAAATTGCATTTTCACAATAAAGAGAAATGCAGTACTTGTATGAGGTGAACTGAAAAATACTATTTCTTTTCTTTATCACTTTTGCAGTGCAGATATTTTAAATAAAAAATAATATAAAGTGAGCACTGTACACTTTGTATTGTGTTCCAATTGAAATAAATATATTTGAAAATGTAGAAAAAAATCCAAAAATATTTAATAAATTTACATTGGTATTCTATTGTTTAACAGTGTGATTAATCACAATTAATATTTTTAATTCTAATTAATTTTTTTGAGTTAATCATGTGAGTTAACTGCGATTAATCGACGGCCCTATAAATATTCCTTAAAATAGCCCATTTTTAAACAGAACTACTGTTTTTTCTTTTTTTAAAATTTATTTGCCACCCTGTGGCTTGCAACACTGTTTATTCTTGTCTTTCTACTCAGGTCCTGAGTACTTCATGGGCTGCTGCAGCCTATGAAAAGATCCTAGGGATAACGCTTCATCTGTGATGGAAGGTTTGAGGTGTTCCAGGGCTGAGGATTCTTTTTAAAATTAAATTCATCTCAAGCTGCTCACAGCCCTGGACCCTTCCCCTTCAAATGTCCTTGTGCTCCTCCCTTATACAGGGCCTTTGAAATTAATGCAGCTCCACTGCACTGTTAGAGAGCTGGGTTTTTAAAATGTTCATTACTCTGACTGTGCAGTGGAGCAGAGTCCATTTGAAAGTGTCTTCTTCCCACACAGAAGTACTGTAAGCAGCCATGACAATAGCTCTTGGGGGAAGGGCAGAATGTTGCCAGTTGGACAGGCAGGCAACGGGGGCCATGTGCAAACAGCCCCAAAATTGGACATCGAAAGGGAAAAGGTGAGGGTCTGAGTTGAGAGCAGCCTGAGTGAGGAATTCCTTTAAGAGATTCTCCTCCTCCTCCTCGTGAACTCTTCTTCACAAATGAAATGGCAGCAGTTGGAGCCTTTTATGTCTTATGGGATGGGATGTGGTTGAAGCCCTTGAAGACCTCTATAGCAGCAGAGAACAATGAAAGAGAAAAGGCCCTTAATGTGAGGAAGAATTAATTTTCCAATCTTCTAGCCACCTCCATCCTGACAGGGGCATGGAGTGGTGAAGTGATGCCTAACATGATTAGTAAAGGCTCTGTATAGTCATCATATCAAGTTTGCTGGGAGGTAATAACTTTGGTTGGAATCCTCACTGGCTCCTCCTTATCTGATTGCAGCTTTTATCTCAGTCATCTGTGTAATTTTATGATCCTCATTAAGCAGAAAACTAATCTTTGTGGTGGTATAAGGATGTTTCTAATGCTGTTACCTAAGAATTAAAAACTCCAGTCTTTTGAGTACAATGAGAGATTGAGGTCATTCACAGGATCTTTAATATTGCAGTTAATATTTATCTTGGAACACAAGTCCCTACATTTTCAAACTAGAGGTTTAGCCACACATTTCTAATTCTGTGATCAACAGAAGCCATGCACCAAAAACCCTACACAACTCAGAAATTTGCCTTTTAGCAACTTTGACATTTTTCCTCTTTTGTTGTTCTTTAGGATGCTATTTTCTTGTTTTCCTTCAGATTCATTACTGTTAGTGAGGATGCATTGCAGCTGCTGGCATCCCTACTTCAGAAGCCTAGGTTTTTTAGTTTTAATGTCACAAGGTTACTTGGAGTTTTCCTTGTGGATTGTTTTCTTCCCTATGAGAGAGAGTTCTTCTAAAGAGCTACCTCCCTGCTTGGCAAACAAAGGCCTAGAAATTCACTGCTTCCAAGGTTATGATTCCCCACCTGCCAAATCACAATGGGAACCATCTGAAGTCTCTTGAGTACAGTAGGCTCCCCAAGTTAACCTCTTAGTCTATGAAACCATTGAACTGCCTTAAAAGTAACATTTTCAAACACATCTTATACTCAAGCTTTGGTTCAAGTGTTCCCATGTGTGAATTTGCCTCCTCTATGCTACTTAACACATTGTTCTCAGTATCTAGAAGAACTGAGTACATTTTTTCTATCTTTCTTTCTTTTCAGTTTTTGTTGACCTAGATGTGACCTTTTATCTGATAAAACAAGAGCCAATATTTAGTAAACTTGGAATATATCCAGGTTTTCTTAAAAGAGTTCAGAATATTTGTTCTATTGGTTTTTTAATCACTGGCAGATTGGGATGTTCTTTTATGATGAATAATTATTAATTTACAGATTCAGTAAATAGTGTGGTTAAACCTGACCTCCCTGTACTTTCACTGCCTGATAAGGGAACTTTCTCAGTAGCCCAGCTAGTTAATAAAGTCTTGTAGGTACGAATAACACAGTCCTGAAGTCTGATTTAGATGGTAATCACATTCATTCTCAGCAGATGTTTTAAAAATGTAAACAGAAATACACTACACTCAGTTCAGATTTTACATCCAAAATATAAGTATCCTTGTCTCATTTACACCTGCAACTGCATTGATTTCAGTAAGCTTACTCTTAATTTACACCGGTGTGAGTAAGAGCAAGATCAGGCCCAAGGTCTTGGAACAGGAGGCCTATTCTCTAATCTGTCTTCTTCTCAAAAGTTTACATAGCCATCGACAATGAACATTTTACAGATTAAGTGTAAAATGTGATATTCATCTCATGAATAGCTAATAATAATATAAAATTAAATAACAATGAAAATGCAAATTCCCTATAAGTATACTACAGAGCAGTACTTTACAGTATTTACAGCTACCCCATACTTCAGATAATTACAATTAAATTGCATTAAAGCACCCAGCTTTCTGGTTTCAATAGAAACAGTAAAATCTGTCTCTTTTTTATACTAATTATTGAGTCATAAAAGATTATTGAACTCTGGTAGAATTTCCCAATAGTTAGCTCAATTAATAAACAAGAGTTGGCAGGATCCAAATGATTGGCACATATTCCTGGAATGAAGAAAATGAAGAATAAAAATGGCCAATTTCTGCAGAAAAAGAATTTTTAGAAGAATTGGCCTGCCAGCGTGGATTTGCATGATAGTGAATTTGGCATTTTTCTAAATTAGCATCCTTGATAAGCATTCACCATTATAGTGGTCTCAAGCACTATTGTAGTAACTCCATTCTGTTTCTAAAAGATATTGTATAACAGATCAGCCCCATTTAAAAAATAAGTAAACTCTGGTCTCGGTACAACTCCACTGAAGTCACTCTCAGTTGCATTTGTTTATTCCAGAGCTGGATTTGGCTCTTGTAGCTGTTCAAAGTAAAGAAAAGATTTTTTTTTTTTTTTGTTAAAGTTCTGCCTTTCACGCTGGTTTCATTTTACTACATCACAACTGATTACCCAAGCTAACTTAACAACACAATACCAATTTGTCATTTCAGTTTTTCACACATTTTTTTTTCCTGTTCTAGATCCTGGAGAAATCTTATTTCCCTAATCCGCTTCCATAAACCGTTAGTCTGTATCAAGGCGTAGTGTTGGCCTGAAGTAAAACTGTACATTCACTAAAGAGAAAGGTAATGGCAATAGACAGAGCTTTGGAAATTAGTCTTCCTGGCCCTTTGAGTCAGCTGTTTAGCTTTCCTGAAACAAAAACTAATAGTAATAAACAGCCTCTCCAGTTTTTCAGGGTCTCATTTGCATGAGCAAAAGTGATTTCAGCACCAGAAGTGGATGTTCGCCACATGTAAACTGAACACCCACCTTCCTGATATGCTCACTCAAGTGTCAGTTGTGGAGCTGGTTTAGAAATTGCTGACATTGAAGTGGACACAAAAATATGAGAACTGGAACTAAATGTGTCCCCCTATGCCATTTTTGTGGAAAGGATGGATGGTCTGGTGACCAAGGACTGGGGTTTAGTTCCTGACTCTGCCACAGACTTTGTGTGCAGATTGCTCCAGTGAGTCTGATCTCCCTGTGTAGGGCAGTACTAAGGTTTTCATGTGAGGTGGGTCAGATTCATCCCTGATTTTTCTACATGGAAGACACTAGAGTTATGCCATGTATGATTTTGATCCAGCGATCACTGCTGGCTGCTCAGAGAAGGAGCGCTATAATAACGTAATAGTGAGCACTCCTAATGGAGTTAGTTTGTTTTATACCATTAACAGTAGCTTGATGGTTCTCTCTCTTCTTCTGCCAAACAAGCTACTTAAGGGCAAGATATTTGTCCAAGAGATTCAAAGACATAAAGAACTTTTGGTGTCTTCTGTGCAAGGGGGTTGTAACCACAGAAGTTCCGCCAGTCAGACATGCCAAAAAGGTGTATGCTTCTAAAAGGGCATAAGCTACATCCCACATTGAATGTATTAATGACAGTAAATATCAAGGGAAACACTACATGGCATGATGTGTTTATTGTCCATCTACAAGATTTATGGCATCTGTCTACAATGAAAGTGTAGAAAATCAACCACCATCTGACATATTGTAGCATTGTTTTCAGATGAACATTCCAGATATAAATAGGGTCATCTGTTATTAAATAAGCCATGGAAGACCTCAAACTGACTATTGGCATGTCTGGACTTGTAGTAGGCACGAAATGCTGTGAAGTACTAAAGCAAGAACATCTATGGTATTGTTGAGAGCATCAAAATTCTCACTTTCCCTTCCTCCTCCTGAATGACAAAGATCAAGGTCAAGGATTTTCTGAAGGAGGTAAATGATATATAGCAAATGATATCAACTGTACTCCATTGCAAACCATCTGTGGAGTTTGAGTATAGAAACTGAACAAGACTAAGGCTGGTGTGCGGGAGATGAAAATAGTGGTTCTTGCTCAATAATTGAACATGTAATGGATGATTCTTATTAGCAGAACCAGTTGACAACTCTGCTTCTGTGAAATAAACATCCAAAAATCTTCTGGCTAGTTGGCAAGTACATGCAGAAACCTCTGTGTTCCAAATATATATATAGCTGTGTGGATGCCAGTGCCGATCCATCTGCAGTGTAGCGCTTCTTTACTTAGGAGATCAGAAGAGGAAAACATAAGGGAAAGAAAGTCCACAGCCCAATTAAGACATATTTTATCAGGCAATGGTGTCAACACTGTGTGGATCAAATGATTATGGCTCTGTGATACACATGCATCCAGATTTGTACACTGCTTAAACTAACTCATCAGTGGTTTCCTGCATGATAACTAGAATTCTGAAATTCGATGAGGAGGTTGCACCAGCCCTACACATGAGACAAGGGGATGATGGATCTCATAAACAAAGAGCTGCTGGCCACGTCATCTCTCCTACTCTTCTTCTCTCAGCCCAATTAATACAGTATCCCTTAATTCCCATCACTTTGCTTTCCTCTGCTTGCCTTTCCCTATGTGTTCCTTTTGTATGTAATGGAAATTGTATGTAACCTGAATACTGATAAGTAGAATTGGCCAAAATATTCTTAATGAAAGATTTTGTTGTTTGTTTGTTTTTCCTCCATCAAAAATCACCTGCTGTTGCTTCAGTGAAGTTCTAGTAAAGTGAAGTAATTGTACAAAATTTTTCAAAATACATTTTGCTCTCTCAATTTTCACATACCTTCCTCCTCTTTCTCCACGCCCAAAAGATGCTTTAGCTGAAAGTTCACTCTGGTGAAAAATGGAGAAGGGGAGTAAGCCCTCAAAGGTAATAAGGTCTAGAGGGTTACTCACAGGATTGAGAGCCAGGAAATCTTGTTCCTCAAACTACCACATACTGGTTTAGTTTTACTTTTCACTTATATTAGCACTTAGCCTACTAAATACAGTCTGTACATAACATTACAGATAGGGAAGGAGAGTCACAGAGAAATCAAGTGACCAGCCTACAATGGCACAACAAGTCAGTGTTAGAACCAGGTTTATGCTCAGTTTTTGATATGTTATTTAAGTTTTCTGAGGCTCTATTTCTAGTCCTGTAAAATTGGGTAAATTATTTTTACAATAAACAAAATCTGTAAAAGATATCCACAGCATTAATTACATAAATAAGTTATTAATAAGTTTCCCTCCATTCTACAGGTAGGGAAACCATGAGTCAAGTGACTTGTTTGGGAGGTACTGGATTAGGTATAGTACCAAGCATCAGAAACAAGGAGTGAAATCCTAACTCCATTGGTGTCAATGACAAGAAACTCATTGACTTCAGTGGGGCCAGAATTTCAGCCTAGCATTTTAATCCTTATTCACAAAGTACCCTGAGCTGCAGCATACTTCACTCCTGTCATTTACTTCTCAGAGCACTGATAAATCAGTTAGCTATCTCTGGGGATTTTGGTTAGCACATGCAGATATCTGGTTAAATCCAGTTGTTCATGCTTAATATTCAAGTCTAGAATAAAAAGGCCAATTAAATTTAGAAATTTACAAGACTTTTAATTCTTAAATTAATACATGCTTGTTTTTTTTTAATAAAGAAGCTCTTCACCATAAATTTATCTCAATCCAACTTTTCTTCTTTGCATTTATTTTGCAACTGAATATATTTGGCTTATTCAGTAAAATAAAGATCATATTTAAACTATTATTTGTCTCCTCAAAAGAAAAGTGATGGGATTCATATAGGAATGCTCTCTATACATACACTGAAAACTTTTTTTACCAGTGTGCAGACATACAAATAGCACTGTCTGTATTATTGAACTTGTCTGTATTATTGACTTTGGTTAGGAAATAAACATGTTAACAGTGAACAAACAAACAAAAAATAACCAGCTACATGAAAACAAATGTACACTAGTTATATGTTTGAAAACCAAACATAGGCCTTGACTCAGCAAAACACTTAATGATTTGATTACACTGCTCTACAGCCAAAATGCTTCTGAAATAACTGTAGTCAAACTTTACTAATTCTGGGTCACTGAGAACAAAAATGATGCTTAAAATTGTTGATTGGCTCTAGTTTTCAAGATATGCTATTGGGTCAGTACATACGACCCTTGAAATGGGAATGGCGGAGGATAAGTGAGTTATAAAGGGAACGGATCTCAATTTAAACCAGAAATGACTAAAATACATCTTTGACTGGATCTATGAATAAATCTATGACTGGGTTTGGACAGTAGTTGCTTTTTAAGCAAAACAATGAATGATGCAATCTGAAGCTGGTATTGTGTCATACATCATATGAATTGCATCATGTTATTCCTAGAAGTCATGGATGATGCAATCATAAGGAAGCTTACATCACTCTGCTGAACAAATTGCCCTATATCAGCTCTAGAAATCATACAGTGTCGTGCTCTCTTATTTGTCAGTGTTTGATTTTGCAAAGAGACACATTTCTGTTTAGCCAAAGTGAGCAGAGATGCCTCGTACTTGTGTGAACAGTGCAGATAACTTCTGCTATGTTTGTGGTGAAGTGACTTTTGCATCACAAAAGCGCAGTATAACCACTATGGTTAAGAAAGCCTATCGCCTTTATTTTGGCTGCAAACTTGGAGATCAGGACAAGAGGTGGGCCCCACACATATGCTGCAACACTTGTGCAACAAATCTTCGCCAGTGGTTGAACAGGAAAAGGAAATCTATGCCTTTTGCAGTGCCAATGATTTGGAGAGAGCCAACAGATCATACCAGCAATTGTTACTTCTGCATGGTGCCTCCAGTTGGGAAAGGTGTGTCAAAGAAGAAAAAGTGGACTGTGCATTATCCAAACATTCCATCAGCTATACGCCCAATACCTCACGAAGAAGGACTGCCGGTTCCTGATGCACCAGAATCATTCTCACTTGAGTCAGATGAGGAAGACGATGAAACTTCTGGTCCTGAACCATCAATGTCACAGGACCCACATTTTCTCCCATCCTCCTCCTCTGAACCACACCTCATAACACAAGCTGAACTGAATGACCTTGTCAGGGATTTGGAACTACCCAAGAGTAAGGCAGAGCTGTTGGGCTCCAGATTACAGCAGTGGAATCTCCTGGCAGGTGATGTTAGGGTTTCCATGTTCCGTGACCGCCAAAAGGATCTTGCCCCATTCTTCTTCATGGAAGGTGATCTTGTAGCCTGCAACAACATCGATGGTGTGATGGCAGCCCTCAACATCGTTCACGATCCAGATGAGTGGAGACTCTTCATTGATTCATCGAAGACAAGTCTTAAAGCTGTTTTTCTGCATAATGGCAATGTTTTTCCATCAATTCCAGTTGGTCATGCAGCCCATATGAAGGAAACCTATGACAACATGAAACAACTTTTGAGGTGCATAAACTATGACCAACATCAGTGGCAGCTTTGTGGCGATTTGAAGGTTGTTGCTCTCTTGCTTGGTCTGCAGACTGGATACACAAAGTACTGCTGTTTTCTCTGCGAATGGGATAGTCGTGCAAGAGATTCCCACTACATCAAGAAAGATTGGCCACTCCGACAGTCATTGGAGCCTGGGAGGAAAAGTGTTCAGCATCCACCACTTGTTGAATTAAGGAAGATTTTGTTACCACCCTTACACATCAAGCTGGGTCTAATGAAGAACTTTGTCGAGGCCATTGACAAAACATAAGCAGCTGTCAAGTACCTCCGTGGAAAATTTCCAAGGTTAAGTGAAGCTAAGATAAAGGAAGGTGTCTTTGTTGGTCCTCAGATTCGTGAACTTCTTCGAGATGATGCATTTGACCATGCACTGCGTGGCAAGGAAAAGACGGCATGGTAAGCCTTCCAGTCAGTGGCAATACATTTTCTCGGAAACAACAAGGCAGACAACTACAGGTTGTTGGTGGAAAACTTCCTCAAGGCATACAAAAGCCTTGGTTGCAACACGTCACTAAAGATACATTTTTTGCACTCATCTAAATTTTTTTTCACTGAACTGCGGAGCAGTGAGCAACGAGCACGGCGAGCGATTTCACCAGGACATTGCAACAATGGAGAAACGCTATTAGGGCAAATGGAGCCCATCAATGCTTGCAGACTATTGCTGGACAGTGACAAAAGATGCTCCATTTAATGAATACAAGAGACAAGCCAAGAAGCGCCGAGTAGACACTGAATAGGACTAAACTATGTACATAATAGTTTTTTGCCTTTTGTTTCATAATACATTTTATTTATATAACCCTTTTGCTGATTTTTAAAGTGTTACATAAACAGGACAGGTAAAATATTATCATGTAAAGCAACCATAAACACATGAAAAGACCTAGGTTTACAATTTATGATTAAAACTCTACTATCTACACAATATACATAGACATAAAATGTAAAAACTTAAATATCTTAGAAACAGTAGCCAATCAGTTGTTTTAATTGTCATATATGAATTCAGCACATCAAAATACATAATAAATATCACATTTTATCTCCGAAGCAGACGACTTCTAAAAAATTGTAGACCAGTTTTATATTAAATCAATATATTATATTTATTATATTATACATCCTTAAGTCTATTCTTATTCAGCAAAACAGTTAACCACTTGCATAAAGTTAAGCACATTCTTAAGACCCATTGACTTCAGTTGAATTACACACATACATATACACACAGTAATAACAAAATTCCACTTGTTTAATATCAATGAAATCTACGTACCTGCATCCAAGAGCAGAATTTGGCTCTATAGCAATGATAACTTTAAAAGTTAAATCAAGAGGGTTCTTTTGCTTGGAGGAGGCACTTTGTTTATTTGCCTTGTTTCTTCAGCTTCCTCTGTCTTCTTGACTGGGCAGGATCAGGATCCCAGTGTGTTTAATAGGAGGAGAAAGTTAAAAAGGAATTATTGGTATCATTCAGTGAAGTTGAGCCTTAGTAAAAGTTCCTTAAAAATAATATAGTGAATGTTGCTTTTGATTTCAAATTTTCAGTGTCTGTGCTGGAGGGGGAATCTGTATTTTAACAAATGTAATCAATATGCCATAAGATAGTCTTTATACTTTTTTAGGGTGGATTGCTAATTTACTGTAGAATTGAAAAAAATATATCTTGTTCCTGCCATGGAGAGAGGAGACATATTTGCTTCCTTTATTGATTTGGACTATTTTTGTGTGATGTTGCCTTTCTCTGTATTTTTCACTTGATTGTAAAATGAATGCTTTTCTTTTTCTCCACTCTCAGTACTGTATTAGCGCTGAGTGCAGAACAAGTCTAATAAAATCTTGGTAAGTGGTGTAGAATCTTCAGGTGATATTTCCAGGTGAGAGATCCTAATTAATGATTAGATTCTGACTCCCAGACTCAGGGCTGGATCAGTGTTACAATAAATTCTGGTTCAAAGGAGACTGTTCCCCTTATCCCTTTTACAGTGGAACCTAGGGATTGTTTTCTCTCTGTGGAACCTGGCCATGAGGAAGTATGGAAGGAGGTATGGAAGAAATGACAAATACCTCTTTAGGAAAGTTGGTAGAGGCATTAAATTGGTATCTGATGTGATTAGAGCTTTGAAAAGATGATCATCTAAAAGAATGTTTAAAACCAGGTGTCTGAAACTCAATTTACCTTTGGGCTGGTGCCAGTCCTCAAATCTTCCCAGCGGGCAATACTGTTACTCATGCTGCCCACACGCTGCCCCCCAAAAGGCTCTGGGAGGGAGTTTAGGTGCAGAAGGAGCCAGAGGTTGGGCTCTGGGAAGGAGTTTGGGTGGGGGAAGGGGCCTGGGGTGCAGGCTCAGAGATGGAGTTTGGGTGTTGGTTGCAGGCTCTGGGCTGGGGCAGGAGGTGGGGGTGCAGGAGGAGGGGGTGAGGTTGCAGACTTTGGGAGGGAGGAGGGAAGTGGTGCAGGCCCTGGGAGGGAGTTTGGGTGTGGGAGAGGGTGTGTGGGAAGGGGGTGTAGGCTCTCTGAGGGAGTTTGGGGGCTGGGAGTGTGTGGGAATGGGGTACAGACTCTCTGAGGGAGTTTGGGGGTTGAGGGTGGGTGGGAAGGGGGTACAGGCTCTCTGAGGGAGTTTGGGGCAGGAGGGTGTGTGGGAAGGGGGTGCAGGTTCTGGGAAGGCATTTGGGGGCAGGAGGGCATATGTGAGGTGGGGATGCAAGTCTGGGAGGTAGTCAGGGGGTGCAGCACTTACCTAGGGTTCCAATGCAGGGCAGACTGGGGGGCCTCCATGCACTGTTGCCCCCAAGCACTGGTCCCACAGCTTCCCATTGGCCACAGGGTGCTTGGGGAGGGGGCAGTGTGTGGAGGCACATCCCCGCCGCAGGGAGGAGCTGGCAGACACATGGAGCAATCAGGCAGATGCCATTTTAAATTGCCTGGGGAAGGGGAGAGTACCCAGGAGCGGCAGGTGGTGCTAAGGGAGAGATCCAGCCCCAAAACGTCTGGAGCCCCGCGGGCCACATTGGGGAGGTTGGCGGGCCGCAATGGCCCACGGGCCATGAGTTTGAGACCCCTGGTTAAAACCTTCCCAGTGAATAGTTTTGCACCTCAAGCTATTACAAAGACAAATGAAACCAAAACCAATCACCAACAGAGGTTTGGTACAGTGATTACCATTAATAACTTAGCATTTGTCAAGAGATGCCATGATAACCAAGATAGCAACACCTTTTCTCTGTAATCAGTCTGATTCCTTACTGCCTGTCTAAAGTTATGTTCTGATGTAACACCTTTGACATCCATAGAATTATGCCATTGTAAAACTTCAGTAACTCAGTCAGAACCTGAGGCGAAGAAGAAATAACTGTGGAGACTGTGAGGTATCGGTTGACAAATATTGTTTTTTTTTAAATGGTGGGCGCTATAATTAACTAACTGCAGGGACCAAAATTGAGGTACTGGACTTTAATATCTTCTCTCATATAGCAGTGCAAAGCAGAAGTACTTCCAGTGAAGTACATGGAGTGACATTAGTGCAATGGTAGTATAAATGAGGGGAGACTCAGGCCTATTTCATTTTTGAGGAGAAATGTTTAGGTGGCACTGATCAGGGATCAGATTCTGTCACAGCAGTTTGTTGTCAGTGGAGTAACGTCAGTGTAAAACTGGTGTAACGGAATGGGAAACCATCCCACTGATTTCGAGACAATGCTCAGGAGTCTCTACCTTCCTTAAACTGCATTTTGGAAAGTAGGGAGGCTCTGCTTGAAGTTAGCATATGGGCATACATGCTGCAGCTTTCCTGGAAGCTTTCCAGACTCAGTTCACGTTTGTGTACTGTATTTCAAATCTCGTACAGCTCTTGTTGTCACCTTGATTTTAATTCTGGCACACAGAGAGTGAACATTTCAGTCATCCTATATTTTCTGTTCCTTATAACTGTCCTCAGGTGCAACCTCCAGTGGCTTAGGGAGACTACAGAAGAAATATTTTGGCAGTGCTCTTTACACTCAATATTGTGTAGCCTTTAGGATGCTGACTGTAGACATCTTTTGGCAACATTTGAACCTGCGGAGGATCATCATGCTGATCTAGCTATGTTTACAGTGCTCATTACGCTTTTTACTTTTTAAAAATAATGCCTTTTTGCACAGCTGCCATTAGTTAGGTACCCTTTCTTATGTGGCTGACATTGTAAGTGGTTATGGGAGCAGCTGCATTCAAGAGTTGTAGCAAAGGTGAGCCACATCTGTGCTTAATGCTTTTTTATGAGCCAAATATCCTTTGGGCAACTTTATTCCTACTAGCGTGGGTTAAGACTGATTAACATAGGTCTCTGTAACCTCAGTGCTATACCTTGATGAAGTTTGAAATGATACAAGGAGTGCTGGTGCAAAATAGTTATTGTCCTCATAAGATATGGCAAAAAGCACGCTGCATTTTAACATGCATTACTCTAGAATAAGCATTTAGTTCCAGTGAAAATAATTACTTTTAATACAGCAACTACTTATGAAATAGTCTGGAAAATAGTTTGGCAGTCTTGCAATGAGTATGATAATATATAGATCCATTAGGGCAAATCACTGTAGTAAAACTGAACTAGGTGCTTGCAGTGGTTTGGATTTTGCTCATAGAAACACTATTGCGTAGTGCTAACATGTGGCTGTCTTTTTTCCACTCCGGATGTATCTGAGTGGGGGTGAAGAGCTCCTATGTGTATAGCCATGAAGCATTTTAGCTGTCCCTGCATGAAGCCCAAGCAATCAGGTTTTACATAAGAAAGCCCCTGGGTCTAAAGGGGAATGAAATCTACATACCCTAATACAGGCGGGCCTCAGCACAGTTAATGTGCTGATGTTATCTCCCTGCGCTGGGACCGATGTAATTGTAGATTACAGTGGTAGAGGCCACTTCAACGGCACAGACAGTAACAGTTCCCTTTGTGAAGGCTTAGTAAGGTCAGTGCAGAGCTTACTTCTGCAAGTGTGGCCTGGTCTGATCACTGTGCTATGGCCGCTCTGTATCACTCTGTGATGGGTACCTCAGGGTGAAAGTGACATAGAGAGTTTCTCTTGGGCCCTCCCGTCTGGGTGAATTTTATCTTGAAGATAAATGGTCCTATAGAGCTGTAAGATACAACTAATAAATCTTTACTGAAGACATGCATTACAGAAGATACAATAGATACATATATTTTGTTAAAACAAAAAAAAACATACCTGAGAACCTGATAAAAAAATTAAATGATTCATTTGCTATAAGTTGCTAAATATAAGTGTTCTTTCAGAGTAAATCATCATTGTATTGTATTTGTGAACTGATAATATTAGTGACAATGGCAGGTCTATCTGCTGATGTACAATTTGAATATCATGGTATCCTCCTTGTTTCCCATTTTTTACTGTTCAGACCCTCAATAGAACATTGTTGTCACTGCAGACCTTTTATCCAAGCACTGTTGATCACAGCACAGGAACTGTCATCCTATTTGCATTCTGTGGATGCATCATTATTCACAACATTTGATGTCCATAAAACACATTAAAACTATTTCCTTGAGCAAAAATAATCAGCTCTCTGCTGTACATATCATTTGTATACTCAAATTGTAAAATGTAAATTGATATATAAGAAAATGGCCCATTAACTTTTTCATTAATGACAATAATACATTTTGTGCATCAGCAGTAGGAGGATCCTACATTCATTTTAGGGGACCTGAAGGATAAATGGAGGTTTCTTTGTATTTCATAAAAATGGAGGCTGTCATCAAAATACATTTTATAGCTTTAAAAAAAAAGATTTTATCTGCCCTGATTTGTTTTTGAAAAGATTCATATATTTGGCTTCATTCTTAAAATAAAAATACTATTGTGGACCTGGTCCTTCTGCAATTAGGCAAAATTCTCTGTGACGATAATTTGAATTTTGCCTGAATAAGGGCTGGAAGATCAGATCCTATGTATATATTAAGTATTCTTTGCTTAAAAAAAAAGTTTATGTGTACTGAATGTGTAAAATGACATTTGCATTCTACCTGGCCTGTAGACAATTGTTTTAAACTGTTCATCCCACTGATATCCCATCACAACTTTAATTTTTCAATTTCATTGTAAATATTAGTAAAATCTCCACAAACTCTAAAGTTTACTGTATCTTCAGTTGCTAGATAACTTTGATAAGAGTAGTTATTTCCATGCAAATTTAACATCAAATTCAAATTAGAAGTAAAACTATTGTGATATATAATAGATACTTGTATTACAATATTTTTAGGATTTATGTTGATTCACTTGGAACTTAGTGCATGGTCTATCTATATATCTATCTATGTAATTTAATAAAGCACGTTCTTTCTTTTTGGGTACTAAAAACAGTAATATTCACAATAATTAACTCATCCTAGTAAGTATATGACTAGCAGTCAAATCACTCTGTACAGTCTTCATTTGATTAAAAGATTAATAATTTGTCTATAACTGATACATCATGCACTAACAGATAAAGAACACCTGATATTAAGTATGTGAGAAATAAAATCTGCTTTCAGTAAATTGCTTAGAAAAATTACACAGTACATTTAAATTACCATTTGCTTAGCAACATGCCCTTGTAGACATTCCAGTGGGGCTATAAAATGATCGATTTACTTTAATTTTCTACTGAATCCTGAAAAAAATAGCTATCAGTAACCTATCCCTTCATCATGGCATGCTGATTCACTCTGTGTATTAAATTTACTGGCAAGGAGCAAGACGTTAACAAAAAGTAACAGATAATGTGAACATTTCATGCATAATCTGTAATATGAGATATGTATTAATAGGGAAATTATGATGCATTCAATTATTCTGAAATGCCTTCCAGAGATGTTTTGATTTGGCTGCGCTCTGATAGTAGCAGCACAGCAGGGAGCATCTCAAGTGATGAATAACCTAATCTCCTAATCTCAAAATGGGCACTATTCACAGCTAGCCTAGGATAGACTGGTGGAAGAAACTACACTTTACATGCACAGCTACAGTAAACAAATAAATACGTTCTAGTCTTCTTATAAAATGCATGTTCCTAATTAATACTAGGTTGACACCTATGATTCTACAAGTTTCGATGCTGATCTGGAAAGAAACCTTTGCCCACCTCTAAAATAAAAGTAGGCAACAAAAGACTATAAAAATAATTTCACATGCATTTATTACTATTAGCATTATCATTTGTTTTAATGGCATTATGCAAAAGAGCTCTTTCTAATTTGCCCAGTTAATGTACACCTGAAATGATATTTGTCATGCATATCTCTTTTTTATTTTCAAAGAAACCCAACACAACAAGAAACTTCATTTTTTCTAGCTACAGCTCTAGATACAAGAATGTTTTCTTGCGTGTATTTAAGCAGCCCCATTTACTTTTCTCATGATAAACAATAGTCTAGTTTCTTGGAGAGGTTAAGCAGGATTTATTTTATTGTGTACATATTCAGAGTCGGTGAGGTGACTGTTAAACAGTAGCTTGTCACTCCTTGTCCATTACTGTGGCATTCTCCATGCAGAAGTGCAGATAGACTATTTACTCTCATTTACTTGCCTTCTTCCATGGGATCATTGCAACAAAAACAAAACAAAAAAAACCTCCATGAGTTAAAAAAGCAACTGTACAACAAACAATCCTGAGAAAACATGCTATGCAAATATGCAGTCTTTTTTATATACTTAATTACTTGATTGCAGTGGGCTCACTTTTTGATTAATGCAATTTGGCAAAAGGTAATATTACACCAGTGTATTACAATTTTTAGTAATTATTCAATGTTAATATGGCAGACTTCTTGAAGAAAAATGAGAAGGAAACCATCTCTCTTTTTTTCCTCAGTTCACATCCCTGTTCTGTGTGGCAGTAGTAGAAATAATTATGTGTAAACAAATGCATTTTATCTTTGAGAATTATCTTGGTAAAAAAATAAAATTCTGACATCCTTATCCTGACTTCATACTCTGAATGTTGAACTTCTAAAAATATTGGTATTGCAAGGTGCAAAAGATGATTTTATGTTCAGGTTTGTTATGTTGCAGTTTACATGATTTACAAAGTGATTTGTTATAACAAGTACCTTTGCCGTTTAATCATAATGCCACATTATGTGCGTTATTTTACACGTATTGCACTTAGCTTGCCTAATGTCTTTGGCAGCCAGGCTTATAATAGAAAGCAGAAATGTGTAAGACTACTTGGATTTCCTTTGCTTAAACAATGTGATTTCCTCTGTGTTCTGTTTCATGTGAGCATCATGTTAAACTACAGCAAGACGTGGTGCTTTTTAACTAGCCCTTCCTGTAGCAGTCCCATGTCTGCTATTATATTTACTTACTACAGTATGTATTTTGCACTGCATTTTCATCACTAATCATGGTTTAGCAAACAAGGAAGAAGTGGGCCCCATTTTATGAAACTTTCAGATGAGTGATGTTCGGTTTATTTCAGTCTTTAGTATACTAGAATGTACAATTGCTCTGAAGATAAATAAAAGATTCAGCTGGATGCCACTGGAGAGCAGAGCAGCATGTCTTTGGCATTGCTTGAGTCTTATCTGATTTGGATTTGTATACCTCATGGGGAATGGCAAAATATTGGAACAGACGGCTTGATATTTCCGAAGAATATAGTGGGCTTTATTAGCACCAGTTTCACTCCCTGACTGACGGCTTTTTCAAATTTTTTATCTTATTAATCTGTGCTACTGTATGTAAATGTTATTCCTCTCTGCATAAGGGAGGCAACCAGCGATTTGTAATAAATGCTTATGAGTGCCTGAGGCTGCACTTAAACTTTAAAACATCTATTATTAAGTTGCAAAAAAACACTGTAATGGCCAATAGTGACCTCATAGGAATTTTAAACTGTGGTCTGCTCTTCTGCATTAAAAACAAAAAAATTGCCTGAAGTCAGAATTATGAGCAGTGCTATTTTAACAGCTGCATTTTGATTATTAAAGTGTGTTTTACAACTGAATTACAATGCTTTTATGGACTCTAGGTTTAAGATTTAAAAAGGTCATTAAACATAGTTGGTTTTGTCACAGTAGGTGTCATTGTGTACACAATCTATTTTATATCATAGCACTTAGGATTTAAAATAAACCGGAGAAGCATTTTAGTTTGCTTAAACATGTAGATTATTATAGATCTTTCCAAGTATTTCGACCCTTTGCAGTCTCAGATGACTATTTTCATTATTTATTTTATTAATTTGACAAGAAGCCCTATTCTGTGTATCAGTGATCAATTTGTGCCACAAATAATTAAAAATGCCATTCTAGAGCAATAAGATAACAGAAACACTTCTGGCAAATCAATGTTGAGAAATGCATTGTTTGTACTGTAGCCAACTGTTTAGGTCTGTGCCATTTCTACATTTTCTAAATCTGATACTATATAGGCTCATTGACAGTAGGTATCGACTTGCCGTGTGGGTTTGGAAAATTCAGGACCTTTACATTGATTTATCTAATATGCTGTATGCTGGATACTAAATGTAATGTTTACATCTTTCACAGCATAAATACACAATGAAACACTGCATTTTTCCCCCATCCGTTATGGAAAAACTAGATAGCAAATATAAACTGAAATTTGCTTCCCTTTGACTTGTCTGTTAGACTTTGAAATACTTAAATCTTTAATTTTCCTTTCATTAATTTGTCATGGTATTATCACTGTGAAGAACTGGAATACATACAATACATGAATACAGTTTCTGGGTGGCTGTATGTTAATGAGTGCAAAGGGAAAAAATGATAAGTATAGAAACCTCAAAATATTTGACAAAATGTCACAAAGGATTGTATTTGCATGTAGTACCATGGGTAGGACATAATGATTAGTGTGCAGTGCGTTTCTGGCAGTACCTACTCTAGCTTATCCTGATAACATGTCGGCTGCACAGCTCTGAATATTGTATATATTCTTTGAACATATCTATGACTAGCGTAGCTGTCATTCTATTGAAAAATGTGGCTGCACGAATGACAATACTGCTTTAATTTTTTTAAAAAGACGACTTCTAAATAATTATTATCATGCTAATAACATTTGTATTCTTTTGTGTATAATTAAGATCTGCCTGTCTAAGCATGAAATAGGGTTGAAATCTTAAATAAGTGTGCTATCCTTAACCTATTTAGGAAATCAGTTTTAATTTCATATTCTTTAGGTTAAATCATAACAATAGATGGCTGTACATGGAAAAATCCACAATTTATGTCTGTAAACCTACTTGGAAATGTTTAATAATAAGCAAAGCTTCTGTGAAATTTAAAAAGCTACTATTATAAACGTAAGTGCTGAATAAAAGAAAATGATTCAGCAATTACTGAAGTCATGTGTTGTTTTTTAATTAGCATTAACTCCTTATTACTTACCATGAAAATTATACAAGTGATTTTATCTTTAGACCCTTTGTGATTTATAAGTGACTTTTCAAAAATGTTGCATATTACAGAAACACTTTCGCCATTGTGAAATCTATTTTGTGAGTATCTTCTTACGCTCTGCAACCATAATCCCACATTCTTATTTCTTATACAATGTTGTGTCTAATCTATTGGAAGACAGTTGTTCTTAGAGAACTTATCTTTGCCATTTTTTTGTATTTGGTTGGTTGTTTGGGTTTTTTTGCAAGGATGGTTGTGTGTTATTGGTGAGTAGTTGTGGTTGCCGCTAAAAATCATATGCATCTCTCCAAACATGGATGGCAGCCATTTGCATGGTGTGATTTATACGGTTATTGGGAAACATCTCCATTTATCAATTATGGTAGCACACAAGCTGCTTATGAGCAAACCAAGCAGTATGAGTATGGAAAAAAAACCCAAAGCAAAATAGCATCAAGAAGTGACTGGGTGCAGACTGAGAATTTTGTCACTGGTGTTTAGCTACTGTCGAGAGTCTTAGTGCTGACTGCTTGTGTTTTAGAATTGCATGGTAAGGATTTGTAGGGTTGTTTACAGGTTCTCACATCCATGATCCTATTTTTATTTCTGATTATTAGATCTGTTGGCATGTGTCTTGTACTCAGTTTTCCACCTGCAAAAAATATTGGCAAAGGGCTAAATTGTGCCCAACTCCTGTGCCAAAGATGGGTGCAGGGTGGAGTGGTGAAGCAAGGTTGCATGTGGGCAGGAGTGAAAGAATCCTGGGCATGCTATGATGGAGCTGGTTTGTGGCCAGCACTGCAAAATGCTTGCCCTGGGGCTCCTGCACTCCTGCCCTGTCCTGTGTGGGCAATGGCTGGTGGAGACACATAGCAACATATCCACGAGCCACGTGGTGTGGAGATGCACAGGAGTTCTGTATAGATCTGGGTTCTGCAGGCAACAAGAGGTATGCTATGATGCTGACATATGCTGTGGAGTACTGTGAGAACCACAGAAAGGCCTTTTTTGGGTAGGTGACCAACTGAACAGAGAGAATCTGTGTTTTGGCTACAAGGCAACATAGGAATCTAAAATTTAGGAATTATAATTGAGTGCCCAATTCCCTTAGGCTCCTTTGAAAGTCCTAACCACAGTTGTCAGCTGTTGAGGGGGTCTATTCTCTTATCTGGAGATAACAGGTGTATGGAATTGATGTTTTCCAGCCCGTTCAGATTCCCTGCCTTTTGCCCCACTGCTTTTGTTAAATGGCATGTCACAAAAGGATGCCATGTTAACAAGAACACTAAATGGCTTTCTTGGCTCTGTCATGTGCATAATACACATAATTTGATCTCAAGCAGTCAGTGGCACTACAGATAGGAAGTCATCCTGCCCCAAAGTATAATCCCATAGACATTTAACTGCAGAACAAAACCGTACTGTAGGCAGGGAACATGCTTTGAAACAAGTCAATCAGTGAACGGTGCAATGTAAAATTTTGGTTATAGTCTCTGAACGGTAAAACTGCTCTTTATTTTCTATATCAAATACAAATATTGCTACACTAGTTCCCTATAGGAATGAATGCTCATAATACATGATCATGAATTAAGAGAGAGAGAGACACTTTCCTAGTAAAACAACATTCCAAGATAACATCAGGAGACCTCTAATGCAACCCATTTCTTCTGTGAAGCTCACAGAAGCTAAACCACTTCAACAAAGATACTGTTACCCCATCCTGCTATCAAAATGTAAATACAAATGCACTAAGACCTTGATCCTACAAAATGATGAGTACTCTGGCCCCGATCCAGGAAAGCATTTGCGTGTGTGCTTAATATTAGCCATGTGAATAGTCCATATGAACTAATGAGACTGTATGTCTAAAATTAAGCAAGTGCTTTGCTGGACTGGGGCCAGTGTGCTCAGCTCCTTGCAGGATCAAGTCCTCAGAACCCAGTCCTACTCCAGTTGTATTCTGTGACAAACTCTCATTCACTTCAGTGGAAGTAAGATCTATCCCTAACACAGAACTTTCCTCAGTGGCTCCCAGGGCAAATTGTGATATTTGTCAGTTCAGATAGCTGCTCGAATGCTACATAGATTAATGATATATAAAACAAAAACAATAGATAGCTTTTGTAGTCTTCTGAGTGGCAGGTACCATGTCTTATTCCATGGTCTGCAGAATCCCTGTTTTATTATTTAAATAATGATATTTACTTTAATGTATCAAACATTTAAAGGGTGCCCAGCTAATGCTCTGGGTCTCTTTACATATTTTCATAATGTTTAATCATCAAATTAATATACCTCAAGCAGACACTATAATAAAATAGCACCCCTTTACAGCAGATGTAGCAAAAACAACCCAGCTCCTCCAGACTTCAGCTCATCCTGTTCTGAAATGCCTAATTAAAGTAGAAAGCCTTTGTCATATTGCCAGAAGGTTAAGAAAGTTGGGCTCTCTGTACCAGGAAAGAGCAAATCTCAAAGTTGAAAACTCCCCTTGGGAAATCTCCTACCAAAAAGATCCATCTGGTTTATATGGAGGTACCTCCAAGTAAAGTGTTTCTGATGATTTTTGGTAGTAAGGCAAAGGAAGTGAGGTACTCCAGTAACAAGGTACCAAGCCATTAATGTCCAGTTACGTCCACCCATCCTTTGAATTCCACCCAGAGACCTACTGATCGTCAGAGTGTCTGGGAACACTGGTGTAATGTGCTACAACAATGAATTCTGCTTAATAAAAAGCCTTCTGAATTCTGTGCTAGCTTTAATTTCATAGTAGCCTCAATATGTTGCTCCACAGAGTACATTACCGCTGTGCAAAGTTAAGGTAATGAAAGCATGATTGATGGGGCCAAAATCTACTTTGAAGGTAGCAATTAGAGTCAGTCAAAATTTCATGATCGAAAAACTTTTCAATTTTTGCAAAAATTTCCATGACTCTTTCCAATATTTTTTTTTTCGTATTTTTAAATGTAAAAGTTCTTGGTAATGCTTTTGAAAAAGAAATGTGATTTTCTTTTTTAAAAAGGTGTCAGTTTACAGCACTTCAAACCAAAAACAGCTGTTGAAGTTTTCATAAAAGTGGGTTGTCATTTTTCAGTCTGCTCTAGTTGCAATCTTCCTATCAGATGCAAATGGAAGGAGATGCTTTCGGTCACAGCAGACACCTGAGCATCAAGGTGTAGCTCAGGATCTAATTAATAATACAACTATATTGTCCATCTATATTATAAATGGAGGTTGCACTCCTTCAGTTAACAGTGCCAGTGAAAGGTCAGGTGTTCAACTGATGTCAAATAAAGCTACACTAATTTATAACAGCTGAGGATCTGGATCTTCATGAACCCTTCCGACTGCTTATCCCAACTATAACAACGAGGAACCGGTGGCACCTTAAAGACTAATAGATTTATTTGGGCATAAGCTTTTGTGGGTAAAAAACCCACTGAAGAAGTAAACAGAAATAAATCTGTTAGCCTTTAAGGTGTCACCAGACTCCTTGTTGTTATACAGACTAACACAGCAACCGTTCTGAAACTTATACCAACTGTGTTATTCCCATCTTATTCACTAAGCTCAGCTGGACACGAGGCCATTACCACTTCACCAGTTGCATCATAAAGCATGTGTCACAAATACTATGTAATAATAAATATCCTAGTATTTTGAATACAATAGATGTTATAAAAAGATTTCTCTGGTAAATTGGTGTAACTTTTGAAGGAGTCCTCACCAGACTTCATCCGGCTGAAGGAAGACTGTAAGATAGCTCATCTTCCATACTGACTTTGAAAATAGGGTCTCTTCTCTCATCACTTCTGTCAAGATCAACCTTTCTGCTTTCAGAAGATCTTAATTTCCATAATCAGATAACAATTTCTTGCCACTTACAATCATATATATTTGTATGTACTACAGAATGTGCCTTACCCAGAAAAGTCTCTATATTATCTTCCGTACCAGAGCCGAGGTGCTATCTGGGCTTCCTCTCCCTTGTGTTCTGCTGGGGCTTTCATTGGTCCAGTTAGAAGCTCTTGACCGAAGACAGCTGAGAAAGCAACAACAGCAGCAACTATATCAGTGGCAGTCGGTATTATTCAAAGAGAAGAGAGACACATGCTAGGAGCTATTGTCCCCTAACACTAGCTGCTTTACCCACCTTCTCAATCAAACAGGGAGAAAAAGGGATACTCTGACCTACATATCTACCAGATGACTAATCAGAGGTGAAACGACAGGCTAGTTTGTGAAAACTGACAAGGGATCTTTCTCTTTTTCCTCATCCCCCAGCCTCAAACTATAGCTACTCACCTTATTCAGAAACAACTTCTGCTGAATTGCCTGATGGAACTCACCATTAATGTGCAGATGTACACACTAGCGCCAGTCCTCACTGTACTTTGGAAAGCCATCTTACTCTGGCATGACAGAGGCTCACTGCAGCTCAAGGGAAGTCAAGGAGAAGAAAGAACTGAGAAGTTCAATCCAACAGTAAATGACAGAGGGATTTGAAGTAACAAAAATATCATGCAGGAAGTGTTACTGTGGTGTCAGGGTAGACAGTGGATGTCCCACTTCAGAGCCCCAACTCTCAAATTTTCCACCATATATTTTTACCTGGCAGTGGTATAAACCTATACTCATAAATGTTGCTTTAATAAAGCAATTATATACATGGAGGAAGGGAATGCCATTTTTTGTTTGAAATTTCTGATTAACTATTTTGGGAAATGTTTAGAAAATTTAAATTAAAATACTAATTTGGATGCTGGAAGAAAATAAGACTGGACCTCATGGTGGCAATAAGCCAAAAATGTAACTGGGGCAGAGTACTGTGTGCTAAAAGATGAAGGGTATGGGGCATTTTACCCGCATGTGATTAATGCAATAACCACTTCCAATACTGAAGAAGAACAAGCCACGTAACTGTACTAGTTTGCATTGTAATACCATGTCCCAAATTGTCAGACAGTTGCACCCCTATGTGCAAGCATCCTTTTGGTCATGTGAAACCTAGATATGCATGTAGTTTACATACTTAAGCATTGGGCATATAAGGGTGCTCTTCTCTTACGTTCCTATATGCTTTGGCTGCCAGAGTGCCTCTCTAAGAAAATGCTTCCCCGTGCTCATGTTATAAGACTTTGGCTAAAATCTTGGTGTGTAACAAGACATTTATTTACAGGGTGGTAATATTCTATTGCTATCTTTCAAGCCCACCTGTGAAAGTTTTTCTTGGCTTGGTACTCTGGTTCTGATTTACTCAGCAACTGGGTGAGTTCACCCGCCTGTGCCACATTGAGCGTCTGAATGTGGAATGAACACAATGAAACAGCTGATGCACTGATTCCCCACATATCCTGTCACTTTTTAGAAACCATTGGCAAGGAAGCATGCACTGGAAACATTTTCTTGTTGCTGGTAAGCATGGTCTCATCTGGTGCTGCTCTCCAGATGGATCTTCGACATGTCAAACTAGTCAAACACAGTTCTTTAAATGAGACAAAAATGTTTCATGCCCAGAAATGAATGCAAACACTAAATCCATTTTCCTGTGCTTCTGTCGCTCCCCACTTCCTAACTACTGAATGTATTCATGAGTCTCTGAGCACATCCTTGTCTGTCGACTGACTGTGTTCACCTACTGAGACATAACTATTGTAAAGTATTATAACCTGTAAGTAAAGTACAGTACCTGAGAAGGGTTTGGACTAGAAGGGTTTGGGAAAGAGATGCTAGGTGACAACACTGTTTAATTATATTAGGTTTTACAAGGAGTTACAGAGATACTGGACGGTATGTACCATGTATTCCCCTCTTTCCACTGTCCATGCAGGGAAATATATCCAGTCTCAGTTCATAAGAATGGGAAAGTGGGAGATTCCTCTCTTTCTTTCCTGTTGAGTTTTGTGTGGAGAAGGCATCTTTTAATCTGGGTATTGGAAATGGTTTAAGCATTAAACCTTGTACTTCTTTTCCTATCTGTTCTTACTTTGGGAATGGCCAGCAGATTGGGCTCACCCTCTCTAATCTAGTGCAGTCTGTTGCTTATTCCCCTCAGTAGACCATGGAGAAAAAAAAAACGTTCAGAGTGTTTTCAGTTCATTCCATGGTCCTGATTTTGACCTCACTTATAGACACTTTACATGAATGTAACTCTGTTGGCTTCTCATACAACAGTGTGAGATCAGAATCATAGGCTGGCCATGGGAAAAGAGGAAGCATTCCTTGTGTATTGTGGCTTGGAAAAAAAGCTTTATAGAAGTTTATATTGGAATCCAAATGGGGATGATATTTGTAACAAATGAGGATAATATCATGGGACTAACAAAGAGATTGTTTTGAAAAGTAAAAGGAAAAAATGATATGAACTCACCCAACCTTACTTCAGAGGCAGTTTCCACCTGCTTCTCCCTGCATTGCTCAGTGGATCAGCCACTGTGAATGCCTTACTGGATGAAGTTTCAGTTGTATCTGGAGACACAAGTGACACTTAAAAAAAATGGTAAGAAGATTGCCTGCTCTAGATGTAGCTATAATGGGCAGAGAACCAGCTGGTGTGTGTGTGTGTGTGTGTGTGTAAAAGGAGAAGCTGTAGTTAAATTGCATAAAAGATAAAATCTGATTCCCCTAGACAAATTTTGAGTGGAATTGAATAATTGGGGGTGAGGGTAGGGAACTGGGCTGGAGATAGGATACTGGATGGGACGGCTCAGTGTTCTGAGTTGGTACTGAAAATTCTCTCTCTCAGGAGCTTGGCTGCTGGGTCTTGTTCACAAGACCAAGGTCTAACTAGTCATCATATTTTGGTTTGGAAAGGAATTTTCTTTCAGGTCAGATTGGCAGGGATCTTGGGTTTTTGTTTTTTTGTTTTTCTCTTCCTTTGCAGTTTGGGGCATTGGTAACTTTCTAGGATCATCTGGATATATCTCAATCACTGCAGGGGCTTTGGGCATTGGTGTATCTTGGTTCCTCCTGTCTGCTGCTTGAGGTACACAATAATTTAGTTTCCTGGGTGGGACTGTAATTCTTGGGTCTAATGTTGGGGTTGGTTTGAGGGTGGTTGGGTGATGTTTGTTACCTGTGATATCAGGGCTGTCCGTAGCCTTTTGGTGCCCTACGCAGCTCCCCCATGGGGGTACGTATGTATGTGACCCCAGGCCTCTGCGGGGGCGGGGATGGGACAGGAGCAGGCTTGGAGTTTGGGAGGAAACAGCCCCCTAGCACTCACTGGCGGTGCAACTGGGATCTGGTGGAGCGCCACTTCCTACTGCCCAGTGATTGCAGGGCAGGCCTGACCTCACATTCATGAGGCAGTGGGAAGTGAAGTGACCTGGGCCCAACCCGCAGTGGGAAGTGGAGTGACCCGGACCCAACCCGCTCCGCTCTGCTCCCCTGGCTCCCATACTTTGAGGGAGAGAGGAACTGCCCCCAGCACTCACCGGCAGCGCGGTGGGAGCTGGCAGCATGGAGCTGGCTGGGGCTGGGTCGCTCCACTTCCCGCCGCCTAGTGAGTGTAGGCCTGACCCCTGCTGCAGTCCTCAGGAGAAAGGAATGGGGGGCAGGGCTGGGCCAGAACAGGGGTGGGAAGAGGAGAGGTGGAGGTGGAGAAGGGGCAGGAGCTTTGGAGAAGAGGTGGTGTGGGGGCATAGCAGGGGTGGGAACAGGCAGTGCAGGGGCCGGAGCAGCATGCAAATTTCCCAAATTGTCCCAAATTTCCTGGTGCCCTATGCAGTTTCGTACTTTGTGTTTGGGTAAGCGCGGCCTTTTGTGATATACATCCATCATAGAATTGTAGGACTGGAAGGGACCTTGAAAGGTCATCTAGTCCAGTCTCCTGCACTCATGGTAGGTCTAAGTATTATCTAGACCAGTGGTCATCAAACTGGGGTGCGCGCACCGTCAGGGGTGCACGAGACCACATCTGGGGGTGCATGAGACCCCAGCGCCGCCACTGATCCCGCCTAGGAGACTGCCAAACTCCTAGGCAGGCTGTTTTAGTACCACCAAAATGCCACCGTGGAAAGCGGAAGCTTTTGCTTTCCGTGGCGACATTTCGGCAGACATATCCCCGGGGGGCCGTGCGACTATTTCCTTGGCGAGAAGGGGTCACTGAGGAAAAAGTTTGAAGACACCTGATCTAGACCATCCCTGACAGATATTTGTCTAACCAGCTCTTAAAAACCTCCAGTGATGGAGATTCCACAAGCTCCCAGAACAATTTATTCCAGTGCTTAACCACCTTGACAGTTAAGAAGTTTTTCCTAATGTCCAACCTAAACCACCCTTACTACGATTTAAGCCCATCTCCTTAGAAGCCTGTTTAGTGTCTTTTTGTTTGTTTGTTATCCTTATCTGGCAAAACAAGGTTTGTATCTTTGCTGGAGACAGGGTATAGGGTTCTCAAAGTAAATAGCTTCTTTCATTGTCTTCCAAGTGTTTGTGCGCCTAATGTTTGTATCTGGGGAACTATTTTGTTGTTTTCCTGCCCATTCCCTTTAATTCAAGCATTACAGAAACAAGCATTCCACTAGCCTTAATATGACTTATACAGTTTCAATAACTAAGTTAAATATCAGTGTTCTTTGATTATTACATAGCATCTCCATGTTCATTTCTCATACTTTTTTTCTTTATTGTTAGGGTGTTTTCTCCAACTATAAACTGTCTTGTCTATTAACATTTCTCAGGAGAGAACTCCAGTTTTGAACCCCTATTACCTTTATGCCCCTATTACTTATACTACTATTTTTGTTTCCAGTATATGGTTTTATATGGTTTCTTTTTGTCATTCTCTCTCCAAAACCAAAGTACCATGAATAGTCAAAAAAGTTTTGGGAAAAAGAAATCCCTGTACTGTTCCAACACTCTTTTCAACACTAACCCAAATTGGAATGTTGTTTGATATTTGTGTAAAGAGGATTTTGGGTCTCATAATCCCAGTTTGAATCTGATCTGTGATGATGAATGACAGTGTGTCTTTCTTTAGTTATGGTCCATGATGTCATAATGCACGTGTAGCCTGTATAGGTGAACTAAAAGGATTATGGTAGGAATTTGAAGCTTTGTGCTTAGAACACTTTGCTTCATGAAGGACTAAACCAGTTAGGGTGACAAAGAAACCACAATAGTAATTATTAATAATTTCTTAATTGTTTGTATTACAGTTGCACTCTCAAAGTGCTTTGTGCTTTCCAATTGTATATGGAGAGACAATCCCTGCTCAGGGAATTTACACTTTCAATAGATATGACAGAGAGAAGAAAAATAACATCTAAGCACAATATGAAAGGTACATTCCTTTTAAAAAAGCACATTTGCCCCAAGCCACTGCCCTTCACCTTACCTTTCCCTTTGACTAGGTGTTTCAGTCAGTACGCACCACCATTGTTTACCCTGATGTGACCACCTTACAGAAATAAAATCAGGCATCGTGTGAAGGGAAAAACAAACAAACAACCAGTCTGCCTCATGGACGGTCCTCTCCCCTTCCCTTCCACTGTCTGGTGGCAATCACTGCTGCTTTTCCAGGAGCGGAGGAGAGGGAAGATGTTGTCTAGAGGCTTCGAGAGATAGGGGAAGGGGCCAAATGTCCCAAAATATATGGTAGTTGCTGCTCTTGCCCATTCCTCAATTCTCATCCGGAGGTGGCGGCAAGCTGAAAAGCACTATATTAAAAGCAATTCTAATGTTTAGCTGCAAGGAAGGAGAAGGTGATATGGTGCGATACATAGGATGAATGTGCAGAATAAGTTAAAAGTTACATAAGCTTATTAGGAAATAGACTGAAGTGTTTTGGAATAGAGGAGGGAGATAAGTCATCATAATTATGTTCATATTTAGATTTAATAAACCCCCAAATTGATGTATACCTGAAATTTGGGGGATAGCGGACAAGGTGTCATTTGAATATTATCAACAGAAAACTTTGGTGTGTTCATAGACTGTTGAAGGCTTTTATATGGCCCTGTATCTGTTGAAGTTCAGGCATACATGTGCTAATAAGATGTAGCTTCACAGAGGACCTGGGATAGAGTTGTGAATTTACATTATCTTTTACTTGAAGAAGAAGTTATGCATGTAATCAAACCCTATAAAATATTACAGCAGTTGTTGTGTACATTCAGAGAAAACCTTTTAAAAAAAACCTAATACATATATTAAGTAGCTCTGCCTTGCATCCATCTGAGATTTCTTGAATAATACCATGTAATGTTCTGAATCAGAGAATTGCTTCTTTCTGTAAACAGTAACAATTTCTTGGTTGTCCTGGGAAGGTAAAATGCAAAGGTGTAATTTGCTGGCTAATGTATTTAAATTTACTAAAATTCACTCATATATAAAAAGATCTATTAAAAAGTGTATTTGATCCATCACCCATGCACGAGCTGTGAAATAATAAATAACCTAATAGTTACAATGCCATATAACAAATTTGAAAGTCCTTTCAGTTAATCTCTACCTTGATAGACACTAATCTATCTATTTAAATATTTCCAAAGATGTTCTCAGAGCCCTAGCAGAAATTAATACAGTATTACATTGCATTCCAGAAAGTTCAAAAAGCAAGAACATATTGTCAATTGGTAATGTAGTTACTTAGCTGGTAAATGTAGCTGGCAGTAGACACTGGGCTAAATCCTGCTCTCTCCCCTGACAAGAGTAGTTCAAAGAAATCACTGGAGTAAGGAGAGCAATTTTATCCTACAGAATAATATTATACATATGGTGGAAAAATAAAATATTCATCTTGGACTTAACCTTCCATATAGGTTATGGTTAGTGATGGGTAAATCTGAGTAAATTAATGTTTATGCATCACTTTGAATATGGAAAAACACTGTCGTCTTCTATGGCATTCATCACTGAAGTAGCTGTGTGCCTCACAATCATTAATGGATTTTATCTTCACAGCTGAAAAAGTACTATCCTCATTTTATAGATAGGGAAGGGAGGCACAAGATAGATTAAGTGACTTGCCCAAGGTCACACAGGTTGATCAGGAATTGAGCCTAGGTTTCCTGAATCCCCATCCAGGGCCCTATCCAGTAGATCAGGGGCTCTCAAACTGGGGGTTGGGATCCCTCATGGAGTCATGAGGTTGTTACATGGGGGGAGGAGTTGCAAGCTATCAGTCTCCACCTCAAACCTGGCATTGCCTTCAGCATTTATAATGGTGTTAAATATATAAAAACACGTTTTATATTTATAAGGGGGGGTCTCACTCAGAGGCTTGCTATGTGAAAGGGGTCACCAGTACAAAAGTTTGAGAATCACTGCTGTAGATTATTCTTCATACTCTCTGTTCCATAACTGGTAATTATATAATCATCCAAAGGTCTAAATGGGTATAACCCTCCTAAAGTTTATGGCTAATTCTCAGAGGCACTGAGCATCCTTAATCCTATTTGATGTCCATAAAATCTGCAAGTGCATATCATTTCTGAAAAAAACGGCCTTTACCTTAAGCTTGAACCTATGAACCTCTGTTTGTTCATAATTGCACTGGAAATTTCTCAGTGACAGGGTACCTCAAAGACTTCAGGTACTTCCTGTTTCCCTTTAGGCTGAAATGCACCAAGAATAGGTTTTCTCACCATACCAGTCAATACCACACAGCCCAAAGATGCTCAAAAATAAGAAGACGACTAGATGAAAATTTCAAATATCAAAATAAAGGTTTGGATTGATTCTTGTTTTATCAAAACTTATGTAGTTTGTCTTTTCCATATATTTCTCCCATTAACAATATGATCAACATGAGAAAAAAAGGTTGGATGTGTCAGCAGTGTCTTAAACAGGGAGATTGTCAGATAGTAAGTTGGCAATATATTTATTTCCAAGGTTTTGTAAATTGTCTTAGAATTTTTTGAAGGATTTATTTTTTCAATGGATAAAAAAGTTTCCATAAATGTTAGTAGTGGCAGATACACCACATTCTACATATTAGCCACTTGTAGTAGCTTTGGACCAAGTTTGAAAAGAATTTTAACATTCAGTTCGTTTGTATTTTCCAAAACTCCTTTAGATGTATTTCTAGATTTTCTAGGACCACTGTGGGTTTAATTCATTCTACTGTCTCAAACCTTTTGACTCAAATATTTAGGAATTCAGTGCTACCTATTTGATACAATTTATGAATTGCACAGAGGCTCTTTTCATCATTTTACCAGTGAAAGTAATGACATAGGGCTGATGTTAGAGCTAAAACAAAAATGAAAGAAGGGGGTATTGGTATTATTTTCCAGCTAAGTAGCTCTGAGGATTGTATTACAAGGATGTTGTGTATTGGTAATTGTTAGATTTAACTATAGTACTCCTATATAATCATTTAAAGGTGACTGAGAAAACTAAATCCCATCTTCCAAATATTAGAATGATTTTTTCCCGCTTTTCAGCATTAATGATCTCTTTCCCCCCAAACCAGAACCTTAATAATAAAGATCAGACTTTCAAAAGGAGAGGAACCAGGATACTTCTTTTCAAGTGCATTTGTGGTGTTCTGCAAAAGTCGCTGGTATGTCTCCAAAGGCAGTTTCTTCTTTTCATGGGTTAAAGTAATAGTAGTAACAGACACTTCCTCTGCTAATTGTGTGAAATCATTTCTTCCCAGTTCAGGAGTAGAAAAACTTTGCACTATAGGTGGGATTACACCAGAGCTCCCTGATTTTCCTTAAGGTGAAACAAGAAGTGGCTGGCATGATTGTAGTTAGTGATATCTACTTTCTGGGCAGACTGAATTTATGCACTTGATTTCTGGAGTAGGCAGAAACTGTTCTGTTGTGCAGACATTCCTTTTTTGGAGGACACTAATGATGAAATTGGGAGATCTCTTGTCATAAGCCATCATAGAAGATTAGGGTTAAAGGAGTCCTCAAAGCAGGACCAACCCCAACTAAATAGTAATAGTCAAACTGAGTCAGTAGCATCAATCACTATAAAATGGGAGAATCAAGGGTTTTTAAACCATGGGCTATTTAAAAGGTGGAACCATCTTTATATATGAGGTCTGGAAGCCTCAACAGCAGCAGCAACAACAAAGGTTGGCATTCATATCCAGCTGGGAAAAATGTCTGACTGATAGAGCCTACACCCTCTTCAGACTGATTGTAGGTTCTTTCCTCCTTCACAGGAGCTGTAAGAAGAATCATTATTACATCAGTTAGATTTTTGTTCATGTCTTGAGCTGAAGCCAACTTCCCTCAGGGTTACTTCAACATTTAGTTGTGCTGAAAACTCCAAAGAGGAAAAAAATGTGGCAGGTTTTTGTGCTTAAAGTGATGCAGATCCTTGAGTATTCTATATTAAGAGGAGGTGGTATGTGCATTCTGTAGTTTTGTTTTTGTGTTACCCTGCTGATAATGACAACAAAAGAAGATAGTATGAGCATGAAGTAAAACAATGTTTTGCTACTATTTTCTGGGTATAGCATTGGTCCCTCACATCAGACTTGTCCATTTGTTCCATTTTATACATATTAGAAGTAGGAAAAAAGCACTCACTATTTGTTTTTTATTTTGAATATGGAATCCTGAAGCCTCATTATTGTGATCCTCAAAATATATCGTTAATTTCCTTCAGCTAGTGCTGAAAAATAAGCAAGACTGACCCAAATCTTTCAGTGTCAGCCCCATGAGTTATGTTAATTATTCATTTTTTTTTATTGGTCTGTTTTACCTTGCCTACTAGAGGATTAATAAATAATCATGATTTTTTAAAAGAAAGACAAGATAATAGTGATCAAGAAAAAACCCTAAAGCTTGATAAGAGTTATTTGTCTTCTTAATTGCATACTAGCTTTTTAGCCAAATTTTGATTATTTCATTTTTGTTTAGCTTTAGCAACACACCCGTAGTACAACTCCAATAAATATTAGAGTACCACACTGTTCTTCTGTGTTAAAGGACTATCAACAGGATTTAATTTTGATCCAGAACAAGGTGGCAAAATGTGTCACCTAGAGGTGATAAAACAGTATTGAATACAAATGGACTCAATCCACTTCTGATGTAAACAATTAAAAGTACATGAGTTACAATGCCCAAAGCTGTAAGCTGGGGACATTACTGCACACTTGGGGTAATTTTGGGAACCAGAAAAACAATTATTTCACAGTACAACATAAAAAGGCAGAACATATTTATCTCTGTGGAGTAAAGCACAATCTTGTATGTCTGTGTCATGTGGAGGATTTTTCAACAAGCTTACATGATTGTGAGTGATGCATAGTTGCAGCAGTGAATAGATTTCTGAATAGATTAGTAGATGACGTAATGAAAAAGGGGCTATTTATCACCATAATTTAACACAAGATGCAACTTGATGGATGCATTTTATGATTTTCAGCCAATCATAATAATGGGTCTATTGACTTAAGTTTTAGATGCCCTTTACACACCCTTCATGACTAAAAAAGAACATCAAAAGGAGGGAGCGAAGAGGCTGAGAATATGTCAGGAGGTACCTGCATATAATATTTTCAAAGCTTCAAACCTTCCATACACTAGTCTCTGAGCTACAACCTTCAATCTCAGTCTTAAAAAGGCCAAAAAGGGCAAGCTGGATCAATAGCAATATTACAATTCAGCTGAAATATTTCTATCACCTATTTACAAAGCAGATATGGCAGAAACTTTCCTATTGTTCATTACCACACTTCATCAGCAAATTTCACAGAAGGGATTCTGAAGGAGCAGTAGTTCTAGCTGAGTACACTGAGGCCATGTCTACACTACCCACTGGATCGGCGGGTAGAGATCGATCTATTGGGGATCAATTTATTGCGTCTCGTCAAGATGCAATAAATTGGTCCCCAAAGTCGACTCCGGAACTCCAGCTCGCCACAAGGTGCAAGCTAGAGTCGATGGAAGAGCCCGCTGCTGACTGCTGCCGCCATGAGGACGGCAGGTAAGTCAGCCTAAGATGCGTCGACTTCAGTTATATAATCTTAGGTCAACTGTCCCCACTACTGTAGACCAGGCCTGAGAATGTATTAGATTTTGGGTATGGGGGAATAGTTCCAGCTGGCCACTCTCATGATAAATGAAACTGCCCAATAAGGCCCAATTTATCAAAGTGGTTAAGCAAATGCCTAAGTCCATCCCTTTCCAGAAAGAGCATAAAACTGTGCAAGGGCTTTGCTGAACAGGATGGATTGCTGAATAGAGTTCCAATTTTGGGTGACTTATGGACAACAGAACTGAACTATATGTACTGATCAGGGTTAACGTACAGTGCACTCTGCCTCCAGATAACTCTGGTGCCATTATTTTAAAATTTGAATTTGTCTGTCTATCACTGATCCATCCAAGTGGTATCTACATCTGTTCAATCCTTCTTTTCCGAAGACAATGCTTCTGATAAAGGATGATCACAGAACAAGTGGATTAACAATTACCTGCTTCTAAATTTAATGGATGGACACTATTTTTAAAATATCTTTGTATTACAATTATGAAACTTATATGTTGATTGTTTCCTGCATTTTTTTATGTTTATTATTTCCCCCCATATGTTTGCCATAGTGGAACCCATGTAATGACTTAAAATATCTAAAAAGTGCTTTTCTCCTAAAGTTGTGCTTTTTTGTTTTCTGCTTACACCTTAGTGCAGACAATATTTCTGGATTTCAAACCAGGACATCTTAGAGTTGAAATTAAAAATATGAGAACTATATAGAGCAATGGGAAAGGGAGAAAAAAGAGAAAAGAGAAGGAAAAAGGGAGAGAGATTGTGTGTTTGCTGGCATAGGACTGCTGCCATTAACTTCAGTAGAAGCAGGGTCAGCCCCAAAGTTCATTTTCTGGTGGATAAAACAGATGTTTTCCACTTACTGGAACAGTGGTTTATCAGTTGTTGTGAGTTTTACGCAATCTTTTCTTGAAAGCTATACTAATTTCTTGCCTAATGAACGTGTATTGTCCTAATTTGTTATGAGTGTCATAAAGGGCTTTGCATTTATATTTAAATTGTTCTAAAGTCTCTGTGAAGCTCCTGAACTATTTATGTAGTTTCCCATGTTAAAGTAAATAAAAGAAAAACACTAAAATATTATTTCCTTTGTGAACCTTTATAAATACTCTTATTTGGTACTTCAATGAAGTGGCCCTCTATGAAGTGTGGAACTTTTTACATGAATATTTGATAAAGAAATAAACCTATAAAATCAAGAAGAATGTCATGATCACAATTTAACATAAAACATCTAAGACAGCTAATCAAGTAAATCTTTTAAATAAGTAAATGTTCCATGTACCAATTTAGTCCTGAGACAATTTATAATCACTGTTGATATAGAGCAGGACAGTTAAGAACACAGATTCAGTCTGGAACCTTTCCTTCTCAGTGGGGGAAAAGATCTAGTCCAATCTGGTGGTGAGTGGACAATGCCATGTTGACTGTATTTGACCTAAATAAGACGAGGAAGACTTGTGGCACCTTAGAGATAACCACAAGTGCCACAAGTCTTCCTCGTCTTATTTATGGATACAGACTAACACGGCTGCTAATCTTAAACCTGTTCCTGACCTGTTATGCACAGGTACCCCCATCACAACCATCACCATTAAGGGCACCAGAGGAGCTTCTTCTAGGTTAGAGGATATCACTGTCCAGTGTGGTTTCTAAATTCACATTCAACAATCAAAACCTTTATTTTTTAAAAAAATCAATAACTAAAAGAATGACCTGTTGACTCTCTGGTGTCCATAGTAATTACCATCCTGTAGTGAGTTACCACACATTACTCTGAGCAATGCTCAGGGATAATGCAGCTTGAGAAAGACAGACATGTTTAAGTGATCCAGCTTTACTATGAGCAAAGCAGCAACAAACAGTTTATGACAAGCTCTTCTAGTCCTTCATGTTGATTCATAATTCATAGAATCATAGAATATCAGGGTTGGAAGGGACCTCATGAGGTCATCTAGTCCAACCCCATGCTCAAAGCAGGACCAACCCCAACTAAATTATCCCAGCCAGGGCTTTCTCAAGCCAGACCTTAAAAACCTCTAAGGAAGGAGATTCCACCACCTCCCTAGGTAACCCATTCCAGTGCTTCACCACCCTCCTAGTAAAAAAGATTTTCCTAATATCCAGCCTAAACTTCTTCCACTGCAAATTGAGACCATTACTTGTTGTTTTGTCATCTGGCACCACTGAGAACAGTATAGAACCATCCTCTTTGGAACCCCCTTTTAGGTAGTTGAAAACAGCTATCAAATTGCCCCTCACTCTTCTCTTCTGTAGACTGAACAATCCCAGTTCCCCCAGCCTCTCCTCATAAGTCATATATTTCAGCCGCCTAATCATATTTGTTGCCCTCCTCTGGACTCTCTCCAAATTTTCCACATCTTTCTCGTAGTGTGGGCCCCAAAACTGGACACAGTACTCCAGATGAGGCCTCACCAATGTCGAATAGAGGGGAACGATTACGTTCTTTGATCTGCTGGCAATACCTCTACTTATACAACCCAAAATGCCGTTAGCCTTCTTGGCAACAAGGGCACACTGTTGACTCATGTCCAGCTTCTCGTCCACTATAACCCCTAGGTCCTTTTCTACAGAACTGCTACCTAGCCATTTGGTTCCTACTCTGTAGCAGTGCATGGGATTCTTCTGTCCTAAATGCAGGACTCTGCACTTCTCCTTCTTGAACCTCATCAGATTTCTTTTGGCCCAACCCTCTGATTTGTCTAGGTCCCTCTGTATGCAATGCTTACCCTTCAGTGTATCTACCACTCTTCCCAGTTTAGTGTCATCTGCAAACTTGCTGAGGGTGCAGTCCACGCCATCCTCTAGATCACTGATAAAGATATTGAATAAAACTGGCCCCAGGACTGACCCTTGGGGCACTCCACTTGTTACCGGCTGCCTACTAGACATGGAGCCGTTGATCACTACCCGTTGAGCCTGACAATCCAGCCAGCTTTCTATCCACCTTATGGTCCATTCATTCAGCCCATACTTCTTTAACTTGCTGACAAGAATAATGTGGGAGAAAGTATCAAAAGCTTTGCTAAAGTCAAGATATATCCCATCCACTGCTTTCCCCACATCTACAGAGCCAGTTATCTCATCATAGAAGGCAATTGCCTAATTAGCTTATTAAGCAATTAGGCAATTCTATTGGGCAACCACACTGGACTCTCACTCCCATCAGGAATGTTAATTTCTCAGGACAGTCTTATCCACCCTTCCTCTCATGACACCTACTTTTAAATGTAATATATATTTTTAAATTACAGTTTATTTCTGTTCACCTGTATTTCCTTTTCTGTTATGGTCACAGTCATTTCTGCTCATCCAGGTGTGCTCCCACACTCGTTCAGGTAGAGAAGTAATTAATTCCCTGTAAATGGAGCCAGTCAGTTGACCTCTCCCACCCTGGAGAACCTGCTCTGCATGCCAGTTAGTCTGTGTTTTGGGGCTCACCAGAGCATACACTTAAGTTGCATGGGGTTGGGGTTAGAGTGAACTGGATTGCCTCGCTTTTCACAGTCTGCTGAGACCACAGAGTGATGAGAGTGCTAAACCTATATGGGGAACCCAGACAGCTCAAAAGGAGCAGAAGCTGCTGTTAGGCTCTGCATTGAAGAACCTGTGAGCAATCTGAGAGCAAGAGGAGACCCCCAAATGCAGAATATTGTCTCTCACCTGCCAGAATACTGCACATTTCTTGTTCAGCTGAATCTTAAAGTTCTCCACTGAAGTGATGGAGCACTGGAAGTCTGAACTTCCTATTTAATTCTGTATAAACTAGCCTGGAAGATGATTTCAAGCTGACTAGGATTTAATTTTCAGTGCTAACCTTCAATTAATTTGTAACTTTTTTGGCATTCACTTTGCTGGAAATGGCTATAATTATGTTGTTTTCTGAACGGTGCATTCATTCAGGCCATACTCTCTAGACTATTTATACATCTGGAAAACAGTGATGGTATTGGGGGATGGAGAATGCTAATGGGGAACTTACTGAAAACATTCTGAATAATCTATTTTTAAATAAGAATGTTATGCACTGTCATTTGATAGCTGAAACTGAATGTTGAATGTTTACAGTTCGAAATGAATTAGGAATAAATTGCTTGCCGTTTGAATTTAACTATGTTAAATCTAAACAGAAATGCATGATCAGTTTTACTAAGGATGCTGTTTTATTCATTTTTAATTTTAACAAATTCTACACTTGCTACTATAAGTATATATTGCTCTTCAGTTGTGTGGGATAATGATATTAAAATATTTCGGTCTCTTAATTGTCTACATAACAGGAACCAATAGCTGTTAGAGGACAGTTATTCATCAATTTAAGAGTATCTGAACTTAACAGGATAACATTCTGCCACATTTATTTTAGAAAAAAATCACAACCAGAAAAATATCAATAGGATACATTACTTGAAACCGCAAGTGAACTTTTTTCTTATAATATTTTTCACATATAGGCAGAGCTGTGAATTTTCCCAACTCGATAGTTTCAGTTTTCTTCTTTAAATATAAAAACTACTTTTTTTTTTTTTTGTGAATGTGGTTTGGGATTTTTGGTCTCCTGTAGGCTGAACTTGTTAGAAGATGCTTTCACCTGGTTTCTATATTCCAATCATTGAATAGCTTTTAACTAAAGGCAAATTTTATGAATGAGACCGATTTTATATTTAAGATTAGCAGCTGTGTTCGTCTGTATCCATAAATAAGACGAGGAAGACTTTGTAGCACCTTAGAGACTAACCAGTTTATTTATTTATTTATGTTATTTATTTATGACCTAATCACACCAGCCACACCATCAGAGGCTCATTCACCTGCACATCAACTAATGTGCTATATGCTAGCATGTGCCAGCAATGCCCCTCTGCTATGTACATTGGCCAAACCGGCCAGTCTCTATGCAAAAGAATAAATGGCCACAAATCTGACATCAGGAATCATAACATTCAAAAACCAGTAGGAGAACACTTCAGTCTTCCTGGCCATTCCATTAAAGACTTGATGGTATCAGTTCTGAAACAGAAAAACTTCCAAAACAGACTCCAACGAGAAACTGAGGAACTGGAATTAATTTTCAAATTGGACACAATAAACCAAGGACTAAATAGAACTTATGAATGGCTCACTCATTACACTAATTGATTGCATTTCCCTAGTTAATTTATTTTCAATAGTTGTTATCTCCTGATATCCATTTCAAAAGTTACTTTTTTCTCCTGCTGATAATGGCCCATCCAAATTAAACAGCCTCCTAGAATTGGTGTGCTAATGTACAAACTATTTTTTTTCTTTCTGTGTATATAAATGCATCTTATTTCTGTTCCATTCTATGCATCCGACGAAGTGGACTATAGCCCACGAAAGCTTATGCTGAAATAAACTGGTTAGTCTCTAAGGTGCTACAAAGTCTTCCTCGTCTTATTTACGATTTTATATTGTTATTCTGCTAATCATATCTTTGACAGGAGTGTAGTGGTAAGAGTGTGGCAATAACATTAACAAGAATCACAGTTTAGAGGTGAGAGACACATTTTAAATCTTCTGTTTTGGAGTTTTTAAAATTTTAAGTCCAAATTTTCAGAAGTGTCCATTCATTTTAAGTGCCTCCATTTTTGGGGTAACCAATTTGCCACACCAAAATGCCTGACTTTCAGAGGTGCTGAGCACTTGACAACTCCAAATAAAGTTAGTGGAGCCTGTGGGTGCACCTTTCTGACCTCCCTAAGGCCTCCAGGTAAACAGACTTTGAAGACTCATGTGCCACCAATATGTATCTGAAATCCAGCTGTAATTCTCTCCTGCTGACAAAACTTCCATTGCTAAGTTGTCCGGTTGCCTTGAAGAGATCAGCAGATGAATGAAGATAGGCTGACAGCAAGTGTGAAAAATCAGAATGGGCGAGAAGGGGTAATGGGAATCTATATAAGAAAAAGACCCAAAAATCAGGACTGTCCCTATAAAATTGGGACACCTGGTCACCCTAGATGAAGATCAATTGCCTTGTGCTCAATACAGGATAGACTGATATTTTATTAGTAGGAAGGGGAAAATATTTTGAAGAAATGGCTATGGCTGAAGCCTCACACTATTGGCTGTCAAGGTGGTGCAAAGCCTCTGTGTTATTTTGGCCATTTAGTCTGTGGCCTGTGCTCCCAGACATGAACCTAGCCAAATTTTTATCTCTTCCAAGGCAGACTGTTGCAACTTTCTATGTGGGGATGAATGCAACTGCCATGAAAAATCTGAAGCTGCTACAATATTCAGCAACAGAAGTCAATATACACATATTACACCTGTGATTTGCAAACTCCAGTGGCTCCCCATTGATTTCAACACATAATTCAGTCCTTGTTTTAACCTATCAATCAAGCAAGAAAGAAAGAAACATGCAGAGGAGAGAGGAGGAGCAAACTATTTTTCCATTTCTTGGAAGATCCTTACTCGTGGAGTCTTTGTGGGAGAGCAACGTATTTTTCTGTCTTCTCTGAAGAAGTTTAGAGCATGCAGACCTAGCTGATCCCTTTCAACCTGAAGCTGTTATTGTTTCTTTGCGTGAATGTCCAGATACTCTAAAGTCAGAATGAAATTTGAGCTACATTGGGCTTGCCTGGTAGTGCTGGTGTTTGTGCTGCTTCTTAAAATAATTGCTCACCTCTTTCATGCTCCAAAAAGGGTTTTGTTTTTAAAAACTGTACGGTAGTTTTGAAAGTTTTGAAGTTTTGAAAGTTTGAAAGATTATATGGGATTGACAGACAGCCCCTAAAGAATCAGCACTAATAAAGAAAAGGGAAGGAAGTGTGGCCACTGTAAATGTTGCATGAAATTTAAAATTATTTAGTCATTTCATTTGAATTCACTTTCCCAGTTCATGGAAACTCATTTGCTGAATAGAAATTTCACCACTTGAATGGATATTTTTCACACAGGAGATCAATAAATTGATGCAGCTTAAAATTCTGTTTGGACTCTGGATACTGCATCCGAAGGAATTTATCTATATTGCAGAATACTTGCCACATTTTACAGGTGGAAGGGTGAATTTGTGGGCCATTGAACACTGACTTTTTCTCAATACCGCAGTTACAGAAACACCTGTACTAAATAACATTGTATTGTTCCACTCTGAAAATTACAGGGCTCTGGCCCACTCTGATACATGGATGCACAATACTGCCTACCCTGTAAGAGCAGTCGTTCCCCCAGTGCACACATACAGTGATACATTTCACACAAATGGCAATGCATGCACTTCAGTCTAAGAGAAGCAGTAAAATTTTGATATTTAATATCCATAAAATCTCCTTGATTACTGGCAGTAGGTTGGTGGAATTGTTTATAGTATAAAATTTGTCCCAGGTTTTTTTGGTTATAGGCAGAAAACACTCGAAAGTATTTTTAATCTTCAGAGATCAGTGTGTTCTCAACTGAAAAATGACAAAAATCGGCACTCCTCCCTCTCTGTACATATCTCCTGGGCTGACCACTTTACTTTGCAGTCTTGCATATTTTTTTCACTACTTTGCCTATTGTTTTCAGGCCGTTACTCAAATTACACATATTCCAGTTATTATTTCCATCATTTAGTATGCATTTTACAGAGAGATTATTTTTATGCTTGCTTACCTGCCACATGTGTTAACTACTCAGAAATTGTTCTTTTTGTGGAAGAAATTATATATCAAAAACTACCTACTAAAGAGATTGTTTTATGGCACTTGTATGATTAATGCCAAAAATGTATGGTAAAGCCTGATTTTTTTGACATTAATGGCTAGTTGTTTAAAATGTTATGCTCTTGTCACTTCTCAAAAATAGCATTTATGTAGCTAGGTAGACTCCTGGCCAAGGATTTGAATGTTCAAGGGATCTTTAAACAGGGTGACAAACCGCCCGTGCACCACAGGACACATAAGGTTAGTGACATTTAAAAATGGGAGGAACTATATAATGTTAAGCCATGAAGTCTTTAAAAAATCCAGCACTGTTCACTCATCTGACCAGTTGGGCAATAAGTACCTGTTGTGTTATGACTGCAAATTTGCTTGCAGCTCCTCTGGGCCAGATCCTGTCTGGGTGATCTGTTGTTCCCTTGCACTGTTGCATAGTACCACTAGTTCCTCTGTGCAGGGAGAAGCAGACTTTGCAAAATCACCTCCTCCCCTCTTCATATGGCATGTGGGAGAGGTTGAATAGTGGGTAGAACTTTGACCCAGCTCCCATTCTCCCTTGCACCTGGCAGCATAGTTACATCAATGCGCAAACGCTGCACCAGATATCAAATAGAATTTACTCCCTTCCTGGCAATGTACAATGATATTTCACCTTCCTATAGGTTGGATCACTCATTGATGATCTAACTGTATATTAGCTACAGAGAAATGTCTTTATTGCTTTATACTATATATTTGGGATGCCTTCCAAGGCTCCAGAGAAAGGATCCCACATGGACATATAGACACAGACATGAACAAGAACTATTATGTGTATATATATATACACCCACAGGAACCATAAATTGATGTACCTGTAAGAGCAAAAAAATCTCATAATTTACCATCTAATCAGTCAACAGACTAATTGAAGACCCTATCAGCTCCTGCAATTTTTAATATAACATTTGGTGTGGACTCCTAATAGAGATGTTTAGACAATCTGAAACATAGTTGCTGCCTTCACTCTAAGTATAATGCATATAGAGAGATCTGTGTACAGATATGTGTGATGATGTGATGTGATTTAAAGCACTTGTTGGCAGGAGTTTGGGATAGCTAAGGTGTGCAGATGTAATTAAACCACATGTGAGTTATGCATGTGTGATGGGATGTATTCAGTCTTTGTGGCTTCCTGTGGGGAGCCCCATAGTCCTACTGAACCCTGCCTCAAGAAGGTAGCAGGGAGGAAGACAGTAGCAAAGGTGAGTCCTCCAGGCTTCCCTAGAGAGGATTCTTTGAAGCAGTCATTTTGGAAACCAGTGAGACCTGGGCTAGCAACAGCCAATAAGAGCCCAGGAGGCTCAGATAAAAGGCACCATCTGGCATTAGCAGGTTAGTTCCTGGGTGGGATGAGAGGTGTGAAGAAGGGATCTCCTCACTGGCCAAAGGAGCCTGACAGAGTTCGTTACTGGGAATGCAGTGAGAGAAGGACCTTAGGATGCTGTCCCTGTGATAGCGTTAGGCATAAAAGGGCCCCATAGGAGGAGGCCTAGGGAAACAGCAGTGAAGAACTAAAGCTGAGCAGTACATGCCTGCTGGGATCCCTAGGCTGGAGCCCAGAGTAGTGGGCAGACCTGGGTGCCCCTACCAAATCCAAGTAAAGAGGCATAAATCCCAAAAAGGGGACAAGGCTTAGTTGAAAGCTGAACAAAGGTCTGAGTTTAAAGGGCCCAGAGTGAGAGCTGAAGACCCTGGTGAGGGCAGATAGACTGTTGACGTATTGGACTCTTTAATACCCTAAAAGGGTTTCATTCAGACTTTGTACCATGACTGGAGGGCCTCTGAAGGCTTGCCAAGGTTGGCCAGCAGAGGGCAACAGGGGGGAAAAAAAGAACTATTGTATCTCATCCCTGTCTGTCAGAAGTGCTCTGGAAGTAAGTGCCTTGTTACAGCATGCTCTACCCATATCATGTGTTTGGGTAGAGCATGCTACCTAACCAACAGGCTGCACCACACCATTTTCCTGAATATTTTCTTAAACAGAAAAAAAAGAAATGTCCTAAAATTTTTATAAATATGTTATTGGCATCATTTGTTGTGTCCCTTTACCTTTAAAGACAGGCTACTTTAATATCATCAGTCTAAATGGATGAACCCCTGAAAGAGCGAAATTATAGCTAACAGTCTGACTAACATTTTGGAGAAACCTCTAAAAATGACTTGAAATAGTTTAAAAAAAAACATTGTAAGATGGGAAAGGTGGGAACTGAGTCTCTCCAGTGGTATAAAACTCCAGTCTCTACTCCTAATGTGTGATGAGATACTTGTTCTTAACTCTGTCTCTAGTTCAGACTGGAATGTCCCTGGTCTTTGTAGATTTTTAAGAATAGCAATGACCATTGTTACGGTCTAGTCCGACAGCCTGCATAACATACGCCATAGGACTTCCCAGTATGGATTAGTGGACAAGTGTGGCGAGCAAAGGTGCTTGATAAACACAATTTATCATATCAGTTTCACCTCTGCGTGAAGGGTGTATATGTATGCATATCTGTATATACAGAGTGTTTGGGTAAGGTTTTTGTACTGTTATTTATTTGTATTCATAGTGCCTAGGAACCTTGGGCGTGTATATACAGTATATAAAAGGGTTCAATACAACTAAGTGTAGGCAGTAGATAATACCTAGGGATTGTTTGTCCCTAGCCCTTCATGACTGCATGACTGGGGAGTAGAAGAAGGGAAAAGGTGCATGATCCAGACACTATCCTGGTACTCTTTGCTCTCCAAACATAGCACAGTGGAGTCCAATCTGACAATGGTGCTAGATTCTCAAAAAGAGGAAGTACAGAATCATGGTTTCACTCCCTTTTGTATGTCAGTGGAGTTGGGTGCGGGAACACAACATGCACCCTGAAATAAGGATGTGGCATATGCTGCTACTTCTGTTGTGTCCTAGCAGGACTGCATGCCTGGAGGGCCTCTGAAGGCTTGCCAAGGTTGGCCAGCAGAGAGCAACAGGGGGGGGGGGAAAACTATGGTATCTCATACCTGTCTGTCAGAGGAGGTGCTGCTGGCATGCGGTCCCTTCCTCCCCTCCATCCCTACAGGCAGGAAGTGAAAATCTTGCCCCTATTGTCCTGTAGGAAATGTTTTTGGTACTAGCAGGTATTTTGTCTTAATCATGAGGGATCAGTTTGAGTGTCATTGTTTTCAGTATTGCAAACTAGCTTTCTGAGATACGCATAATTTAACAAGAGAAAATAAATACAGGCTGGACCAGGAGTCGGCAACCTTTCAGAAGTGATGTGCCGAGTCTTCATTTATTCACTCTAATTTAAGGTTTTGTGTGCCAGTAATATATTTTAATGTTTTTGGAAAGGTCTCTTTCTGTAAGTCTAATAATATATAACTAAACTATTGTTGTATGTAAGGTAAATAAGGTTTTTAAAATGTTTAAGAAGCTTCATTTAAAATTAAATTAAAATGCAGAGCCCCCTGGACCGGTGGCCAGGACTCAGGCAGCGAGTGCCACTGAAAATCAGCTCACGTGCCTACCCCTGGGCTAGACTGTCATTGGCTTAAAGTATTGCATAAGTGGTGAAATTTAATCTCAAAGAGACAATCAACTAATGGTTTTAGTGAAACTTATAAAACCTCCATATAGTACAAAAGTTAAATTTTGTCACATACAGTGAATCAGTTATAGGAACGAACAGTTTCCTTTAACCCCTGAATAAATTCTAAACAGTCCTTAGAAAATGAATTACCAGTCTGCAAATCAGGATGAAATATTTTGCAGCTATAAAAACAAAACTACTTTCAGACCACTTTAAAAACAAAAGTGTGTGTGTTTGAGGGAGGGAAGGAACGACGATGATGACGACAGCAACTTTGTTATTAATGCCAATAGTATCGGATGCTTGGTTGTGGCTCCATTTTAGCAGTTTGACCTTGTTTAGATCAACCTGAATCAAATTGACAGACCTCCCTTACAATTTCCTCCCCCATAATAGAAAGCATATACCCTTCATGTGTGTATCCAGCTGGAGATGTGCCAATAGAAGTAATTACGTGATGAAACTATTTAACTTTGACTAAAATACACTCACCAGGTTCTTTCAAACCGTGTGTCTTATATCTTGTTGAAGCAATTTTATATCATGCCTTTAAAGTACAGTAATGGCCACTTGCATTGACAGAATCCTCGTAAAAGAAGAAGACTGAGACCTTGCTCATGAAGTGCTATTGATTTTTTTGAGTTCCTGCTAGAGTTGCCAAAGATACAACACTGTTGTTAGGGAGAGAAGATACTTTGGCCTTCAATATCACAGGAGGGTTCCTGTGTAAGCACAGGCGTCAATGAGTTTCAGGGATAAATAATGTATTTTGGAGATAACTACCCATATTATTTTGTCAGTTTTATATGACTCAGCATTTGCTCTTGCCAAACATTTCTTTGTCACCAGTGGCTGCAGCAATAGCTTTCTATATCAATGTGATCTGTGTGTAAGGCAGCTTTTCATTACGGTAAAAAGCTAAATTTTCAATTTATTTTAGGCAGGGAGAGGAGGGGTGATTTTTTTGTTTTGTTTTTGTTTTGGTTTTTTTTTTGTTTATTACTGAGAGACAAAAAAGCCCAAACAAACACATCGTTCACTGCAATATTTCTAATGTATTCCCTGCAGAGGATTTAAAATGCCTTCATATCCCTAGCTGTGTGTAATATAGGCTAACTTCTTGTCACCTGTGATAATACAGTACATAAGAGATTTAGAACACGATGCACACTGGTGCTGAAACTTTTTAGTAGTGGGGATGCTGAAAGCCAGCTCCCTTACCCATCTCTGCCCCCATGCCCCGAGGCTGGAAGTAGAGCTGTATCTCCGGGGGCGGGGGGACCCAGATATGAGTAAGGGGGCTGAGGCCACAGCTGGGGCTGGTGTGCGGCCAGGAACAGAGCCCTGGGTAGAGGCCATCAGCCAGGACCCCACTTGTTGGCCAAGAGCAGAGCCCTGCTGTGGGGCCAGGTATGGGGCCAGTGGCCGGGGCGCCAAGGGCAGAGCACCGGGTGCGGGGCTGGGACAGGCCCTGGGAGCGGAGGCCTGGGAGCAGGAGTGGGACCGGCAGCCAGGACCTGAGCCCCAGGTGAGATGAGGGGTTGGGGAGTGGAGTATGGGTGGAGGGCCAGGAACAGGGCATAGGCATGGGAAACCCTTCCCAGGTTTTATGCGTGGAGCCAGTGGCTGGGGAGCAGGGCATGAGGCTGGTGGCCCTGCATAAAACCTGGGGTTGCTGCAGCACCCTCCCACTGCACCCCTACTCCCCACACCTTTGTGTGGATATCATAGAAGAGCCCATTGTATAAACTCCCACACACGTGGTGCAACTGAAGAGCTACCTTACACACATGTACATGGGGCTAAGGCTTGAAAGATCTTTGCAAGGGCTGTCCATATTATGGGTGATTGTGGGAGGCTAACAGCAGCCTGCCCAAGACCACTGCTTCCCCTTTTCCGTGCCAGTGGGTAGGGAGCGGGTGGAGCCTTGGCTCTCTACTATTGTGCCAGCACGAACGAGGAAGTAAGCTATGTGCCAATTAAATGGCTTGGATTGATTAATTCCGCCAGAGCAACGGGGGATCATACTGTGACTCTGAATAACAAGCTGACCCGTGCTTCATCCCTGGGCAGCACGGCTATTCATTGTTCCTTACTTGTGGCAAATTGCTACCATACCATCTTGCCCATTAGCAGCCTCGTTCATTTCAAACACGTGAGTAAGGGTTTGCAGAATTGGGCCCTAATGCTGCTAATCCTAAAAGCATTTTCCCAAAGCATAAATTTTTACTTCTCAGCATTACATTTAAGTGTTAATGGATTTTGCCTTTGTGACTATCACATTATTGTGGCCAATAAATTATTATTATTTACCAGTGGTGGTGGTGGGAAGGGGGAGTGTCTAGGAAAATTATAGCTTTGATAATTAGAACTAGATGACGTAGCCAATTAATATAATTTTGTTTTCCCACTTTGAGACTCAGGCAGTGTTGCCTTTATTTTCATTCAGAGGGGTAGCTGTGTTAATCTGGATCTGCAAAAGCGACAAAGGGTCTTGTAGCACCTTATCTGTTAGTCTATAAGGTGCTACAAGACTCTTTGTCACTTTATTTTCATTGTATTCCAAAGTCTGATTGAGTTTAGCACTTATGAAAGTTCGGATAGTGAGGGCCCTGGAGAGTGTCATCATTGCCAGGCAACAAGGGAGACAATGTGGAGAAAATTGTGCGATATCCTTTTACCCCTCAGTTGTATGTAAAAGGGTACTCGAGCCATAACATCCCCTTTATCTCCATGGAGGTGGAAAGGACAAAGTCCCAGCAGAATTCTGCTGAGGACAGAGAGGAGTGCTGCCTCTGGGACATTACTGCTCACACCTGTTCCTGACCCTCATTGGGCATTATGTTGGGTCCAGGTTAATCACTGCTGATATGGGTGAGGCAAGGGTGTGGCTGAGGGAAGAACTACACCATTCTCCATCTCACCATCTCATCTGTAGGGCTGTGTGACTACAGTGGGTAAGTTAATACAGGCCCTGCCAGCACCAGCTGACTCGCTGGTCTTCTCTCCAGATTCCATCAGGCAAAAAGGCAGCAGTCACCAGGGCTTCCTTGGCATTATATCACCTGAGGACAGCTTGGAGCCAGTTCAGACGTATGCAGAACCCAGTTTCTGGTTGGCTTTTGGCCACTTTGTACCTGGTATGCTGGTACAAAATAACCAGAAAGCAGCTGAACGATGTCTAGGGAATACCCCTAACAAAGGGCTTTCTTCCCAGGGGCAGGGCTGGACTGGCACCCAGCCCCATGGTACAGCCTGAGGAGAATGTTCCAGAGTGGACACAGGGCATATTGAAGGTCAAAGGGGGTATGACTGAGGCAGTCCTAGATCCAGCAACTCCTCAACTGCATCAGAATACAGAAGGTGCATCCTGCTCCAATTCTTATTCCTGCACCAAACTCTGTAGCTGCAGCTTGTTTGAGGCCACATTATAGATCCAAAGAGAATAATCATTTATGTCATTGAATGAACCTAGAATCCCTCACCAACATAGTTTACAGGACAGGTTGTAACAAAAGTGTTTTCTTTTTCTATATTTAAAATTGGGTCACATTTTATATAAAAATAGGTTGAGCAAAAATGGTAATTAATTCAGATACCATTGATAACCTTTTATGCTTAATAGGAGGTGATGGCTGGAAAACTAAAATGAAGAACTGAGTTTCCAAAAAAGCTTGTGAAATGTCTCAACAGAGTGACCTTTTCCACCATATAACTAACAGGAATAGAATCATTTCCTGCACAGTTCAACCCAAGGTATAATCTTTTCTTGAAAACAATTTATTTCTTTCAAAAAGTGATTTCTGCAGTGAGCCATACAGTAAACAACTTAACAATAACAAGAAAGTGTCAGTGGGTTAGAGCTAAAAGGGGGAGGGTTAGTTAAACTGGCTTTATTGTCTTGGTCTATTTGATTTTCATTTTTTTTGTTTCTTGCCTTAAAGACTTCTCATTTCTTCCTATTTCCCGTGTTTTTAGGAACATAAGAGAGCAATGGCCACAAAAGCACTAGTTCCACCATTTTATAGAAATTGATGTGATCCTTATTTGCATGTATATTTACCATTTGTCAGCTGTCTATGAAAGTGTGATTTATAAAGAGCTATAGAAAGTCTTATGTTTGACAGCATAGAACATTTTGGTCCGTTTTATTGCCTGTAGAATGTCAGGAAAGTTTTAAATGAATAGCAACCAACTGAAAGAGAAACAGAAATGAAAGAAACATTTATTCACTTAGAAGGAGACCTATTTCCCTTCACCTTTCCACATTTTGGCATGTAAAAGACTTTTAAAAATGTTTTTAAATACCAGGAATTTTCCTGTCCTTTTAAACGTAGATCTGTAAGAATGCATAAACTGTGGAACAGAGTGAAAGGATGAAGACGAACTTTTAGAATAAACCTTTTTTTGTTCTGCATAAATCACTTGCTGCCACTGGAAAGCACAAAACATTGAAAGCGTTTGGGGGAGAATTTACAGAGCAAAGTGGTACAAATGAAAAGATAAATGCTGAGAGGCTTATTGTGAAAGGGATTTTCCTGCTAAGAGCTGTTTGCAGAAGGGAGTCTGTTGTGTCTGTGTCCTGTGTATTGTTTTGTCCTCCTCCTCCTCCTGGATTCAGGAAAAGTCAACAGAAGTAGGAGGTGGATGGCACCTCTTTGTAGGGGTGAGTCCCAGGTGCTTCATTCCTCCTTCCTTCCTTCCCCCATTCTATTGACTGTCAAGCAAAGTTAATGTTGTCTGGGGACGTGTTATTATTTTAGAGCCCCCCCACCTTTCCCATGGGGATCCTCCTCCAAAGGAACTCAGAATTCACAGCCAGAGGAGTCTGTGGTTATTGGCTCCATTGGAGCTGGGCTACCAAGGAGTGGCAGAGTGCTGGCAACCAGGACAACTTTGGTGGGATGGTCCTCTGTGGATCCTCTGGGAACATCAGATTTTTGGGCTGGCATTATGGTCCTTTTTATGGGCAAGCAGTCCTCTTTAAAATCACTTCTCCTCTTACCCCGAGCCTCTTTCCATGGGGATGATCAGCCCTCAGTTTTTGGTCAAGTACTGACTAAAACAAAGAATATATCTTATCTTATCTCAATAGTTCATTCTTTGTGGTGGACTGGGAATTTCCTTTGTTCCTTCATTTACACTGATCCTGTCTTTCTGCAATAAGTGAAACATTACAGAGTAGAGCCAGAATGAGCATGACAACTGTGCAGTCATGTAGAAAGGAGTGGGGGTGCAGGGAGGAAGGACAAAGAAGAAGCCTTCCCTCTCCATGCACCCTCCGCTACTCTCACACACCAGTTGGTAACAATTCCAGTCCCTAGACACTCTCAGGTGAAAAAACTGTTACTTGCTAACAGTTCCTAAGCCTCTCAAAGTGGACAGGGAGGAGGGAAATTGAAGCTGCACACTCTTAAAAGGGGGATAGAGTGAATTTTGCTCCTCCTATAGCCTGGGAGGAAAAATGTATGACTGGGCCATCATGGTACTGTGACAGAGTGCTAGCTGTAGCACCCTGATCACTTAGATAGCCATGTAATAGAGAAGATTACAGGCTTAACCAGAGGCAATTAATCTGTTATGGTGGAAACTGTTGACCCATGGGGCAATGATTAGGCTAATGAGGTAATTAGCTCAATAAGGGAAACTATATAATTGGTAAGACTATGAAATAAAGGGGAAGCTCAGAGAATGAGCTGGGTAGAAAGCTTCTCCTGCCACTGTACTATGTTCTGCAATGCTGGGAATTCAAAGATTAAAGGTACACATGGGGGAAAAGAAATGGACAGTGTATGTTGTGCATAAGAGACCACAGAAATAGACCAGGGCGTATGGCACACTGGGTAGCTGTGGGTGCGCCTTATGACACACAAGGGGGCTTTATCCGGGATCTTAACCCTTTCTAGTAGAGTAGAAGCATCCAGAGGTGATCTGCACTAAGGTTGGGGATTTGGACCCAATGGATGAGATTCTGTACTGGCTAATTCAATGACAAAGAGATGCAGAAAACCAGCAATCAGAGAGGCATGCACTTTTTGGGTTAGCAGGCAGAATAGCAGTGGGCATTACTGGAGTTCATTAAGGAGAAGTCCCAGGTACAGCAGCAAGTGAATGCCCATGAGGAAAGGCATGTGGGTGCTGTAACTAGTCCCTTACTGGTGAGGCCCAAGTGGCTTCTATGGGTCTAAATGAGCACCAAGCCAAGGACTGTGACACCCTGAAGGCTGCTATTCTAGGCAGGATAGACCTGTTAGCAGAGAAATACTGCCACAAATGTATGGCAGCCAGATGAAACAGAGGAGTATGTGTGTGTGTTTGCACAAAAACTATTGGACTGGGCCAGTCACTGGCTGAGGTCAGAAAGACAGGACATGGTGGCCATAATGCACTCAGTTATTCTAGGACAGTTCACACACCATCTCCTCAAGGTTGCAAAAGTCTGGGTCCAAAGGCACCAGCCAGAGTTGCTGAAGGCCACTGTAGCATTAGCAGAGGAGTATGTGGAGGCAGACTTTCTAGGGAAAGAGCTGCCCCCACAGTAAGGGAGGGTGGAAAAGAAGCAGCAGATAGAGCAGCAGTTATCAAAGCATGGGAAGGGGTTGCGAGAAGCAAAGAAGAGTGCCACTAGGACTCTACTGGTGGTGTGCTGTCAGTACAGGACTAAAAGACATACAAATACAGACTGCCATCCATGTGAATATTATGAGTAAGAAACCATGCAAACGGGCCAGTGGCACACTGGGTAGCCAAGGGAGTGCCTTATGACAGGTACAATAAAGTCCTGTTACAATCAGGCCTCGGTAGATGAAGTAGGTCCAGCTCCCACCCCTGTGCCAGAACAGGTGCTCCCATTCGGCCAATTAAGAGGGCAGGGCAGCACTGGGGTTATAAAGGACCATGGAGAAGCTGAGGAGAGAGACCTTGTGAATTGGAACTACCTTAGTGGGAGTCTGGGGTAGGTGAGCTACCAGGGGACCATGGAAGCTCCTGGAAAGAAGTAGAACAGACTTCAGACAGATTCACAGACAGATCCACATTATCTCAGGAATGGGCCGGGAGGGCGAGGGGGAAGGAATTTCCTCCATCCCAAGCCATACATTCAAGAGGAAAGGGCAATTAAAATGAAATAATTGTTTATTGAAGGGCTACTGCTGTAGTATACTGCACTGGATCTACTTTAATCTGGATTGTATAAGAGATTCTTTGCATTTTTTGAGATTCAAAGACTTTTGGCTGGGTTTCTACTAACTAGTTTCAGTACAATCCCAAAACTATCAGTGAAATAACTGAATCTTCCATTGAAAACGTCCCATTTTCTGTTCCTTTCTTCTTTCCAAAGGTGCCAGCAACTGCAGTGGAGACTATGACTGCCGCTAAATCAATTGCTTGATGCAGATTGCATTTGTGTTTACACATTGCTGGTTTCTAATGTCTTTGACAGGACATAGCGTGCCTCAGAACTACTCACTGTGCTCTTCTCATACCTGTTCTGCATATGCTAAAATTTCTGGTTTAGTAATTAAACATCCACTTCCAACCCAGGTCATGTTACACTATATCATCCTTTTAACTCTATTGTGATTGATTTGTGTCAACATTAACTATACTTGCAAGGAAGTCAATAAAAGATCAATAGTTTTTTATTTCTTCTGGTTCTTTATTAGAAAGTATAGATCTGTTAAATAACACACGTAACAGTGGTGTCACGGCTTCCTTCATCATTTGCTACTCTGGCACAGATGAAGTCTTTTTCCTAAATTACATTAGGACAAAACAGATTTACATTTACAGATCTGCTTAGTTTTATTTACAATTTAGTGTTGTTTTGTACTTGGCACTTTTGAACAAAAATTTAAATGTGTGCTCTCTGGGCAAAACTCCCCTTTCTAATTTACACTGTAGATCTCCTATCTACATTGCAGGCCTGTGGCCTCTATGCTCTTTCCATGCATTGAATGCCCACTGGCATTTGGTGAGAACTGCATGCACGGAATAATACAGATGTGGCTAAACAAAAAGCCCTAGATCTGACTATCTGAATTTTGAAGACATTCAAATCTGGATTTCAGTCTAAACTCTGCAACTGGCCTTTCTTCTCTGAAGTAGTGAGAGAAAATATGGCCTTGTGGTTTAAATCAGTAGACTGGGATTAAGCACATTTTATCTCAATTCCCAGCCCTGCCACTAACTTCCTGATTGATTTTGGGGCAAATCATTTAATCTGTCTGTGCCTCCATTCCCTAACTGTAAAATGGGAATAATTATATTCCTATTTTACAACCCTCCGTCTTGTTTATATAATTTGTTAAGCTCTTTGGAACAGGCACTGTTTTCTTTCTATGTTTGTATGGTGCTCTGATCTTGGTTGTGGCCTCTAGGTGCTACTCTAATAGAAATAATAATAGCTCAAACTCAAAACAGAGGGTCCAAACAGAAGTTACCAGCAGTTCTTAAGTACACACAAACAGTTTAAAATTATACACTCAGATCTGTGCAACAGATCAGTGCCGACAGTCTGCTAATCCTACAGCTGTGGATCTCACATTGATGTCAGTGTAAGATCTGTGTATCTAAGGAGAACAGAAATGTCATGCAGGTCTGAGTAAATTTTATCCCTGCAGTGTATGTGTAGTAAAATACTGATGCAAAATTCACTAGGAAATAGGTCGAAGTGTCAGACCAGTTATTATCAGTAACCTGTTTCTCATAAAAACACAGTGAAGAAAAAAAAATCTCCTTTGTAAGATTTATAGCAACTTGACTCCAGATGACAGGTGATTGAAAGCTTCCCTGCCATGCATATTACACTTTGGGTGCTGACCCCTCAGTATATATCTCCATTTAAGTCTTTCAGTAGTTTGCTAAATGGAAGCACAGTGGCCAGATGTTGTAAGTTTCTTTTTTTATGAAGATCTTTCATCAGGACATACAGCACAAAGTGCATTCAGAAGATTTCTTGAGTGCCCCGTCCTTGAACACGAATCCAAGCAATGAAAGGATCAAAACTCAAGTGCCTACCAAGAAAAGGACAGTACATTCATGTGCTACAGTATTATATGTCTTGAGTAGATCTCTTTGAATAAACGTAGGTTGGCAGACTTCTGAATTCTGACATATGAACTAAGCAACTTCCTGAGGTAGCTTGAATCTGTTTGCCAAGGGGTTTATGATCCATGTTTATATAGGTTATAAATCCTTTTCAAGAATTATATGGACACCTTGCTTTACTTTTCCTAAGCTATTTGTTTTTGCTATTACTTTACATGCTATTCTGTATCTAGAATATCAGTGGAATGTACATTTTATCTTAGCAACTATCCCAACTGTATTTTCTGTATTGCTGTAGAACAGCAGTGTTTATATGCATTCTGATTATGACAGTGTTCTTCGAACAAATGTGGCAATCACATGCCAGTACGTGAGTAGGCCATGTTCTCTTCAGAGTCACAGGTTATGTCTGGGGCTACAGTCTCCCCCTCACCTCCACCAGTCTCAACCTCTTCAACCTATGTCTTACCCCATCCTCTCTGCCCATTGTGTTGCTGGCTTCTGGGCCACCTTCTTTTGTATTTCCACTCCTGACTCCATCATCCAGTTCCTAGAAGTCCATCTTCCTGGTTTCTGAAGAATTAGTAGCCACAGCTAAAAGTAGGCCTGTGATCTTCTGCTTCCTCACCATTGCACATGATTTCTCCCTGCTGCCCACAGGGGAGTTGTGGCAAAATCAAAGGCTCTCTTTGGCAAGTTCTCCGGAGTGCTGCATCTGAACGTCTGATTCTCCCCAGGCTGCACTGCTAAACTAGACTCAGACCAACACCCTGTACCTCAACATCCCCACATTTAGATTTTGTTCCATGTCTGTGATGGGCTTGGAAAAAAATAAAACCTCAGGGATGAATCCTACCCCAGCTCCAAATTTTGACAAAATTTGAATCCTAATCTAAACTCTGGCTTCGTCCCTTGTCTAATCTGCCCCTTCTCGGAGTGTCACAATACTGGATTCTACCTCTATAATTACTGTAAAATGAGGTATGGGAACACCTGAACTTACTCAGGCTAAGCTAATTCTTAATTTAGACATAAAAATGCAAGAACCAACTTTTAGAGGAACAAAATTACTGCTTTAAAAGCTTTAATTTTTTTTACTTCTATTATTGAACCAAAACTATAAAGATACTATATAGATTAATTTCAAGATCTTTATAGCCAAGGTTTTATCTAATATAATAAACTTCTAATAAAGGAATAATTTAAATTCAGTGGAGCTCATCTTACACTCCTTACTCAGAATCTCCCTGACAGCTGAGTAAAGACTGCAGAATGGAGCCCTTTAACTCTTAGTGTGGCAAATCTAAAATTGTGAAAGCATTTATCTTTAGGCCAGATCTGTGTTACAAGGAAGATGTGACCCAAACAGTTGAGTGATTTTTAAAAATGAAGATTCTTAAAATAGTTTTGGTAATGTTTTACATTGTTTAATTTGGTATAAAGTAACAAACTATTAATAGTATTGATAATCAATGTTAAATCATGTATTCCTGTTATGTAACAAAATTACCTGTTTGTTAATATTTTACTATGCAGTAATGTTTCTCTAATAAGTTACAAATATTGAATTATGCAGGAATAAAAAAATCATTAATGCTATCTGGTGCTCTAATCAGCAGAAAATATGTGCACCCTTCTAAACCATGCAAACCATAAGAGTCCTTAGATGTTAACTCTGCAGCAGGCAAAGGTCCACTGGAAAAACAAAACAAAACAGTATTCCTTCACAGTGTAGAAATCAACCACAGCTTAGCACTAATGCTGCAAAGTGGGTAGCTCATCAAAATGACCTTCCTTATGTCCTGTGCTCCATAACACTCTGGCTTGGACTTGTTCCTGACCCACAGAGCTCATGAGAATTCTGAGACCATAACACTGGAGTAACCAGCATGCAGAAATCCGAAAAGAAACATATAGAAACGGATCATGGTTATTGCGATATAGTGACAGTGTCCAGCTGCTCCAGAGTACACAGGAGGAAGTAAAGCCCAAGGACCTTTGCACCCCTGTGCAGGCTGGGGGTACAATTGTAGACCATGCACTCCCCTTAAGGAAGACAAGGAGGTGGGTGAGATCATGTCCCTGCCCACCCACCCATGCAGCAGCCAGCTGAGTTGGCTGGATGAATAGCAGTAGTGGACAAATAGGATATGCTTCATCCTTAGTGAGGAGCCACCTTCCTGTTCTCTGGGGAGCTGTAGAATGAATTTTTGTCCCTTTGAGGCTACATAGCATGGCCAAGCCCATAGTTATGTAGGACCATCTCTGGGACAGTTTGGGGACAATTCTACTATCTCTAGCCTATGTCATATAACTTTAAAAAATGGATTATCAGAATATAGGATTTCCTCACAAGTTTTTCTATTCCAATGACTTGAGTCCTATAGTCTTTATTTTTTAAAAAAACTTTTCTGTTTGAAGCACAAGCCTAATCTTGTTTAAAAGTTTCAGCCAAACTTTTGGCCAGAATCTTCATGTGTTTGGTCTCAGCGAGGACTACTAGTTATTCAACATTTAGAATCAATCATTTACTTACATTGTTCATCACAAATGCTAGCAGCAATACAAGATTTTAAAAAATGTAAACGCGATATGTTGCCCTAGGCAAGATTTTACTAGTTTTTCGTTGTTGTTTGGTTGAATGAACTGGTTTAGCTTCAATTGTTTGCTTAGTAGTGTGACTACCTAGGGAAAGTACCCTCAAGATCTCCAGGAGTGGTTTTTGCTTTATTACTTTTAAAGAGTGTCATTGATGGAACACTACCATACCATCAGTACTAGATACTAAGTGTTTTAAAATGTTCTTCTAACAACAGGACCATGTTTTCATTCAATTATTTGCTACTGTATCTAATTACCTCTTTTGATTTTTGGATTGGTATGGGATACAACAGCAGTATCTACTGCTTCCCTCTGTGGATGGCTGTATTTTTACCACTTTGGCCAAATGTGACTTTAACTATTTCATTTGCAAAGTTATTTTTATTTTAGGTCTTTTTTTTTTAAAGTCCTACTTTTGAAATAGAGAATTACTGGATGAGGGGGGTGCGGGGGAGGGAGGGAATTCTGTCCCTTTCCACTGGGCATACTGCATTAAATTGCCCATGGAGTGCTTTTTCTATTTATTCCTTTTCCCGGCTCCAAACCCATAGTTAAACCCATATCTTACAGCGTTCACCCAGAGTTTATAAGAATGCTGAGTTGTCATGCAAGAGTTTTACCTCACGCTAGGGAGATATTAGCTGATAATATCCACCTTCCTCAGATTTATTGCTTTAGTATGTTTCATGCTAAAAATATTTTTTTCTACTGTCTGCTAAGATTAGCACTGTAGTGGTAAATAAATTTACTTATCCTGTTACTGTGGTGTAGTTTAGAACTGACTTGTACTTTATTCGGCCTAATTGAAAATAGGATAAGATAAATTATGCACTTTGAATTTCTCTCTCATATGTACCATTGTTCATTACTTCAACAAGGGATGAGCACATCTGACTGTAAATTCAATTGTTAAGTAAAACAAAAGTTTCCATGGTGAAACTATGGTACCAACAGTTATAATTATCTAAGGGTTACTTCTGAAAAATCAATGTCTGAGCAATAAATGCAAAATTGTTTTTCATTTACACACTTGTTTATTGTAATAAGCTATTGGAAAGAGGTGAAGTCAAAAAGCAAGCTTGGGAATTCAGCACTGAACAGAATATCATATCAGAGCTAAGGCTTCTATCCTTAAAGGGACTCATCAGATTAAAAATCATGTGTTTTTTTAAAAGAAAGATATTTTCTCGTTACTAGTACAGCAAGTTATTAAAACTGATAGAAGCTTCTATATTTGCTGCTTAGTGCTGGATGTTTTGCTATTTGTATTTTGATTTGCATGGACAATGAAAACAGTCTAATTGGTTTCACTGCTGTAGCCAGTCTGTTTCACTAGATATGTGCACTAGAGAAATCCACACCCAAATATTCAATATTTTAAATATTGAAAGAGAGTGCCTACATGCAAACAACTTTCATTATCTTTATAAAATTTCCTGAATATATTACTATTTTATAAAAAACATTAAGCCATTTAAAAATCTATTTACCTTAATGAGACACTGATCAACTAATTTTTTTTTAAAAAGTATACATAAGAAATAAAAGGACTTAAGGTACAATACCTTCCCCAGAGTTCACCTGCCAGTTTCTTTTATAGGTTTAGAATTACAGATTCTTGTTTTTTTTAAAAAATGTTTTTCTCTGAGCTAGGGCCAATTTGGGATGCTCATATTGATGACAATGATAATTAGTACCTAGCTCTCTTCATCCAAAGATCTTAAAGCACTTTGCAAAGGAGGTAAGTTTTATTAGAACCTTCTTTCACAAGTGGTCCTCTTGACTTCAGTGGGACTATGCATGGTATAAGATACACTTCAATTTAAGTACGAATATCAGAATCTGGTCCTTAGATTTTGATTTTTCCAGACAAACAGAGGAAACTGACTATAAATGGGAAACAGTGAATTGTGTAGGTAAATGCACAAAGTAAACAAAATCTTTATCTTTCTCTAATCTTTTCCATTTTAAATAATTGTAGATGTTACTTGAAACAATAGTAGGTCAAAAAAAATTCAGATGTGTGATTTATTTTATTGAAGTTGACGGCATCCCCCCTTAACATACCCTGCTTGCCTCATTCCTGTAAATAGTCCTAGTAACCTAAACTGAATTGCTCATGTAAATACGGTGACCAAGATTTAACCCATAATAAAGGCACAACTGGAATTCTTCCTTCAATGTTATTCTATCTTCAGTGTAGTATAGCAGCGGTACTATCTCTTGGGTGTTTTTGTAGTGCATTTATTTATCAACTGAGTCATTTTGCTCCTTTAAATAAAGGTATAGTTAGAATTTTTTTTTTTATGAAAGGCTATCTGTAATCTTTTCTTTTTCAACTTATGAATTCCTTTGCTGAGACATTTAGGGTACAGTAGTGCTCATACTTATTCAGGAAGAACTCCCATTGGTGTCTATAAGAATTTTTGCCCGAGTAGGGAATGCTTGTCTGCAGAGTTTCAGCCCTCAGTGGTATTTTAACAGCTGAGTTCTAAACCCCTGAAAACAGGGGTTTATAATGGAAGTGCCGCCACAACCTTAACGAGAGGATTGTGAATGGCTACGCTCTAATACTGTACATTGCCACTGTTACTGTGTTGCCGTTATCCATTTCTAGTGTCTGTTACAGAAATTGGTATTGTATCTAAAACAATTGCTGTTATTAACAGGTTAAGCTGCTGGGATGTTAAAATAAAGGCTGCCCAGCTTTAGTGCATTTTGTTGTAATCATCTCCCAGATGCCTTGTCGGAAATCAATTCAAGTTCAAAACTGGCTAGAATTGGGAGGTCAAGGCTTTTGCAGACTAAATATTTTATCTTCTGCTCATGTCTGGAGCTTTTAAAGATGTGTACTGGGGGCTCTTTTCTCATATCCCATCTGGACAAAGATGATTGGCTTTGCCATTTTGCCCAGGTTAGGACAAGGTTAAAATCAATTATAATCAATTATTAAGAGTCTTCTGTGGCTGCACGGCTTAAAAGGGGATTTTAAAAGTTGCTCAGTTCTGAAACATGAATATCTTAGTTGCTAGTGTAGATGTTGCTGTTCTAGAATGTCAAATATAAATGTTATCTGCATCGGTAATAAATACACAGAATTCCTACATCTTATTTCCTTGATTCCTATGATTTAGAAGACTAAGAAATAGCTTTAAAAAACTGTTGGGGGAGACGCAATCATTTTGGCACTGTGTTGTAAAATCTCATTATCTCCAAGCTAGGAGAAAGGAGGGAGCTATTTATAATTTCGTGAATCCAGTTATTTTTACAAAAATCTATTCAGGTTTAACCTCTCACCCCATATATGAATGCTAATTTTCCAGTATGTCTTTGGGATTCCATGCTTGACTCTTAAAAATGTGTACATTTTATAATTCAGTGTTTTCTCATAGCTGTTAAAAATATCTAGGTTGCTTCCTCTGAACTGGGGATGGATGAGTCATTTTGCCTAAAATAATTCTTTCTGCTTCAGTAGCATTTTTCTTATTCAAATCTAATTAATCCTTGCAACCCTGAGTGAATCTGTCTCACTCTGGTGATAAAGGAGAGACGGAGAGAATCTGGACCATTCAGTGTGGCATTGTTAGCCCCGTTTTACAGATTAGAAAATGGACACTGAATACCTGAAAGTTTGAGGTGCTGACAGGCTCCTGTAAAGTCAGTAGGAGTTGATGGTGCTTGGAGGAAGACTAGTCTGGTGATTAGAATGCCAGCCTAGCAATCAGGAGACCTGGCTTCAATATGTTTCTCTGCTTTAGAACTGCTGTGTGACCTTAGGTTAGTCACTTGGCCTCTTTGAATCTCAGTTTCCCATCTGTAAAAAGGGATAATAGCACCTCCCTACAACACACAGTCTTCTGAGTATAAATACGTTAAAAACGTGATGTGCTTAGATATTGTGGTAATGGGGACCATATAAGTACTTAAAATAGCAGCTTGCAGGGTTGTCCCTTTCTGAATTGGCCCAGGCCATAAAGGGAAGAGCTGAGTTTAAAACTCAGAACATCTTGCTTCCCATTCTGAGATGATGCACAGCTCTTGGTAAATACCACTTGGAATTTTCAAATCTTGAACCAAACCTTTCTTCGGGTCAAAATTTGTTTTCTCCATTACTTTTTTGCTCAGTCTTGGAATTTTTTTGCTGAGTCTTGGCATTTTTGCTGAGTCTTGGAATTTTCAAATCTTGAACCAAACCTTTTTTCAGGGTCAAAATTTGTTTTCTCCATTATTTTTTTGGTGAGTCTCTGGATTTCCTGCCTCAAAACAGATGTTAGACCTTAAATAGACTTGCTGAAATACCTCAAAAAAGGATGTTCTCCTAAAATTTATGGCAGGAACTAGAAAGAACTAGAAGTCTCAGGAGGTATCTCATTCTCTTAAGATTTCCAGACCAGTTGCAGACACAGTGAAACCTGCTTCTCCTTTCTGATGTTGAAAAGTGGCATAATTCAATTGACACCAGTGTACTGCAAGTGCATTCAGAATCAGGTGCAGAAGATCAAATTAGCTTCAACTTTCTGAAGTTAAATCAGTTGCTTAAATCAGCCAGTCACTGGCAAACATATCAAAACCCATAAACATCTTTGACACTTTTTAAGAAGGGGGGAAATGCAAAAATCTGTCTGTTTCAACAATTTTTAGATATTTCCAAGTTTGCAGACAGTTTTACTGAACCTAGAAATCAGAAAAAAATTCCCAGACAATGCTATAAATGTTAAATATAATGCTATAAATGCTAAAGAGCATGGAATTAAAAAAAGGTTAATGGACAATGAGCATGGAACAAACTCAATGAAATGGAAATCTAGGAATACAGAGTATGTGATCACTGTCTACAACAAATTTCTTTCTTTTTATGGGCCGAATTCATCTTATTGAAATCAATGGAAGATTTTTTTCTGTGGGCTTTCATTGGAGTTGGATTAGGCAATATGAGATTCAACTTCTGTCATAAGAGAAAATATCTGTGTGAAAGGATTCAGTATTATTCAGATAACTGCTGTTGCAGTTATGGCCATAAGAATGGCCATACTGAGTCAGTGGGCCAACTGACCCAGTCTTCCAATAGTGGCCAGTGCAAGTTGCTTCAGACGGAATAAACAGAACAGGGCAACTACTGAATGATCCATCCTCTGTCATCCAGCCCCATCTTCTATCAGTCAGAAGTTTAGGATATCCAGAGCATCGGATTGTGGCCCGGTTGTCTTGGCTAATAACCATTGGTGCACCTATCTTCAATGAACTGCATATAATTCTTTTTTGATTACTTTTTGCCTTCACAACTTCCCCAGCAATGAATTTCACAGATTGAGTGAACATTGTATGAAGTACTTCCTGATGTTTGTGTTAAACCTGCTGCCTATTAATTTCATTGGATGACCCTTGGCTCTTGTATTATGAGAAAGGGTAACCAACACTTCCACATTCGCTTTCTCCATACCATTCATGATTTTATAGACCTCTATTACATCCCCTCTTAGTCATGTCTTTAAAAACACTGGGATTGTTCAGTTTAGACAATCTCTCCTTGTATGAAAACTGTTCTATATACCTAATCATTTTTGTTGTCCTTCTCTGTATTTTTTTCCTGTGCTGGCATATTTTTCTGAGATGGGTGACCAGAACTGCATGCAATATTCAAGGTGTGGGCATGTGGATTTCTATAGTGGCATTATGATAGTTTTCTGTCTTATTATCTATCTCTTTCCTAAATGCTTCTACTAGCTTTTTTTTTGTTTGTCTTTTGCTGCTGCATATTGAGCAGATGTCTTCAGAGAACTATCCTTGATGATTCCAAGATACTACTTGAGTGGTAACAGCTAACTTAGATTCCATTTTGTATGTATAGTTGGGATTATTTTTTCCAATGGGCATTACTTTGCATGTACAGTATCAACATTGAATTTCTTCTGCCATTTTGTCACCCAATGTCCCAGTTTTATGAGATACCTTTGTAACTCTTCGCAGTCAGCTTTAGAGCTAATGATTTTGGGTAATTTTGTCATATTGTCAATCACTTCCAAACCTTTACTTTCAAGATGAGTTCACTACCAAAACAGGCTGGGTATTTTTGAGAATACTACAGGCAGCCATATTGATTAGGTATTTCAGTTCTGTCTATCTCTAGAAAATATGTTTGTAATTTAAGTGTAAGTGGGGAAGGTTAACATCCATGAAAGAGCCTTACCTTGCAACAGTGGAATGATTGCATAATGTTAGATTTTATTGAAGCTGGAAACTTGGCCTACTATTGATTATGGATTATCAAAATGAGGGCAAAGCCTGGTGAGTTATCTTGGCTACATATGAAAGAAATTTTAATTACTAAGTTTAACTCAAAGCAGAATTTAGGTGCTTTAACTGTAATGGAATGGTGATCCAAAACATTTGGTTCCTATGTGATATTTTTATATATGTCAAAAGATTAGCATCTGTATGCAGGCTAGCCAAATGATAGCCTTTGGTAAGCGTAATTTTTACAAAGGCCAGTTGCAACTGTGTGCCCACTTTGTGCATACTCTACTAGAAGCGAGCGTGCAATTCAGGGATTTGCATATACATGCAGTCAGATCCCTCTGTAGCCATGTGTGGGCTCCAAGCTATAAACACATCTCATACTGTCCATTCAATTGTTCATGGATCCACTTATTAAAAATCAGACTTTGATTGAAAAAACAAGATTGGACCACAAAGATGCATCAAGACTGAGATGAGCGTTCCCTTTCACTGGCTAGTACATGAGGCTGTTTCACAAAATTGGAAAGCAGTTAGCTCATGGTAAGGACAGCCACTGCTTAAATGTAACAATCTTTCTGGAATATCTAATCCAGCCAGCATTTAATGTCAATCTCCCTTGCAACTGCTTTTTTGGAGTAAAATTCAGTATTGATTTGTGTTTGCTCCTTTCATCTGAGGATCACAGTGTTTTGCACAGCTGATGTAAGCTTCACAAACACCATATAAGTATTTCCTACCTTCCATGGATGGGTAAATGGAGACCCACTAGGTATTGTGAGGCCTTATGCAGAATGATACAAGTGGAGTCCATCTGCTTTCCCCCACACCTCACTGACATCCAACCCAGCAGCTGCTTATGGACCCTTCAGGTGAGAGTACCCCAAGCCTGTTTGCAAAGCTCCATAGCCTTTGTTCACTCTTCATCCCTGTCCCCTTGTATATGTCTCCTTCAGTGTGGCTGTAGGACTAAAACAGCCTGTTTCTCACTTTGCCCTCTACTTTTTGAATGAGGTCATCCCACTTGGAAGAGTGCAAATGGTGTTGAATAGGCAAAAAAAAAGGCAATCACAGTGTTAGACTATTAATAGCCAAGCTGGGAATAGTACCTTCAAGCCCAGCTTCCAAGTCTTCTGCTCTAACCAGTATCATCCTTGCCCTTCCATGAATAACACAAGAAGCATCCATATATGTAACAGCAAAGATAGTGAACTATTTATTCTGGTAGTTGGGGCAACCCACGTTTGCATTTTTAGAAAGGTATCTGATTCATTTGGAATTCAAAGTTTATCTTTATACATTTACATGATGATTTATGATCCTGGAAGAGAAGCACTGGTAATAGGAGTTTACGTGCTAATGATATTTGCAAAAACCCGTTATTAATAGGTTAGAAAGCAAATCAGGCTTCCTTTTTATTCTGGTAATTTATTTCACATACAGAATTAGATCCCATTCTCAATCTTTTTCATTTGATTAAAATATATATAAAATATACTTGGCAATAAGTATGTGCCTGGCCTGTTGCCAACAATGTGCTATATACATCCCTAGGCTCTTCCTTCATAGGGCATAACACTAAACCTGAAGGATTTTAGTGGAGTCTTTTGGATTGCTAGCACTTGGGAAAGTAAAAGTACATTAAGAATTGAATGTTTTTGGCTATTATCTTGAGGTAGAAAGTTTTTTATTAGAGGGAGGAACCCTATTTCCCTTTTGTAGGGAGGCTGCTTAGGGAACCTATCCTTTGGCTAATGAGGCATATGTGGTACTGGTATGCATGAACAGTATAATCGGAGATGAAAAGTTCCCATTTATACTATACAGGGAAAATACAAGTCTGGAAACAGCATGTGTTTCCAATTTCAATGCACTTTTATTTCAGTTATTAAGGTGGATAGAGGCATCAAGCCAGACTTTCCTCAACAACAACAAAGGTCTTATACTGTCCAAACGGACTACATTCCTGAGCCCATTGGGCATGCCACCTAAAAAGGTTTAAAGATTTGGAGTGGTCTGTTTAAACGACGTCACTGTGCTATTAATTTCAGCCTTGAACATAGGCACCAGTGTTTATATTTTTGTAACCAAGTTTTAGAGGGAGCAGAATGTTGGTAGAAAGCTACTGCACATACTCAGGAGGAGAGAATGTTTACCATACTGGAAGTTAAGAAACTGAAATCAGTTCCATGCCACATCATTTTAAATAGTTCAAGGAAATAAAAATTTTCCTTTATAATTATCCTTCTCTTTTTTTTACACTTAATTGATGAGCAAGAGGATTTCTTAAATGTATTACTGATTATTACAAGCAATGTGGTGCACACTTTTCATTATCAAATGTTAACCCATCCTAAACTAAACTGATGTGTGTTTTGTTACATACTCAAAACTTACCCAACCTTGTGATGAACCTAAGTTAAGGTTCATGAACCTCTTACAAGCAAACAAGGGGCCAGTTTCCAGAAAATCTGGGCATCTTAAATTAGACCTGAAACTGTGGTTATGCATTGTTTTGATGAGAAACTATGTTGTTTTGACTGAGTTTCTAGCAAATGAGAGGTGTTAACCAACACTGCTCAGTTGTCCTTGTTAGGTGCAGTCTTGGCTAGGGACAGGTGCTAATCTGTAATAACCCAATGGGGACTCTTAGCATTCAGGGATGAAGTGCCCTATGCGCCATTTCTTGGACTGATTGAGTGTATCAGTAGATGGTGTGGAGGAGAATGGGGCCACAGCCCTGAATACTCCTTGTCCCACGGTGGCTCAGGAGAATGCAGAGATTGCCTTTGTAGATGACACCTCACATGAGGTGAAAAGAGGAGTGTGGTAAGTGAAGGCATTTCACTGTCTCCTCCCGCACCTGTGCGCATGTTCAAGGGACACCCACAATCTAGACCATAAATAACAAAATCTGATTTTCATCTCTGCTTCCAGTGCTACTTCCCTTCCTCAGTAAGGAAGTATCCTTGTGTCACTGATCACTGCTGGTCCACATGAGTGGCTGAGTTCAGAAAAAAGATCAAGTGATGCAGCAAGGTTCATTCAAACTTTGACCTTCAACTCTCATCTTCTCTGGTGCAGCTTTTCAGTTTTGCTAAATAAAGAGGCAAACTTTTTGTTGGCTCCAAACTTGCCTTTTCTATAATATGTAATTCACAAAGCTGTACAAGGTGAAAGGTTAATTTTCTTGCATTTGCAACAACATTCACATGGCTAATTCAGACAGGTTTTCTTTGTGTTCATCTGTAGGGTTTTTTGTATAACTGTCCTAATAAGGCCATTTTCTCTATGCAGAGCTTGCGCCTAACTCCACTGAAGTTTTGTTTGAGCATCTCTCATCATATTTATCATAACAGCCTTGGACTTGTTCTCTGCCTGGAATTTTGAGACAGGCCAGCCTTGTGGTTTCCAGGGTGAAGCACAGAAAAGAAGCGGTACTATGTACAGGGTTCATTTATCTTGTATGCGTGAATGAGTGAACATTCTGAGCACTGAAAGTGATTCCATTTGAATTTATAATGGGATGATGGGCAACATTACTGCCTAAATTCTCAAATAAATTGACAGACTTATGAAACAATACATTTCCTTTTAATTATAATTAGATCACTGCACATACAATACAATTTATTTTTATATAGCATTCTTAATACCAAGCCTCATAGTGTAGTCACTCAGAAGCTAAAGAGAACTTGAAGGATTTTGGTGGAATGATTTATAGAGTGGCATCATCTAGAAGAGCATGAGTGGCAAGGTGGAGAGAGAGCCAAATAGATGGGGCAGTAAAAATGAAAGTAATACTTTCCACCCCATCCTGAACACTAAAAGGAGATCATGAAACAGAGCAAGCAGCTGTGCATGCTGGAGTGCTAGGTGCAGTGGTTCCTTAGAGAACTTTGAGAATTCAAGAGTATATCCTTAAAAACGTGTCCACTGAAGGTAGGACAAGAAGTAAATGGCTTAACCTGAGCAATAGAGATTTAGGTTAAATATTAGGAAACCATTTCTAGCTGTAGGGATAGTTAGGCTGTGGAATAGGCTTTCCAGGGAGGCTGTGGAATCCTTGTCACTGGATGCTTTTAAGAGCAGGTTAGGCAAACACTCATGTGACCAAACCCACTTTTGACCATTCTGCGGTAAACAGTTCAGCAGATGCAGCATTGTAGTACAGATGCTAGGTTTGGTACAAATCAGCTACTGTAGTTGATAAATCTTAAAAATGGTCTAAGCTGGTCTTTTAGTGGAGCTTCCAAGACTGTTTTAACCTTTTTCTGAGAGGTATTTAGGCCTTGTACATAAATAAAATGCCCACAGTAAGCTACCGAGTCCTTGGAAAAAAATCCACATTTTATGTGATTAGCTTGTAACCCATACCCTTAGACTCTTCCTCAACTTCCATCTGTAGGTATACCAGTCACGAATCAATTTTGAAGAATCATTGGTAGCGAAAATCAGGGTAGAATCAGGGTTGCGAAAATATCTTCAATTTGAAGCCATGGGTATTTTTCCACTTTCAGTTCAGGGTGTATGGTGACTTTAAAATGTACACACACTGCACCATTATCATCATTTTTTTTTACAGTTGGAACTACAGAAGTTCCCCACTTGTTCCACTCCACTTTTAAAATACACCCTCTCTTTCCAAATCTTCCAGTTCAGCATCCATCTTCAAACAGCTACTGTAAGGAACAGGTTGAGCTTTGTGATACTTAGGCCATGTCTTCTAATCTAGGATTATTGTAGCCTTTGCATTTTAGAGTTTGTGTCCGCCTTGAATACTCCTGAGGCCTGACTTAGTATCCTTCCAACTGCTGGTTGTTTTAGTAGAGTCTATTGAAAGTGACTGCATCTTTATAGATTTCCAATCCAGAGGAACCTTAAACCCTTCATGGCCCTACAGGGTGCTCCTCCTTTCTCAATGACATGTAAGTCTAAAAAAACCACTACTTATTGTTATACTCCACATTTACTTGCATCAGTCCAACTGGCACTTTTTTTCTCCTGTATATTTTTTTAGTAACATCAGTGGCTCCCTCAGTTTGGTGTTCTTTAAAGTTTTCTCACATTCCAAATCTGAGATGAGATAAACACCACAAAGCCTGTGTCCAGTTCCATTTTAAGCCTTTATCCCACCCTCTGTGGTGTCAGCCAGATTGCTGACTTGTAATTTTTGCTTACATAAAATATATCCTGTCTGGTTACTCCACTCACACAGTCTGTGTAGACAGAGGCAGTAGTAACAGAGTGTACATTGATATTCCTTTTTCTATACCCTGATTTGATCTCTTCCTTATTTCTCTTATGGTCTCTGCAAACTACTTGTCTCTGACCTTTTTTATTACAGTTTCTGCAATATACATCTTTCAAATCGGCAGTCACAAGGAATGTGGAACCCTCTTCCACACCAATAATATGCATCTGTCTGTGGAGTGGACTGTCTCTTGCCTCACGTTACAGACAGTTGATGTTCCTATTTCTTCTTTAATGAGGATCTGAATTCTGTTGCATTCATTGCTTCAGTTTCCATTGCTACGCCAATTCCTACTGCGTGTTTAAAGGTAAGGCTTTCCTCTGTTAAGAGCCTCTTCTGTATGCGTTCATTCAGCAGTCCACACACAAATCTGTCTCTTAGGGCCTTGTTAAGCCCATCATTAAAAGCACAGTGTTCTGATAAAGTTTTTAACTCTGTTGCAAAGGAGGAAATAGATTCACCTTCAAGCTGATTCCACTTACGAAACCTGAACCTTTTTGCTGCAATCAGGGGCTTGGGTGACAAGTGCTCTTGAATGTGTTTTTGCACTACTTTTTTTAAAGGTTTTGCTAGCTGGCTTCTTTGTGGCAATCCAGCTGTGTGTACTAAACTCTGTTTGTGTTTCCTCCCATCACACTAAGTCATGCTGCTACACGTTTTTCCAGGGGAACTTCATTTACTTCCAAATACCACTCCAGCCTTTGTACTTGGGTCAGTCCTCCCGGCCATTGCTAAAGGCCTCCATACTTCCAGTGTTGCCTGACATTTCATCTCGCTGCTTAGTTTACTAGTTGAGAGTACATCCAGTTGTAGCAGACTCCTCTTCCATAATGGGACTCAAGTAACCTCGGAGATTGTTTTTCTACTCTGATGCATAGAAGGTTCTTGAAATCCTCATCATCAGTTGCTTTGTTTTGTGAACATAGCACAAGTCCCTGATTATAAACACAGACATATGCATTCAGTTGGAGCCATGACAGCTGACACTGTATTGCAGAGAGAGAGAAGAAAAAAATATAGTAACCGTTATATACTAGCAGATTTAACATAAGCAACTGCTTAAGAAACTATAACTGCAAGTTCACGTAGTTTCAACACTCAACTCAATGCATCTATAGCATCCGCTGGCTCCTTTGACAACTTCTTGGAACAGTGGGTACTTCCTCGAGTCCTCTACTGATTGTCTCCCTCTGGCATCCTTTGGCTGAACCCTAGACCTCATAAACTCATAGACTTTAAGGTCTGAAGGGACCATTATGATCATCTAGTCCAGGGATTGGCAACCTTTCAGAAGTGGTATGCCAAGTTTTCATTTATTCACTCTAATTTAAGGTTTTGCGTGCTGGTGATACATTTTAACGTTTTTAGACGGTCTCTTTCTATAAGTCTATAATATAGAACTAAACTATTGTTGTATGTAAAGTAAATACAATTTTTAAAATGTTTAAGAAGCTTCATTTAAAATTAAATTACAATGCAGAGCCCCCAAGACCAGTGGCCAGGACCCGGGCAGTGTGAGTGCCACTAAAAATCAGCTCGCGTGCCGCCTTCGACACCCGTGCCATAGGTTGCCTATCCCTGATCTAGTCTGACCTCCTGCACAATTCAGGCCACAGAATCTTACCCACCAACTCCTTCAATAACCTTTAACTTATGTATGAGCTATTGAAGTCCTCAAATCATGGTTTAAAGACTTCAAAGTGCAGAGAATCCTCTGGCAAGTGACTCATGCCCCACACTATAGAGGAAGGCAAAAAAACCCAGGGCTTCTGCCAATCTGCCCTGGAGGAAAATTCCTTCCCGACCCCAAATATGGTGATCAGCTAAACCCTGAGCAGGTGGGCAAGACTCACTCAGGAAAGAATTCTCTCTAGTAACTCAGATACCACCCCATCTAACATCCCATCACAGGCCATTTGGGCGTATTTACTTCTAATAGTCAAAGATCAATTAATTGCCAAAATTAGGCATTCCCATCGTACCATCTCCTCCATAAACGCCTCAAGATTAGCCTTGAAGCCAGATAGGTCTTTTGTCCCCACTGCTCCCCTTGGAAGGCTGTTTTAGAACTTTACTCCTCTTATGGTTAGAAATCTTTGTCTAATTTCAAGTCTAAACTTCCTGCTGGCCAGTTTATATCCATTTTTTCTTGTGTCCACATTGATACTGAACTTAAATAATTCCTCTGCCTCCCTAGTATTTATCCCTCCCTTCCTTTAAAATAGGAACTATGTTAACAATTCTCCAGTCATTTGGTACAATCGCTGAGTTTACAGATTCATTAAAAATTCTTGCTAATGGGCTTGCAATTTCATGTGCCAGTTCCTTTAATGAAGTTCTTGGATGAAGATTATCTGGGCCTCTAATTTAGTCCCATTAAACAGTTTGGCTTCTACCTCGGATGTGGTAATATCTACCTCATATCCTCATTGCCATTTGTCATCCAACTATTATCCCTAAACTCCTCATTAGCCTCATTAAAGACTGAGGCAAAGTATTTGTTTAGATATTGGGCCATGCCTAGATTATCTTAAACTTCCATTACATCCTCAGTGTTTAGCAGCCCCACTTCTTCTTTCCTTGTTTTCTTCTTATTTATATAGCTAGAGAACCTTTTAGTGTTGGTTTTAATTCCCTTTACAAAGTCCAACTCTACATGGCTTTTAGCCTTTTTCACTTTATCTCTACATGTTTGACCTCACTAAGATAGCTTTCCTTGCTGATCCCTCCCATCTTCCACTCCCTGTATGCTTTCTGCTTTTTCTTAATCACCTCACTGAGATGCTTGCCCATCCAGCTTGGTCTACAGCTCCTACCTATGAATTTTTTCCCCTTTCTTGCGATGCAGGCTTCTGATAGTTTCTGCAACTTTGACTTGAAGTAATTCCATGGCTCCTCTGCCTTTAGATCCACAAATTCTTCAGTCCAATCCACTTCACTAACTAATTTCCTTAATTTTTTTAAAGTTTTAGCCCTTTTGAAATCTGTTTTTGTTTATCCTTCCATTCAGTCAGAACTGAATTAGCTCACGATCGCTCAAACCAAGTTTGTCCCCTACAACCATTTCTTCTATGAGGTCTTCACTACTCACCAAAACTAAATCTAAAATGGCATCCCCTTTTGTTGGCATCCCCTCAGCAATTACTTGATGAAGGAATCCATCAGCTATTGCATCTGGGAAAATGTGAGCCCTATTATTATTATTAGCAATTGTCCTCCAATCTATATCTGGGAAGTTAAAGTTTCCGATGATCACACAGTTCCCATTAGTATTTACTTCATTTAAAACATTAAAGAGGTTTCTATCCATATCCAAATTATATCCTGGTGCTCTATAACACACCCTGAGCACTCTCCCAGGGGAAGCTCTTGTAACTTTCTTCCCAATGTGATTTTTGCCTAGACAGATATTGTCTTATCCATTCTATCACTTCTTATTTCTTTACTGTCTACCTCATCGATAGACAGTGCTACTCCACTACATTTACCTTTATTTCTGTCTTTCCTAAACAGCACATACCCTTCAATACCTGTATTCCAATCATGACTGCTATTCCACTATGTTTCTATTATCCCTATAATATCTGGTTTCACTTCTTGCACCAGTAGCTCTAGTTCCTCCATTTTGTTACCTAGGCTCCTCGCATTGGTGTACAAACATCTTAATTTATGCTGTTTGGCCTCACACACATTCTTAACCCAATTAGGCATGGACATTCTACCACCAGTATTGCCTATTAGACTGGTGTCTACACTACCCTCATTCCTTATGTCCATTCTCCAGCTGTATCATCTCTTACTTCGTTTTCTTCTCTCTCAGTGTTAAAAGCCAGCATGGAGATTACTTGGACATCTCCTTCAGCTTCCTAGTTTAAATTCTCTTAATCAGTTGTGCCAGCCTCCATCCCAGAAGTCTTTCCTGCCCTACTCAGGTGAAGTCCATCTTGAGAGAACAGTCCTCTGTCCATGAATGCCTCCCAGTGGCCATACATCCCAAAGCCTTTCTTATAGCACCACTGCCTGAGCCATCTATTGACCATCATAATCTTGTCACACCTTTGTTGCCCTTCTCTACGAACAAACAGAATCCCACTGAAGATCACCTGGGCTTCAATTTCCTTAAGCGTCTTCACCAGCCTGGCATAGTCTCCCTTGATACATTCCAGCGAGAATCTGTCCTTCATGTGGGAACAAATGATATGACTAATCAGTGGATTCTTTCCCGCTCCCATTAGGATCCTCTTCAGCCTCAGGTTCACATCTCGTATCTTAGGACCCGACAGACAGAACATCTTTCTGTTCCCTGGATCAGCTTTGGTTACAGGCCTGCCTGTTCTCAGTGAGGAATGCCCAATCACGTAGACCTTCCTTTTCCTGTTGATGGTATGATTCTCTGGTCTATTCCCTGTTCCCTCTGGCTGCAAGATCTCTCAATTCCTATTCTCCCTTGCAATCCTTTTCAACCTATCCTGTATCCCCCTGGGGCTCGTATTTGGTGTTATCTCCATTGACTCGTCCCCTTTTCCTATAGGACTAGCTGATCTTCTCTTCCTCCGTGCCCTCCCACCTTCAGTGACCACCTGCTATTCCCCTTCTTCATTTTCCAACTCTGCAAACCTGTTCCTGAGCTCTGTTTCTCTTTTGCTAGCCCTCCTTTTCCCGTGCCTGGTTCTCTTAGTCACAAGCTTCCAATGTCCACTTTCCTCACCCAGCAGTCTCTCCTCAGAGTTCTTTGGTCCTGCCTCCATCAGCAAGTCTGAGCTTTTTCCTCCAGTCTCCTCATGTCTTTGCTCCATCATCTGCTCAAAACCCCTTCTAAACTCAACCAGAGTTTCCACCTGCATCTCCAATCCTCGGCTCTTTTCTTCCATGAGCTCTATCAGGCAGCACTTCATGCAAATGAAACTTTTCAGGTAGCACCTCTAGGATCATGTACATACCGCACTTTCTGCATCCAGTCATCTTCATTGTGTCCTCCACCGCTTGGATCACTATCACTGCCACCTCTGTATCTGTCATAGACTTCTCACCTAAGTCCTGTGAGTCCGGGAAACACAAACCAAACCACCACCACTCACAGCACAACAACCTCCCCAACGAGTACCACAACACAAACTCCCCTTACAAACTCCCCCTCAAACTCTCCTGTTTACAGCTGTGTTTTCTGGCTCTTGTGCTGCTGCAGCTGTCTGCACCTCACTTCTCTCTCCCCATCCCCCCCCAAACCCATTTTGGTTGGCCCCTGTAATTTGTTGGTTTGTCTTTTTGCCCCCTCCCCGCTCCTTGCCAGGAACAGCAATAGTTGCTCCTAACTAGAGACTCCAGCCACATTCCAGAGATCAAATAGAATGACTCTATTTGCAGTACTAAATAGAATCATAGAATATCAGGGTTGGGAGGGACTTCAGGAGTTCGTCTAATCCAACCCCCTGCACAAAGCAGGACCAATCCCCAATTATATCATCCAACAGATTTTTGCCCCATAACTCTAAATGGCCCCCTCAAAGATTGAACTCACAACCCTGGGTTTAGCAGGCCAATGCACAAACCACGGAGAGACAGACACGAAATTGGTACTATTTTCATTTGAAAGCTATGTTGGTGCGTATATGTTCATTTTGCATGTGTGTGTATGTGTAAAATCCACTTTTTTCAAGAAGATATCAGATAAACTTTTTAAAGTTTTCACATACTTTTATGCATGCCCAGATTACACAGGTGCAAACTGAATGAAATACATGCACAGCTATATGCATATGCAAATCCCTAAACAGTTTATGCATCAGGCATTATGCATCTATATCTTGGGCATGCAAACTTTTATAAACTTCAGCTACTTTGTTTATGTGCTGAAATTACTGGATTTGTTAAAGATACTCATGCCATATGAAAAGATGTCATGTATATTAGCATAGTGATTATATATATTTCAGAATGAAATTTTCCTGCTAAATCCCTAAAAATCGTGTCTTCTGTATCTTTCTTTCTATTTGAACAACCTTGATATGAACGCCTTTACTTTCAGGGAGCACTTCTTGTAGGTCAGATGCTTGCAGAGTAATATTCTAGAGGTATCCAGCCAGTTGTTCCTATCATTTTCAGCAGATAGGACTGTGTCCACTATGGCAAAGGAATATCCTGATTTGAATTCTTAATGTTGATGACCCTAGTAATACCAGCCACATGCTTCAGTGTCAGAGTTCTTTTCTCTGTCTACTGAGACTTCCTGAAAACCTGTAGCATTTACAATTTGTTCATAATTTTACTTGCTACTTTCATTGCCAACTCAAAGTGGTTGCTTTGGATACATCTTCATGCAGGCAGGCAGTACGCTGTTCCAATGTCACCTTTCACTGCATGTCTGCTCTTGCTGATCTTATTTACACTGATTAATGTCATGCCAAATAACGAGTGACCAAAACAACCTAGATTGTCCTCAGCAAATGTCAGTGCCTCACTTTGGACTTTTGGATCTGCTGTCGTCAAATCATTGAACAGTTCTTCCCAATACACAGGCTCTACATGACAATGGGCTTAGGCAAGATCTGTTCACATGAATGCAGTACCTAAAGCATGTAGGTCATATTTAGCCTTTAAATCTTGGTCTTTGCTGGATGAGTGTGCTGAGTGGAGCCACATTGTAGTGGGGCCCCTGGAGGAAAACTGCAGTCATATTGAATTACTGGAGTGGGATGGGAGGAAGTACATGCTGGAGCAGCCATGGTGTCACCCAGTGAAAGTGCAACTGGCATTGTCCTCTGTGCTAGAGCAGCTCTTCTGGCTGGTTCAGGAGGGTGGGACAATGCCCTTCCCACCCATGTTACCCATGATGCTAGCTGAGAGCAGTGCTTATGTTCCTGAGAGGGACTGAATGTTCCCTGTGCCAGGTGCAATGGCAGTGAGGCCGATCTCAGGTTTTACATCCTTTATGCACCTGAACCTGGCCAGCCATAATCCGACCCTGAAACTGTGGGGTTAGCCAGAGAATGCCTATAGAAAACCATGACATTGTCTTACTCAAATTATTTGCTTTACATATAATGAGTTAATTGAATCCAATTTACACCTATGCTACCTGTATTCCTAGATGTGTATATCCCGATTGCTAATGCTGTCAAAGAACCTGCATGTGAACTGTAGTGAGCTGTTTTGCACATAAATGATTGTCAAATTTTTGGCTAAAGCAAAGTCTATAAACAGAAATTTGTTCTAGGGAAAGTAAGTGGGATAATGGTCCTGTTCAGATGCTATTTGTTTCCAAGGGTTCCTTTCGTTCAGATGATGCTTGGACCATCAAATGTGAAGTTTAGTCTGAGTCCTGATCTCCTCATGCAGCTAGCAAAAGATGCTCCTGTGACCAAGACACTCCTCTCTGCAAAATTTCTCCTTGGCAGCAGACCTGGGCTGCAGTTTTCCACTCATTTGTCTCTACTAAGAAAGAAGGGGCTAGTGGGCATTCCCCTCCCTTCTTTCCCCCTCCCGCAGTTTCTGAGGGCAGCCAGCTGTCCTGCTCTTTCTTCTTTCTTTGGAAAGATAGCTAGTAGACTGGCTGTACTCAAAACAATCGTCTCATTATGAGGGTAGGGAAGGTGCTATAACTGGAATAGTCCTTGAGCAAATGGGCAAGATTTGTGGTCTATGGGAGGGAGATACTGCTAAAATTGTCACACACTCTTTTAAGCATCTTGCTTGCCAGTAAAATTGCTTGCAGAGAGGTATGTGTTTTGAGGTTTTTAGCTGTTCAAGGTTCTTTACACTGGTTTCAGTATGTGGTCAACTTATTACTTAGTCATGCACATTTGAAAGTACAGTATGTATTCTTGCTCAGCAACACTAAGCCCAACACCAGTACAATGGTTTCATGATTAAATTGTGATCCTCCTCCAAAGGGGCTGCACTAATGTAAGCCATTGGTTCTACAGCAGACAGTGTCATAAGACCACATACTATTGGTTCTGTTGCAAACAGTGCCCAAGTTCATGATAAAATAAATCTTCACTAGCCAGTAATGGTGCCATAAATCTGTCACTGCAGCATCAACAATTTTAAAGCTCTGCAATATTTCCACATAATCATGGCTACCAATCACCATTTTGTCTGTGTTGTGCAAGAGACAATTTGGATGGAATAAGCCTGTTTAAAATACATAAATATATAAAACTCCACAAAACACCAGTTTTAACAGTACTCAGTGGTAAAAACCAACCCTACTTCATCACATACATGAAATCTGGACCAATTATCATTTTCTTATAACAAAAATACTTGAACATCTTTTTATCTTTGTTACTGTCTAGTTCATTAAGAAGAGTTTTCCAGTTCCTAATAACGGGATAACTATTGACAATTTCATTAGAGCCATAATTCAACTGCTTGTATGTCTTCCAAATATCATAATCATTTTCCATAGCCACTATCAGTCCACCTACTGCATAATTGTGTTTTACAGCTTCCAGACTCATCCCTTTGAGTTCTAAAGCACCAAAACGGCTTGTTTTAGTGAACTGGAAAAATATTTATCCTGGTCTTAAACTAGCCCAATGAGTTAAAATATACTGAAAGAATTTTGAAAAAGAAGTCAGCCAGACTAATGACTACCTGGTAAAACACTTAATGTACATGTGTAATTAATTATTTCTATAGTTTGTATCTAGTGATGGGCTAGGACCACAATGGTCAGCAGAGAAGGTGAATACCAGCAGATAATGCAACTTGAATAGGAGTCATAAATGTGTAGGTCACACCTCTGTTAGATATCAGCATCTATTTAGATTGTAAGCTGTTTGGGGCAGGGAATATCTCATAAAATATATATGTACAGCATCTACTACAATGGGGCCCTGATCTCAGTTGCAGCCTCTAGGCTCTTCAGTAATAGGCATAATAAAACTCAAAGTAACTTCCCTTAACCATGACCACTTATCACAACATTCTTTGATGTAGGATAAGGAGAAACAAACCACAGAAACACAAGTATAAGAGAGAAAAGGAAAATAGTGGGAAGAAAAATAAAGTAATTATTTACTACCCTGTCGGCTTTTTTACATTCTCCATATGGAATTTTCTCCCAACCCAATTTCTTTCTTAGATGCTGTAGTGTCTTCTGCAGAGGATACTTGAGGAAATCATGGTAATATGATCCATTAAAAATTGTTCTATATTTTTTTAAAAAGTGTTTTCTACTAATGCTTGGACATGTAACCCAGGTGACATGGATTTTGCAAGGTTAATAATCTTTTTTGAAAAGAACTATTTAGATATAGGAAGAAGTTAAAGAACAATAAATCAAGCAAGGGAGCAGAGCAGAGAAGAAGAAAAACCCAAGTGTGAAATCCTGGTCCCACTGAAGGGAATAATAGTAATTTGAAGTGAGACTAGATGATCATAATGGTCCCTTCTGGACCAAAAATCTATCAGTTTGATGTTCTGAGACAACATCTCTGAAAGTCTGAATGTGCTATTTCTGTTTGTTGGCAGGAAAACACTATACTCAAGCATTTGGAGTAGAATAGAAGAAAATTGACAGGTAAGGAATATTTCCATTTACCACTGGTGTAAGTAATATCAGAAACATGCCCAATGCTGTATTAAGTCTCCTAGATGTTCACTACTGAAATGAACTTGCTGTTTAGTTGGTGGGCTTGCAGATGTATAAAATGGGAAGGAGGCAGTTGGAGTGAGGCTGGGAGAAGAGGAGAATTCCTTCCTAATCATGTGAAATTAATGAAGAATATGTTACATACCTCCATAATGTCTCCAGTTGCTGGTCCTCAAGAAAGAGTCTTTGGGATACTACTTTTTTAAAAAAATTGCTTGTATTCTATCAGTAAAAACAGCAATTAAGCATTTAATTTTGAGTGACAGGTATACTAGTATGTTTTCAACAGGTGGGGCTTCGTTGCAAAGGAAACCATTGCTTGCCTTAGCTAGTGAACAGAAACACCTGGATAAGCCTGGGGGCATGGTTGTCTATTTCAGCATGCAATTGCAATTTTCAGCCTTTCCAAACTGTGATTAGTTATTTAATTGCACATCCAAACTTAGTTGATCCATTTGCACATGTAATTAATTATGATTTATTTAAAAATCGCTCTAAAGCTTTGTTTGTCAATTTCCAACAAATCAAATTATGAAGTGCTAAATTTAATTTTAAAATTTTTCTTGAATTGTTTTGAGCTGATCTTAAGTGACTACCCAAGGGTAAACCAACTTATTTGACTAGTAATGGTAGGTTCTTAATTGAAAAATGAACAAAATCATACTGAAAACTTCAGGGCTGTTGTATAGTGATTAAGTTATATAGGATATAACTTTTACAGTTTATATATATATATATATATATATGTGCTTATTTACTTTACCAAGTGTCCATATAAACTGTAAGTACATAATGTGCATAAATACAGGACAGCTGAATATTCTAAGCAATTTCCATTCTTTTTAATGAGGTATATTGGTAAAGGGATATATGGGGGTTTAACTTTCTAGAGGAAGAAGAATATCCAAGATGCAGAATATGCTAGTTAATCTATTATATTTAGTATTGATGAGCCATTAAAAGGGAATTTAAAGTTAAAGGAAATTACTTGTCATGTTTTTGTAAACATGGAATGTTGAAAAATTACATGAAGGATGCATATGTGCAGTGAGTATTCTGATGTGAAAGGCTCAAAATGCCCATAACTTTAATGCTGAGGTTATTTAAAGGCCTATCAGACTGAGCATAGGCAAGTTGAATGATTTCAGGCTACATATTTACACAGATCTCTTAAATTGCAAATCTGTGCTACAAATAGCAGAAAAACTCCTATCAGATTGAGGAACTGAAATAAATGTGAATAATTCTTTCAGCTGTTATTCCTGTGTAACAAGTGTTACTGCATTCTACTGTTAAGTCTTATACAGGTAGTTTTCATCTTTGGTAGGTGTTGGGTACGTCTCTAAGTTGAGCTGCTCAGATGAGATCATGTAATGGGATATAATGGTCCGTTAAGACTGAGGAGGGAATCATAGAATATCAGAGTTGGAAAGGACCTCTGGAGATCATCAAGTCCAACCCCCTCCTCAAAGCAGGATCAATCCCCAACTAAATCATCCCAACCAGGGCTTTGTCAAGCCTGATCTTAAAAACCTCTAAGGAAGGAGATTCCACCATCTGCCTAGGTAACCCATTCCAATGTTTTGCCACCCTCCTAGTGAAAAAGTTTTTCCTAATATCCAACCTAAACCTCCCCCTCTGCAACTTGAGACCATTATTCCTTGTTCTGTCATCTGCTACCACTGAGAACAGTCTAGATTCTCTTTGGAACCCCCTCTCAGGTAGTTGAAAGCAGCTATCAAATCCCCCCACATTCTTCTCTTCTGCAGACTAAACAATCCCAGTTCCCTCAGCCTCTCCTCATACATTATGTGCTCCAGATCCCTAATCATTTTTATTCCCCTCTACTGGACTGTTTCCAATTTTTCCACATCCTTCCTGTAGTGTGGGACCCAAAACTGGATGCAATACTCCAAGTGAGGCCTCACCAATGCTGAATAGAGGGGAATGATCACTTCCCTCGATCTGTTGGCAATGCCCCTACTTGTATAACCCAAAATGCCATTAATCTTCATGGCAACAAGGGCGTACTGACTTATATCCAGTGTCTTGTCCCAGTTTACTGTCATCTGCAAACTTGCTGAGGGTGCAGTCCATGACATCCTCCAAATCATTAATAAAAATATTGAACAAATGGGTCCCAGGACCAACTCTTGGGACACTCCACTAGACACTTGCTGCCAACTAGACATGGAGCCATTGATCACTACCCGTTGAGACTGATGATCTAGCCAGCTTTCTAGACACCTTTTAGTCCATTTGTCCAGCCCATACTTCTTTAACTTGCTGGCAAGTAGACAGTGGGAGACCATATCAAAAGTTTTGCTAAATTAAAGGAATAACATGTCCACTGCTTTCCCCTCATCCACAGAGCCCGTTTTCTTGTCATAGAAAGCAGTTATGTTAGTCAAGCATGATTTGCCCTTCGTGAATGCATGCTGACTGTTACTGATCACTTTCTTCTACTCTAAGTGCTTCAGAATTGATTCCATGATTTTTCCTCGGACTGAGGTGAGGCTGACTGGCCTGTAGTTCCTCAGATCATCCTTCTTAATTTTCTCAAGACTCCTTTAGCACCCTCAGATGCAGCACATCCAGTCCCATGGATTTGTGCTAGTACAGCTTTTCTAAATAGTCCTGAACCATTTCTTTTTCCACAGAGGGCTAGTCACCGCTTCCCATACTGTGCTGCCCAGTGCAGCAGTCTGGGAGCTGACCTTGTTCATGAAGACAGGCAAAAAAACCATGGAGTACATTAGGTTTTTCCACAGCCTCTGTCACTGTGTTGCCTCCCTCATTCAATAGGAGGCCCACACTCCTTGATCACCACCTTCTTGCTAACATGTCTGAAGAAACCCTTCTGGTTACTTTTAACATATCTTGCTAGCTACAACTCCAAGTGTGATTTGGCTTTCCTGATTTCACTCGTACATGCCTGAGCAATAATTTTATACTCCTCCCTTGTCATTTGTTCAGTCTTCCACTTCTTGTAAGCTTCTTCTTTGTGTTTAAGATCAGTAAGGATTTCATTGTTAAGCCAAGCTGGTCACCTGCCATATTTACTATTCTTTCTACACGTTAGGATGGTTTGTTCCTACAAACTCAATAAGGATTCTTTAAAATACAGCCAGCTCTCCTGGACTCCTTCCGCACCCCCACATGTTATTCTCCCAGGGGTCCTTGCCCATCAGTTCCCTGAGGGAGTCAATCTGCTTTTCTGAAGTCCAGGGTCCATATTCTGCTGCTCTCCTTTCTTCCTTGTGTCTGGATCCTGAACTCGACCATCTCATGTCACTGCCTTCCAGGTTCCCATTCACTTTTCCTTCTCCTATTAGTTCTTCCTCATTTGTGGGTTGCAGGTCAAAAAGAGCTCTGGCCCTTTGCTTGGTTGCTCCAGCACTTGCACAGTGAAATTGTCCCCTCCACTTTCCAAAATCTTCCTCTGGGACTCCCATTCTAAGAGCGATATCTGAAAATTACCATAGAGAGAAGTCCTAGCATGTAGCTTGTGATTGAAGGCTGCTAGTTCTGTGTTGGGCTCAGGCCCAGAGCCTTGAAATGTAGGTGAATCAATGCTCCCAACATTTTCATGCACAAAGAATCCTGGGATATGTATTCCCAGGGGAAACTGGATTTCCTAACCACTACAACAAAGCATCTTGGGAAGAGTGATAAGTGGAAACTAGAAGAAGCTAGTTTGTCTTTTCCAGAGTCAGGGAAAACTGTATCTGTTCATGTAGTCTTTAACAACCAGATCTGTTGAGAGAGTATAACAACCCAGCAGTAACCTGAGTGTAGGAAACTGTAGCAAGAGTAATTTGATTACTTTTGAATGGACTTACCGGACATCACAATATGTTTGAATTTTGCCATCAGAACTTTGAGGAGAACCTGGGTTGTTGTGAGAAAGAAACTCTGTTGGGTTGGAACCATAAGGGTTGTTTTTAATAAGAATTAAATTGCTGTGGCCTTCAGCCACATTCAGCTTGCTACAAATGGAAATATAGAACTGATACATAGGAAGTGCTTATGCAATGTAATTCTTTAAAGTATTCATTGAAATGTTGAGAAGTATGAAGTATTTTCTCTTATAAAACTGGTTATCTCATCCCTACTCTTGAGTCTTCTGTCTGAGGTGTAGTTTTGGCAAGCTACTTTTCTCCATGGGTTGAATCTGGATTTTTCTGTTAATTTAGTGGATGTCCCATTCTGATGTGATTAGCTTAGGGGAAAGTGAATATTTAACTTGCTTCATATCACTTTTTGTACATAGCTTCACAGAACTCTGAAGTGTCCCTGTGACATTACAGCCCTTATTATTCATAGAAATATTGTTATGAGAGGAATATGGCATCATCAACATGTTTTATGCAAGATAGGTCATGTGAGATATCACTGGAAAGATTATGATTTACTGAATCTGATTATCCTATTTGTATGCATGTATCTTTTCTGAATCTGAAATTAGGAATATGGACTATATGTATCAGTTACAAAACTGCTTGCACCTGGGGAATGCCCACCAAACAGTAGGCAATCAGCCTGGATGGGCCATTAGAAAGGACAATAGGACTTTGAAGATACTAATTTTCCTCCTTCCTTAGAAGTTTCTTGGGGTTTTGCTTTGACACTTCAGGTCATGTAATCATGTCACCTAGTACAGGATGCCATTCTGAAATGCACTATTTTTCACTGGAAGGGAGTGGAGTCAAACTAGGAAACAAAGTATTCCCACCATGTGTAAAACCTATTTAAGGCTGAGGAGCGAGTTCACCTTGGTTCTTCTCCACTGGCTTCCTGCCGAAGAAGGAAGACTGCTGAAAACACCTGAAGAAACAAAGGAACTAAGCTGGTGGGGTCAGGGGCTGAGCCCAGGCTAGGAATGGTGTCTGGCCTGTGAAATATGTACCTGGAGTTTTAAGCTGCAAGCAAGAGCTGTCTATCTACAAAAATTCTCCAACAGGCTTAAAATAACATATAGGGTGAGCAATTATTATTTGTAGCCAGTATTCTTTAGTATATTATGCTTAGTTTGTGTGTTTCTGTTTCATTTGCTCCGTACTCTGCTTTGTTCTGTTTGCTATCCTTATAATCACATACAATTTACCTTTCGTAGTTAATCAACTTGTTTTTTGTTTGTTCTAAAACTCAGTTTGTGCAATTCATAACTGGTGGGGGGAGCAAAAGCTGTGCATATTTTCCTTCACGTGGAGGGAGGGAGAAAATTTCATGACTGTATGGTGTATAGATCTCTATACACCATGAGACAATATAATTACACTCCAGAGAGTGTCTGAACCTGAGTGCTAGGCAATACCTGAGCTGTGGCTTCCTAGGCAGAGCTGGTTGCCAACTCTGTGATTCTACAGCTTGCTGTGTCCCTACCTGTGTTTTGTGAGAAAGAATGTGTGCAGTAGGAGAGAGTGAGAAAATAGTAACATGAATCAGTTATCCCAATGAATTTTTTAAGTTTATTGGAAAACATGTTAACTGGGAACATAAATCATCTCTGCAATATTCCCATGCAGCTGAATGGTTAGCAGTATTTTTGTTTTAATTTTAAGCAAGAACTTTTGTCTCAAACTAGATGTTCTCCCTACTTTAGAATATACTACAGAGCAAGGGACAGCCAGAGAGGAAATCAGAAAATACTCTGAAGACTTAGAATGGACATGGCTTTAACTGCTCCTCCTCCTCACAATTCTCTGTAGTCCTTATTTGAAGGGTGAACTAAAGTTGCATGTTCCTCCACACCCACTCTCTAAGGTTTGTTACTTAAGTTCACAACGTGTACAGCCTCCTTCGTGCCTGTGCATCTTTTGTTTAATACTTCAAGACTTTAAAGCCAATCCTTGTTTCCTGACATGCAGAAAAACTCCCCATAAATTCATTCTTACATTCAATTGCCTCCCAATTAAATGCTCCAATCTCTGCCAAACTCAAGCTGTGTAACCCTATTGCTTTTTTTTTAAAAAAAACACCCTTACAATTTCTGTTTTCCTTGAGACAAAATGTCATCTTAGATTTAATTATAAATATGAAACAATCTATGTTGGAGAGCCATACATTGAAAACAAATGATACTTTTAAAATACGAAAGAGGTGGCTTGTATTGTAGTTGAGAATACCTCAATTATATCTACGCTTTTCATGTTAAGAGTAAAGTAAGCCAGTGACTACTTTAGTAATAAAAACAACAGAAATCTAATTACCAGATAGGAACAATATATAGTACCAATAATTGCATCAACTGGTATAAATTTACCATGTTTCTGAACTAAAAAACATGCCCCCTTTTTTATGGCAAACATTGATCTCTACAGTAGTCACAATAAATATAGAAGAATAAAACACAATTTCTTAACAAGCAATAGGCCTTTTAACAAAATTGTCACTTAAAGTACGTTGCTGAGATGAACTACCATAGCATCACCAGTCCTCATTATAATTAAAAATGTGAGAAAGCAATTTAAAATCCTTCTCCAGGCAACCTTCACTAAACAAGAGCCTCCCAATATTTACTCTGATCCAAGAATACATCAAACAAAAAAGATCATCTACGGTCAGGAAAGTCAGGTCTGTACATGTTCTAGAGTGTCTTCAATAGTGTTAATATTGGTCCTAGTCTGATGCAGCTGCCGTATGCAGGGCATCACTAGATAGACTCATAAGGCAAAGGAATAGAAGGCTCGATACAGCCAACCCATTTTAAGTGCATGGAATAGTTCCCCAATCCAAGACACACTGAAACTGTTACCATGGGACAATTTTTAAAGTATTTTTACCTTTCTATAGAGAAAAATTGGACCTATAACACTTGTTCTTGTGATATTTTGTGTGTGTGTGTGTGTGTGTGTCCATGTTTGAATTGCAGGAACAAAGCTGAATGAATCTGTCCATGTCTGGTTGCTGTCAAAAACCGAAAAACTGAGATGTACATGAAAACTAAAGCAATAGTAATAAAACCTAGGACTTCCCATAAACTGCCCAAAAAGGTGTGAGTTTGACTCAACTTTTGGATGAAGGGTTTGGGCTAGCTCTTATTTTATTAAGACTGATTCATACATCTCTAGGTTTAACTGTTTGGAAGCTATAGCTTGCAGCTCTTTGTTTTATTCATCAGGGTAGCGTACTAGGAGGTGAGTGACTGGTTTTTCTTTCTTTTTTTTTTCTTTTTTTAAAGGTAGAGGAATTTTAGATAAAATGAGAAATAACCACCTGTTCCTTAATGACTTTTTTCCTTACTTAAGTTAGGATTCTTATATCCACAAGAATGTTTATAGGTTGTTATTTCGCTCAAAAGCCATTGTGGTTACTAAATATGTAGAATTTAAAAAAAAATCAAGGTTGTGCTGAAATAAAGGTAGTTAAAATTCAAAAAGAGAGATTCCTTAATTAACTTAATAAAATTACTAATGGAAGCATTTTAACTGCTAAATTTAATTTACTTGTCAAGATATCAGGCTACAAAGAGGAGGGAAGAGAGGGAATTCTGCTTTCCATTATGATGTGCTCCATTATAGAATAAATTTGCTTAAAATGAAATATATCTCAAAAAGCCATCAATGACATCTTAATTTGTAACAGCCAGTTGAAAAGTAATTAGACTGTGAAGCAATCAGTTCTAGTAAATCAGTGTTTCCCTTTACATAAACATACATTTTTACTATTTATAAACAGGATAGGCTTCCAGGTACTCAAGTAGCAAAGAGTTTGATTGTCTTTCTGCTATTTACATTTTGCGCTTTATATTACAAAATAGTCAAAACCTATTACAACAGGCTTAAGGATCCTGGGCTTGATTCTGCAAGGTGCAGAGAACTTTGGCCTCAGTCCAGCAAAGTATTTGGTGTGGGCTTAACTTTAAACACACCAGTAATTCCATTGAAGTGCATGCCACTGCAGTGCTTGCTGTTTCCACAGGCAAAATAAGAGGCCCTACTTGTAAAATAAATAGAGAATAAATTAAAATATCAAATCTGATTGGTGTGTGTGTGTGGTACGTTGTGCACACTGTTCTACCATGCAGTTCATAGAACAGTGTAGTTCATAGAAATTCTTGAAATTCTTGATTAACGTGGTGGTCATTTAAGGTTGGATTCTCAGGAGTCCTCAGCATTGGCCTAACTCTGCTTCCATTTGAAGTCATAGTAAAATGCCTATTGACTTCAGTGGAGCAGAGTTCAGGCCTAAGCTGAATCCCATTGAATCCTTTAAATTCCATAATTACTTCAGTCAGGACACTTCAGTATGAAATATTTTCTCCTTTAATTCATAACTCTTTGATTCTCCCACTCTTTTTTTTCCCCTGACCCTTACCTCATGTCCATGGTTATGTTGACTCTAACAAGCCTAAGCTTTCCAGAGAGACACCCAAATCCCAGTGAATTTCAGTGGGAGCTGGAAACCAAACTCCCTTAGGCTATCTCAGAAATCCCAGCCTTAGGCCAGGTCTACACTAGCAGGGAGAGTCGACCTAAGATATGCAACTTCAGCTACATGAATAACATAGCTGAAGTCGACTCATCTTAGCTTGACTCACCTGCCGTCCTCAGGGCGGCAGCGGTCAACAGCAGGCTCCCCCATTGACTCTGCCTTGTGTCTTTTGGTGAGCTGGAGTTCTGGAGTCCACTTTGGGGATTGATTTATCACCTCTTGACGAGATGCGATAGATTGATCCCCAACAGATCGATCTCTACCTGTCGATCCAGCCAGTAGTGTAGACATGGCCTTAGAGTACAGTACCAACAACAAGCCAATAACCATGATAATCAATATTGTAATATCATTTATAAGGAATACAGTGCTATATGGTTGTTAATATTTCTCTATGGCCTTCTTTTTCATGTTGCCATCCCAAGCAGTTATTTTCATGTCTTCAGGCATGACAGTTCCTCACACACTGTAATTCTGCAATTTCTTCTAATGATCTAATTGTTTAGAATTCTTTAAAGCAGCTTAAATGTTTTGTAGTAACTTTTAATAATTTGTAGTAATCAACTTTGAGAGAGGATTTAACTCTCTTTAAAGTTGGATTATAAGTATGCAGTTATATTCTTCTTGAAAGCAATCAATTTTAGTCTATAAAATATATATGCTCTTTTGTTTCCCAGGTAAAACTTAGATTCCTTCTTCTAAGACAAACCTTACAGCTGTCTTTGACTGCAAAATTAGTTGAGAACACTGCTCTGTCTCCACTGTTAAAATAAGCTAAATATGAGTCAACAGCATAACTAGTAACACAATCAAGCAAAAAAGCAAACATCATTCTGGAATGTATTAGCAAAAGTGTTGTAAGCAAGACATGAGGAGTAAATCTTCCACTCTATTCTGCGCTGATTGAGCCTCAGCTGGAGTAGTGTATCCCATTCTGGGCACCACATTTCAGAAAAGAAGTGGACAAATTGGAGAAAGTTCAGAGAAGAGCAACAGAAATGATTAAAGGGTGGACATAACAGTTTTCAGTACATGAAAGGTCATTGCAAGGAGGAGGAAGGAAAATTGTTCTCCTTAATCTCTGAGGACAGGACAAGAAGCAATGAGCTTAAATTGCAGCATGAGTGATTTAGATTGGACGTTAGGAAAAACTTCCTAACTATCAGGATGGTTAAATACTGGAATAGATTGTCCATGGAGGTTGTGAAATCTCCATCAGTGAAGATTTTTAAGAGCAGGTATGATAAATGAAGGTGGCGGGGGAGAGGGGAATATCTTCCTTTTATGGACACTCAGCCAGCTAGTTAACTGTAAAGTTCCTATTGGTGGTTGTCTTCAGTTTGCTTTACCTGTAAAGGGTTGATAAAGTTCCCCAGATAAATGAAAAGGAGTGTGCACCTGACCAAAAGAGCCAATGGGAGAGCTAGAACTTTTTTAAAACGGGGGAGAGGACTGGGGAAATTCCCTTTGTGTATTGTGCCCTTCTGAGAAAGAGGGGAACAGAGGGCAGCAGGAATGCTGTGTAAGGCTTGAACCAGGTATAAAAAATTATCTTCCATACCTAGAAGAAATTATTGGACAGGGAGTGTTTAAATAGACGTGATTAAGGTTTTGTTTTTTTTGTTTTAATTTTGGCTTGTGAATCTTCTCTGTGCTAACCCCAGATGCTTTTGTTTGCTGAACCCCCAAGAAAGCTATTTTGGGTGTTTAATTTTTATAATTGTTTCTTTTAAGATCTAACAAAAAGCCTAAGTTCCACATGCATTTTCCCCCTTTTTTAATAAATTTACCTTTTTTAAGAACAGAATTGGATTTTTGGTGTCCTAAATGGTTTGTGCACGTTGTTTGATTAGGTTGGGTAGCCACAGCTAGTTTCCTTTGTTTTCTTTCTCAGCTGGTCCCTGGAGGAGGTGTGAAAGGGCTTGAGGGTACCCCACAGGGAGGAGTTCCCAAGTGCTCCTTCTTGGGTTCAAAGGTTTGTTGTTTTTTTGCATTTGGGTGGTGGAAGTGTTTACCAAGCCAAGATCAGAGAAGCTGTAACCTTGGGAGTGTAATACAAGCCTGGGGTGGCCAGTACTGATTTTTAGAATCCTTGCAGACTCCTACCTTCTGCACTCAAAGAGACAGAGTGGGGATTCAGCTTTGACAGCAGGTTAGACAAATGCGTGTCGGGAATGGTCTAGATAATACTCACTCCTGCCATGAGTACAGGAGATTGGACTAGATGTCCACTTGAGATCCCTTCCAGTCTTATGATTCTATGATTTCAGCCAAAGATGTATGTAATATTCTGCCAAGCAAGCTAGAGGATACTGCTAGTATAAAATAGTACTGATGAATATATTAAGCGATATCTATCTAGGAGAGTAAATGTATGCAGATGGCTTGCTGAAAGGTGGGAATATGAACTTGATTGAACTAAAATTCCTTCCGACCATTAATTTTTCTGTTTCTCTCAGATGGGTAATGGAGGCTGGGAGTTTATTCTCCTATTTCCTCACATGCTAGGTCATAATTTATCTGAACAGTTGTACCAACAAACTTTTGTGTGGAGGATCCCTGGATTTTTCCACATGGGCAAGTCTGAACCTCAGGAATATCCTACAAGTGCATCCAAAATAATCCCTGTCACATAAAGGCCTTTCTATGCTGCAAGGTAAATTTCATTGCATGCCTGGGAGGAGAAAAGAGACCATAGCCATCTCTCTGTTATCCTAAACACGCTATTAGCATAATGTCTCTGAGGGAGTTGTGCCAGAGGTGTAAGGTAAAGCTATACTGGGTCATAAAGCCCAGGATCAGAAAAGCACTCCACTCCCTGCAGCCTCCCACAACCACTCCCTCTAAGTCTGAATGGAGCTTGGGTGCAGTGGAGAATTTAGCAGCCTGTTGAAGTTTAGCATTATTATTCAGAATATAAAAATTATAGGGAAGACTTACAATTAGAACAGCAAGCCCTTGAGGAAGTGTGCTCTGGGTAGGAAAACTTGTTATAAAGCAACAGATTTTGACAGCATTAAGTCCATTATACACCTTTAAATGACCTTCTCTGCCATTGACAATTTCAAGAGTTTAAGATGACTTAACTAAAGTAGCTGTAAAATCAAAATGGTGAAATATTGTACGGCTTGTAGTTGTGGAGGTTTGGGGGATGGACATTTTACCATTTAATCCACTTTAGTCTTGGGGTAGGAAAGTAGTATTTTGACTTAAGTCCTCTGATGTCCATCATTGTGTACTTGGCGAACTCCAGCATAGCCAATCCTGTGATGACTTTGTGATATACATGATGATATTGCATGACTGTGGACATACATAAATCCCATGATATTCAGCTCCAGAATCACAGGCCTATAAAGTGGAGGGAATCATAGGCCTGTAAAGGGGAAAATGTTTGTATTTTTTGGATTATCAAAATCAGAAGCTAGAGAAGAAAGACCTATTAGATCATCTGGTACCTCTCTCTGCTAGTGCAGGGTTGTTCCCTGTACATCAATGAACACTTTTTAAAATCAAGTATAAACTCACCAGCCTAAGTAAGAGACATGGAAAGGTCTGAAGACATTGCAACAGGCAGAGTGTCTCCTGTGTAAAAGGAGGCAGGATGAAGAAAAGCTGCGTGGAAGTCTTCTGTGGTTCCTTTGTAGTTCACTTTGCATATTTTGTAGGTGAGGTCCAGGTGGATCTGGTGAGTTAGTCTGCACTACCTGGATCTACTACTGACTTGGTCTTTCTTTTGGATCCCTTCTCTCTGATGTTTCCTAATATACTTATATTCTGTGGTTTTCCATTTTTCTTTCTGAGACTGTTAGGGGGACAAAAGACATTTTAAAGCTTTGTTCTTGCCATTACTGTCTGTCTTTTCTCCTTCCTTCCTCTCTTTGCTGCTTTCCTTGTCACATAAAAGTGATAAGTGGGGCGGGGGGTGGGGGGAATCAAAGAATAAATTATACTATGAATGAGAACAGAGTGTGTGACTTATGGTGGCATTCAGAATTGTTCCCTTTTGTTTCAGGAGTGACCATGACTTCCCCACATATAGCTCGAGTTTCCTATTGACTCAGCAGGGTGATATTTAACATTCTCTTTTATAGGCTCATTGTTTACCACAGGTTTGATGGGTGCATTCAGCCTAATGATGAAGAAAGGATCCACCTGGCAAGTTAAACATCCAATCTTTGAAGGTCTATTTGAACACCTCTGCAAATGTGAAAAGGGGCTTGAAGGCTATGCTAGCTAAAATCTATCATTTCTGTACTTCAGTTTTCTGGGTCTTGATGGCTTTAAAAATATAGTTCCAAAGCATATAATACATAAAAAGGCTGTAAACTGAACATTAAGATTACAAAGTCAAGCACTCAAAAGATTAGAAATACTAGAATTAAATTCACATGTGCAGCCTTATTTAGGCCCTGTAGCAAAAGCTGTTACTCCAGAATGCCCCACTATGTTGAGATGTAGTGCTGCAACGACATTTACCTCTGTTTCCTCCACCATCCTTGGATCTCTGTGTCTGAAGGAGTGACTTGGCCCTTTGGCAAGTCCACTTTAAAAGTCCCGATGATCATTGAATAGGTAGCTTTTCATTTTTGTCCTCATTGTTCATTGTGTACCCCCTTGCAGTGTTTAGTGCACAACATCCAAACACTGCACTGAACATGGAATTATTAATTTCCTCTTGGGTGCTCTCCTCATCAAAGTGTCTTAGTACTTTGCAAACATTACTGAGTGTATTTTCATAACACCCTGGTGAGGTGAGGGGGTGCTCTTATCCCCATTTTACAGATGGGGAACTGAGGCACAGCAAAACTGTCAAGAGTCCATTAATTTTGGGTGCAATTTAAGAAGCTTAAAGCCTTATTTTTCATAGTACTTAGCATTTTATAGCACTATATTTGTATAGAGTAGGGCTTCTAATCACAAGTGCTGAGCACTTACTACACATCAGACCCTAAGGATCTCAAGTTGCATACCCAGAAAATGAGGAACACACGGTGGCCACGTGTGAAAAGTTTGGTTTGTCACTTGGCCAGCATCACATAGGAACTCTGTGGCAGAGGCAGCCAAACCCAATGTCTTTCAATGCCTGTGACCTGCCTCAACACTGTGATTACTTCTCCCTTCAATATATTCTCCTTTCCCTCTAGGCCCACATTCCTTTTAGTTCAGTGTGGTCCTTTTCTGTCATGGGTCTGTGCAACATATCTGTCAGTTTAGGCATATATCTGTCCTTCCTCCCAATCACCTCTACTGTCTCCTTTTAAGTGACTCAAGTGATGTGAACAATTTACCTTGGCAGAGTATCCATCTGTCTAATGTTAGCACATCCTCCTCTGTGTAATAGTCAATGTTTCTCCCTTCTTTTAATGAAAATATGGCCTGGCCCAGCAGAGATCTTTGTTGTGCCTTCTCAATATGCTCTGTAGTCTTTGTACAACCCTGTGGGGATGTCTGCACTACACACTAAGCCCAGGTCTGTGGGTCCCAGGCTTAAAGACTCAGTGTTTCCAAGCCCATGCTTGAGTGTCCATACCGCACTGTCAACCTGACTTTACAATTGCTGGACCCAGGCTCCATAGCCATGCTAGTGCCTCCGTACTGGTATATGCAGACCTTGTGACCTGACCTGCATCACCCCTGCAGAACGACAGGGTTTGCAGCCGAGTCACAGCAGTAGCTGGGCTTTGACTCACCTGAGTACTTGCTGACCCAAGTCAGACGAGATGTGTATGGATAGAAGAGGGCTTGGGCTCAAACCTGAATCTGGGCTTAGTGTGCAGTGTAAACATACCCTGACAGGGGATGGGAGTAGTAATGAGATATGATGCTTTCCATCCCACATCAGTAGTGACTGAAAGTTGTTATATATGATGTTCAGTTGGTGCCTTTAGTAAAATGTGCTACTGGTCTCAGTCTGGTTCCCAGTAGGCATGCGTCTGCTTAACAAAAACTATATTTTATGCTATTTAACAACTTGTCAGGAATCTTTACAGACTCAGGAATCAAATGAATGGGAATGAAGACTGAACCACTCTTTCAAGAATAAATGGTACATTCTGCATAGGGCTGAAGCTTATTTTCAGGCCAGTGCAGGGAAATGTGCTATATAGGTGCTGGCCTGTTTCTCCCAGCCCAGGAGGAGGTAAATACCACGCCCAGATCTCATTCAAGCATTTCCTTCAATGCAGTTTATTAATTTAAACCAAAAATCGCAATGTTAACACAAAATGAAACCATACCTCTGACCAACACAGGGTGCAGACCCAGAGGCATTTCACTCTGCCCCCTTCTGTCTTCTCCAGGGCCAGTCACAGGAGCCAACCTCCCCCCTGCAGCTGTCTTCCAGCTAAGGGTATATCTGCACTTCGAGCAGCAGGTGTCATTCCCCACGTGAGGAGACATACTTGCGTTAGCTCAATGGGCAGAATGAGCTAGACCCCTTCAGCGCATACCTGTCTGAGACACTAGATACATACTTGGGGCGGCTACCCTCTCCTGCCATCCATGCTGCCACAGCTACATTCTATTTTAAACAGATTTGCCAACACAAGTGTGCCTCTTGGAGCTAGGGATCACACCAGAGCTCAACGTGTAGACGTACCGTGAGCTCTTGTTAGCTTTTATAACCAGAGCTCGGGGGCAGTTGATCAATTACAGATGAGGCTGAGACCAAAAGTCCTTAAAGGGGCAGGCAACATGTAACATTTCTGTTCCATGAATTCCACTTGTTCTGTAGACAAAAAGGTTTAGCTTTCAGGGCTGTGAATCTGGAACCCTTAAATAAACATTGTATTTTTTCTTTATATTTAATTTAGTCTTTCTGCTCATGCCTAGACTGTTTATCTTTTATTTTATAAACTACAGCGAAGTATTTTAAAACTGCTTTAAGAAACAATATTTTGTCCTTCAGATTACAAGGTTTAAGCTGAAGATATCCTCCACTTTACATTTACAAGGGCTGTCTCTGTTTTGTCAAGTTTCCAGTTAATCTCTGTGATTTATACCCTGATATCTTATCTATTTTTTAAAAAAATATTTACATTTTTATCAGTGCTTTGCAGTAGCGCTGGATGTTTAAAAGTGAAATCTTGTGTATTTTGCAAACAATGAACATCCACTCTGATCTTCTTCCATGGAACTAATTTTATAAGAGAAGTGAAAATGCAGAATATACATGACCAATTTTTCCAAAGTGCTAAGATACCATAACACTCTTGGCAGTGTGTTTCCTTTAGCTCAGTCATTAGTTTGGTTTGATTTGTCAACTCTTACATCTATGCAGAATTTGGTCATTCTCTAAACACTACTTTCATTCTTGCATTTATTTTTAATGTACGTATTGTGCATATGACAGATATTATTAGCTTCAATATTGTGGAAGAACAGGCCATGACCAAGTATATATCAGTGGTGACCAAACTTACTGACGTTCTGAGCCGCATACGATTATCTCCAGATGTTCGAGAGCCACAAGACATGCACAATGAGCCCCGCAGTAGTTCTCACAACTGTTTTGCAGAGAGGTAAGTGGTATTATCCTGTTATGACACATGGATAATCTGAATTCAGAGGTAAATGACTAGCCCAATATCACACAGAAAGTCAATACACAGTTAGGATTTGAACTCAGGTGCTCCTGTCCCTGATCTTATTTTGCTAATCATGCTGCCTGTGTTATGGTTTGTTGTTAAGAGTGTAGTTCTACTAATGCTGCTGTGTTCTGAAGCATGGCAGGGGTCTTCATTTGTTTTTTTTCTTTTTGAGTCTGTTTGCGTATTGGTTTCTGCTGTATAATATTTCATTTGGATACTAGTCTTTACTTTGTATGCTCTTTTCTTAACAAGTTGTATCCTGACCCTCCATACCAGCAATGAAGCCTCCTCTGCCCATTGTCTATTTCTTACACAAATATCTGTGTCTTCTTCCACGCTGCTTCTTGGTTGCATAAAACATTCTCCCTGAAATTATCCATAAAGCAGCTGCCACTCCTCAAAATCTCTCCTCAAACCCACCTTTGCTGACATTTAATGGTGGTTAGATGGAGAGACATACAAAGACAACGGACATTTACCCTGTGATATGACAAATTGCCAATGTATAGCTGTATGTAAAAATGAGTATTTGTCTGTAGCCTCTCCCTCTGCTCTTCACGTGTCACTTGTCGCCTTGTATTATTCATTTCTCAGAGGAGAGAGTGCCATTTTTAAGTCGGGTTTTTAGAGTACTTTTCACAAGGGAACACTGATCCTGGTTGGGGCCTCTGGATGGTAACCCCTCAGTCCATAGTATAAATATTTAATAAGTCCTCATTAGAGGTCTGGCATTACTGTTATATTCCCAAAATAATTTTCATTGATAAACAGAGAGCTCTCTTGTTGTATCATTTGAATCTCCTAGACTCTGTCCTTAAATCTCTCAATGATATTGTGAATCAAATCTTCAGAACGTGGGTTCGAAGTTGTTACTTGCGGAAAATGTCTTTATGAGCCCAGAACTCTTTGCATGTGCATTATCCACTGCCAAGGAAGGGAGCTGAATGGTGATCAGACAGGAGAGAACCCCTAGCTGAGTCCCACTTGCCCCGATGATTTATTAGTTCTGCTTGGGTCACTTGACTTGTTCTCCTTGAGCTATGCAGGGTGTGCTGTGATAGTATTGCAACTCATCAGGAACCCACTTAAATTACCACTTAAATATGCTTTCTCCAATTTAGAGGAAAGCATATTAAAAAGATAAACTGGTTGGACCTGAATTAGGAGGCTTTCCCCAAATTCTGAGTGATTTATTTTTCGTGGTTCGTTTGGCTAGTTCTGTAGCTCCACACTACTTTTTTAGCTATAAAATCTATAGGGAATGCTTCTTGGTGAGGAAAAGCTTTAATCATCCATCCATCACCCACTTTTCTATTTCAAATATTGGCCATATTCATTTGCATGGGCTTGTATATTCCCAAAGAGCTCTTCTATACTGTCCAGACTGAAATATTTTTCCCCTTATCACTATCCCAAACCTAAAGAACACACCAACATCTAAGTCATTATTGACAAGCTCAGTGCAACTACACCAACTTATGTCAGCTGAAGATATGTCCCTTCATCATTTGCAATTTCTGTTAAACTGATCATCATTCTTTCCAGAATGAACATTGTCAAATACTTTTACTAGTCTATATTCATTTTTCTCTTCAACATATTTTTAATACTTTGTTGGTAGCTTGAAAATGTACGAGAAATTAATTCACTTTAAATTCTATCTTTTTCCATTGTGAAATATTGACAGTTTTCTACCCTATTCCCCCAGAGCACTACTCCAGAGCCAGCAGAAGGAGTTCTAGGGCACAAAACACTCTTTTAAGCAGACTCCCAATAATGATGGCTATTTAAAATATTTTAATGACAGAATCAAATATTTATAATCCCTAAAAGTTTTTCCTCACTGGATTATAACAGTTTTTCAGGTAGGACTTATTCTGTGCTCAAACAGCTTGACCCTTTCCTTTGACACTAAGTTCAGTGATACTATCCTACTCTAGGTCCTGTGACAGAATTTTTGTTTTTATATGTTTAGGATGAGTTCCCAGACTATCATCAAAACCACTATGAAATTTGAAAAGTCCACATTGCCCCTGAAAATACAAGCTCTTGACTAACAAAGAAAGTAATTTTTGTGGCAGAAGGCTGTACTGTAGATGGGTAATTTGGGTTCAAATACTGTCCTTAGTAGTATGTCCTTGCAGTTCACTTTATAGTGGGTTTGGGTTTTTTAAAATAAAACAAAAGAAAAAGAAAAAGAAACTCGACATAGTGAAATATCTTGAATGTCAGAGATATTTAGAGGAAAGGCACAACCTTTGTTCAGAACTTAAGTCAATGAACCTAGATACTGCAGCACGTATGACAAATAAAAATCATGCAGTGTTCAGAGACCTCTGCACCCTAAAATCGTAACTCACAATTTATTTGCTTTTTCTTAGTGGTAAATTAGACCTTTTAATGTTTGAATGGATTTATGGTATTGAACATCATTTTCTTTTTCAATAGGGCTAAAAAGAGACAAAAGCCAACTATTTTGGTGTCGTATCTTCATGTTTCTTTTCATTTTTCTGTGCCAGGATACACTGGAAGGTGTTAGGGATATGCAAGAAAGATCAGTACAAGTGTTCATTTATTGCTTCTTCCTTCAATCTTTTCTCTTCTCTCTTCTCAATTCCTTTCACCATCTTTTCTTCTTTTATTCTCCATGCCCTCTTCTCTTGTCCTCTCTTTCTATCTATATCTCTATTATTCTCTATTTTAATTTGCCCCTTCTTATTTTCTTTATTTCCCCCCTTTTCTTTCCTTTCCTTTCACTGTCCAGTATTTCCAGACGTGAAAGACTGGTTTAGTATGTCAATGTGCCATTTCATTCCCTGATTTTGATTCTTTTAATATTTTGTTCAGAGTAGATGTGTGTTTTCTGAAGAGGTCAGGAATCAGTCCAGGGATACAGAGTGATTAATATCAAGTAAAATATAAAATGGAAGACTCAGAAATAGCAGACAGTGAAAGAGATCACAAAACCTTTTGCCTCTAGAAATGTGGGTTTAAAATCCTGGTTCAGATTGCTAGTAAAATTGAATTTGATCTCATTCCATTCCTCATTAGCCCATATCTTAAAACCACCCTGCAGGTAGGTGTGAGCAGATATTTCTGTTCATATGAGCCCAAGGACTAGGAATAACAGGGTTGTTGCTGGAAAAGATTGAGGTGTATTGAAAAAGCTTATATATCACTTGCCCATGTGAGGTGAAATCCTGACTCTTATGAAGTCAATAGCAGTTTTGTCATTGACTTCCGTAGGTCCAGAATTTCACCCAGAGTATCTGCCACCAATCCCTCGCTTTCATGAATACTGCATTCCCACCACCTACATTTTTAAAACAATTTTAAAAGGTCAGCCATACTCCATAGGTGTATTTGTTTGGTTCTCATCGTTCTGCTTAATATACTTTTAGAATTACTGAGAAGACAATAAAATGCTTATCAGAATCAATTTCCTGTGCCTCAGACAGTTTGATATATCTGTTAATGTTAAGCGGAGCCTTTGTAATATTTCTGTTGCATGAATAAAAGGGGTAAAAACTATTGTAATACCATATTTTCATTTATTAGTTATACATTTTTGAAATATGTGCACATAATTTCAGATAGAGAATTAAAGTCAGTCCATCTCAGTTAGAATGTTGTAGAAAGCAATGTCGGTCCAATACTCACCATGAAAGAATCTTGGTGTTTCCAAAGGAGAGAGGGAAGCTGCAGAATATTAACTGCATAGCTTGTCTTTGTTATATCGATAACTTTGTATAAATTTCCTTTCTGTGGCTTTATGATGTCACATTTTAAAATATTCAGGTTGGTCTTGTTGTTCTTTACATAAAAAATTAATGATCATGAACGTATTACTATGTTTATTTTAAAGAAACTATTTTCTACATTTTAATTAAAAGTTGTAATTCACCATCTTTTGACCAAGTTATCTTAAATCTTTATCTTATTGGTAATGGGTATTGGGCTAGATTCAGAGAGAAATACAATCGTTACTTAATGCAAACAGTAAAAATCTCAGCATTTCCAGAGATATGGTTCAGTTCAATTCATGTGCTGTGCTAGCTATGCCTTTTTAATTAGAAATATTCTCCTACTTATGCAGGAGTACTGGGGAAAAAGAGCATTGTCTTCTTCATTATGTATTCCATGTGAATCACAAATGGACAAAAACAGACATAATATGATGACTGTTTTGTTATTAAAACATTTTAATAAGGCTAATGCTTCCATATGAATAGTTTTCAAAATAACTTTCTGCTATTTGAAGGTGTGCACTGGTCTCATATTGTAGTAAAGGATTACTTCTGGGAAATACTCAACCATTAATTTTGATTTGAAAACTTTTTCCTTATTTTCCATTGCTAAATAAACCAACAAAATACACAACCAAAAAGTGCTTTGCAAAATTAATTCCTCTAATATTCTGCTTGGCTGCTATATTATTGTACCATATGCAGGAAAAACTGGGGGGAAAATGCAAGCAATACAAAAAAAGACTTGAAAGATAAAATAAATTGCAGATAGTAAAGGACAACTTGTGAATTGCTAAAATGTGTTTTTATATACCTCTGCCTTTTTCTGCTGTGACTTTCTGTAAAGGAGATCTTTAGCTACACTACAAATAGTCTAGGAATTGATGAAGAAAAAGCTGCAGGAAGCAGAACCTTATCCATATGCGTTACTTTGATTTCAAATTATTTTTAGCATGGCTTTTATTGTACTCATTGTTACATACATAAATCTTTAAAGTAATACGTTTTGTAAGAAATGGTCATAAAAATTTACAGCCAGTAACTTTTCCCCTGTCCCTTACAATGATATTCTACTAAAACCATTAAATGGTTCTCATTAATGCCCTTTAAATGATTGTGTAATGACCCACAATCGCTTGTAAGTGAACAACCATTAAAGAATTACCAGTTCTTAGCATGCTTTTAAGTACAGTTTAAATACAGGGGAGGTAACATATAATATATTAGAAAAAGAATTAAATTTGAAATAGTAAAAACATGATCACTACAAAAGAACAAGGTGTGGAAGTCTACCCTGCACTGACCATAGTGCTTAGCGAACAAATTATTATGGCATATCTTTTTGCATATATCCTTTTTTCAAAACTGAATCTTTATTTTTACTAGAAAAATTCAGTTTTATGATCTTAATATTGAAATTAACTATAAAAAATTAAGACGACAACAAAGAATGGTTTTCTTACAAATATACTGTGATCAAATCCTGGCTTGTGACTGCCAATGCTCATTATTGGGAAATTTGACGTGTCTGGCATCTGTGACGGAGTTAGACCAGAAGGGTATAGGAGAGTGCTGGAAGGCAAGTATATCAGCCTCAGGATGTGCAGGTCCTTGTTCCCTGGATAGCCAAACAAAGGCTACTCCAGGCCAATCAAGACACCTGGGGCCAATTAAGAACTTTCTAGAAAGGAGTAGAAACAGCTAGCCTAATTGGGACACCTGAAGCCAATCAGGGACTGGCGGAAACCAGTTAAAAACCTTCCAGTTAGTCAGGTGGGCTGTGGGTGTCAGGAGCTGTGGAAGGAAGTTATGCTGTTGGTGAGACTGAGTGTTGGACAACATATCATACAGAAGGAAGGAGGCCCTGAGCTAAGGGTGAAGTGGAGTTTGACGAAACGGAGACTGCTGTGGGGAAGTAGCCCAGGGAATTGTATTGTGTTTTGTGCCTAAAAGGTCAGCCATCTTAGCTGATACTATTAGGTTCCCTGGGCTGGAATCCGGAGTAGAGGGCGGGCCCGGGCTCCCCCCTTTTCCATCTTCCATACTGGCCTGTGATGAAGGTAACTCACTAGGCGGTGACTCTTGCCAATTATACTGAGAAAGGGAGGTCACTCTGGGGCCTAGATGGGTTTCTGAGGCCCCTAAATCTGCCAGGAAGTGCAGGACCCACAAGTACAGACTTGGAGCTTTGTCACACATCCTAAGAGTGGCTTTGTTCTTTAGTGCCACAAAAACCTCTAGGCAAACATAACAGTCTCTTTTACATTGTGCAAAAATTTATTTTAATTTCAGTGATGAAATAAAATCCAGATATAAGGATCCACAAGTGTTTGGGAAAGTATATTTAGTGGAGAGCCATCATCCTGCCATTGGGGTGTAAGGAAACACCTGCTATTTCTCAGACTTCTCTCTGATGCCAATTTGACCCTTTGAAATGATGCTGCTCTAGCACTTCAGAAAAACAGGATGGAGGGAGCTGCATTTTCAGAGGGGAGGAGTGTTTCTACCAGTGCACAGGGATGATTTAAAAATGATAGAAATGTAGGACTGGAAGAGACCTCAAGAGATCATCAAGCCTCCTGTGCTGGGGCAGGACCAAGTCAGCCTAGACCATCCCTGATAGGTGTTTGTCTAACTAGTTCTTGAAAATCTCCAACGATGGGGATTTCACAACCTCCCTTCAATGCCTATTCCAGATCTTAACTACCCTTATAGTTAGGTTTTCCTAATATCTCACTGAAATCTTTCTTCAGATTAAGTTCATTAGTTCTTATCCCACCTTCTTTGGACATGGAGAACAATTGATTAATCCTTTTTCTAGCAGTCCTTAACATATTTGAAAACTGTTATCAGGTTCCCTCTCAGTCTTCTTTTCTCAAGACTAAATATGCTTAATTCTTTAAACCTTTCCTCATGTCAGGCTTTCTAAACCTTTTATTTTATGAGCAAACTCTTCACTCCATTATCCAAGTCATTAATCAAAATATTGAATATTACCAGATCGAGAACTGACCCCTGCAGCACCCTGCTAGATACATCTGCCCAGATTGACAGAAAACCATTGATAACTACACTTTGAGTATGGTCTTTCAACTAGTTGTGCACCTACCTTCCAGTAATTTCATCTAGACCATCTTTCCCTGCTTTGCCTATGAGAATGTCATGTGGGACAGTATGCAAAGTCTTACTAAAATCAAGCAACATCATGTCTACTGCTTCGCCTATCCAGTAACCCTATGACCCTGTCAAAGAAGGAAATTAGGTTGCTTTGGTGCAATTTATTTTTGACCATAGTGGCTGTTTCTCATAGCCCTATCATTCTCATGGTGCTTACAAATTCATTCTTTTAATAATTGGTTCCAGTATCTTTCCAGGTATCAAAGTTAGGCTGACTGGTCTATAATTCCCCAGGGTCCTCTTTTCTCCCTTTTTTAAAGTTAGTTACCCTTCTCCAGTCCTCTGGGATCTCACCTATACTTCATCAGTTCTAAATGATAATTAACAGTTCTGGGATTGTTTCCTTAGATAGTTCCCTAGGAGGAATTTCATCAGGCCCTATCAAGCTGAATACATTTAATTTATCTAAATATTAGGGCTGTCAATCCATTATAAAAAATTAATCATGATTAAAAAATTAATTGTGAGTAATCGCACTGCTAAACAATACAATACCATTTATTTAAATATTTGTGGATGTTTTCTACATTTTCATATGTGTTGATTTCAATTACAACACAGAATACAGAGTGTACAGTGCTCACTTTATATTTATTTTTAATTACAAGTATTTGCACTGTATAAAAACAAGAATATTTTTCAATTCACCTAATACAAGTACTGTAGTACAATCTCTTTATCATGAAAGTTGAACTTACAAATGTAGAATTATGTACAAAAAAACTGCATTCAGAAATAAAACAATGTAAAATTTTAGAGCCTACAAGTCCATTCAGTCCTACTTCTTGTTCAGCCAATCACTCAAGTAAGGTTGTTTACATTTGCAAAAGATAATGCTGCCCACTTCTTGTTCACAATGTCACCAGAAAGTGAGAACAGGCATTTGCATGGCACTTTTGTACCTGGCATTGCAGATATTTATGTGTCAGATATGCCCCTTCATGCTTCCACCATCATTCCAGAGGACATGTGTCCATGCTGATGATGGGTTCTGCTCAATAACAATCCAAAGCAGTGCAGACCAATGCATGTTCATTTTCATTGTCTGAGTCAGATACCACCAGCAGAAGGTTGATTTTTTTCTTTTTTTGGTGGTTCACGTTCTGTAGTTTCTGCACCGGAGTGTTGCTCTTTTAAGACTTCTAAAAGCATGCACCATACCTCATCCCTCTCAGATTTTGGAAGGCACTTCAGATTCTTAAACCTTGGGTCATGTGCTGTAGCTATCTTTAGAAATCTCATACTGGTACCTTCTTTGCGCTTTGTCAAATCTGAAGTAAAAGTGTTCCTAATATGAAAAACGTGCTGGGTCATCATCTGAGACTGCTATAACATGAAATATATGTCAGAATGAGGGTAGAAGCGAACAGGGAACATACAATTCTCCCTCAAGGAGTTCAGTCACAAATTTAATTAACACTTTTTTAATGAGTGTCATCAGCATGTTCTCTGGAATGGTGGCTGAAGCATGAAGGGGGTCTACGAATGTTTAGCATATCTGGCACATAAATACCTGAAATGCCAGGTACAAAAGTGCCATGCAATTGCCTGTTCTCACTTTCCGGTGGCATTGTAAATAAGAAGTGGGCAGCATAAGCTCTCGTAAATATAAAAAAAAATTGTTTGGCTGAACAAGAAGTAGGACTGAATGGACTTGTGTGCCCTCACTAATATCTTCCCTTGAAGTGCTCTCTTAGAAGTCTATTTGTTTGCTTCATATTAATAGAAATAAGCATTGAAAAAAGAAAAAGCCTAAGTTAGTTCATCCAGTCTCTGCACTTGCACTTTGGAGTTGTTTCTGTTCTATGTTTCTTTGTATTTTGTCTATTCTTGTTTTAAGTCTTGCAAGTGACAGGTCCTCCAGCGCTTACCTTGAACTGTTTAGACCAGGGGTCGGCAACCTTTCAGAAGTGGTGTGCCAAGTCTTCATTTATTCACTCTAATTTAAGGTTTTGCATGCCAGTAATACATTTTAACCTTTTTAGAAGTCTTTAATATATAACTGTCTTTAATGTCTTTCTATAAGTCTTTAATATATAACTAAACTATTTTTGTATGTAAAGTAAATAAGGTTTCTAAAATGTTTAAGAAGCTTCATTTAAAATTAAATTAAAATGCAGAGCCCCCCCGGGATTGGTGACCAGGACCCAGGTTGTGTGAGTGCCACTGAAAATCATCTCGTGTGCTGCCTTTGGCATTCCTGCCATAAGTTGCTTACCCCTGGTTTAGACTAATATTTCATTGTCAGGGAATATTTTTCTGCCTAGATACTCTTTCTTGATTCCAGTCCAGGTACCATGGAGAGGGGGACCTTAGAAATACATCTATCATGCTAGTACATTTTCTCATTCCTAGTTTCATACTCTTCCGCCTACAAGAATTTTACCCCTTGTGCAGTCTTGTTACCTTGAAAAAGTTCCTGAAAAAAGTGAGGTGCCGCTGTTGTTGTTGCAAGGGAGGGCTTACCGGAACTTAAAATCAGTCAATGGAATATATGCTTCATGACAGAAAATCCTCTGCAAGAAAGATGCAATATAAAGTTTTAGGACTCGCCTTTTTATAAACCATTCTTCATTGAAATTTAAACTTTAATTTTTCAGTTACTATCATATCCCTTATTAAGTGTTGGATAGTCCTGCTGTCTTCCCATTCTTACTTTGGGAAATAATGGAAATAATCCAAATCAGAGATGGCCTGTCTGGGAACATAGAAATCTATCTGGAAACAGCAGTACTTCTCAACCTCTTAGCCTTGCTGGCTGTCGTTTGATTAATTATATAAAAAGAAGCTTTCAAAACTTGGAGTGATGCCTTATGAAACAGATCTATCAATGCCCCTCATTGTTGGCGAAGACAAGTATAGGACAGCTAGCTCCCATGCTAACCAAAATAATCAAAAACGCACTCTGCTAGTGCAGCAGTTCGGTCTGCCCAGGGTAAGATTTTGGTCTCTTTTTAGAGAAAAGATTCTGACTAAGGAACTTATTTGCAGAGCCCCAGTTAGACGATGGTGGAGTCTAGGAGAGGAGATTTGCCAATGAGATTGTAGATTTCCGTGTTTGCATGAACTTCCTCCTCCTTCAACAAGATAACCATATTTTCACAATCAAAACAGGGCACACCTGTGGACATGTTTGTCAGGTATGCAAAGTGGTTATACAAAAGTATAATTTATTTTTAAAACGTGCTTATGTCACTTCTTCCAGCTTCTGACTCATCAAGCCTGGTCCTTGGAGTGGAGGATTTTACCTAGTTAAACTCATTATGACAGTGACTATCATAAAATGCAGAACAAGTGTCATTTAGCATTCTCTGAGGAACAGAACAGCTTAGATAGTATCTTTGGTTGGCTTTTCTCTCCATTCTATATGTTGTTCATTACCCTGAATGGTCCACTGGACTGTTTGTTCCTAGTAAACATTGAGAAAATTCTGGAACAAATGATTTGTAGGTTGTGTTTTGTTTTTTTTATTTTAATTGATTAAATGAAAAACTATCTCCCAAGATATCCCAAAAGAAGTTCCTGGGACATCGTACGAATAACCAGGACTGTATTATGGTAAAGCTGGAACACAGTCACTTTACCCTTCGGGTTCACAAAATCTAATAACTCTTGTATCCACTCTGGATAGGTTCAAGGTTCAAGAGTAGAGCTGGTTGCAAAATGTCATGGAAATTAGAATTCTGACTGACATTATGCATTATGTTTCGCTCTAATAAGTAGGAAGCACATTGTGCAGCAACAAAGTGCAGTTATTTCTGGCGAGAGACCAGCAACCATTTCACACTGCACAGTGTGTCTGAATTAGTGTGACCAGATGTCCAGATTTTATAGGGACAGTCCCAATTTTAGGGTCTCTTCTTATATAGGCTCCTATTACTCCCTCCCCCATCCCAATTTTTCACATTTGCTGTGTGGTCACCCTAGTCTGATTCTACTTTGCTTTACACCAATAGGTATAATTTTAGGGAGTGAAGGGGTAAACCTGTCCCCAGCTTTACGCTTAGGGGACATCATTATGTTTTTCCCTTCTCCCCCAGTCCCTCAATCCACACTTGGAAGTGGAGGCCATCACAGATGCCTGCTTAGTGCAGCTTGGCACTCTCTGCACGTCTCCCCTGATGATTAGCGAAGGAGCTGCTGTTTAGCTATGCCCCTGGACTCAGTAGGCTGGGCCGAACAGAACCTCCAAGCTGTCACCCTCATATGCCATGGGCACTGCGCCGGAATAGAATACACCTGAGCAGGCTCAATCAAGCAGCACTTCCAAGCTTCCACCCTCATATGCCCCCGGTTCAGCGCATCTCTATCCCCACTTTCACATTACAATTGTTCTGGTAGTAACCCACTTGATGATAAAACCCAGCAGGATTTTTGGGTGCTGCAAGGATCTTTAGCGTAGGTTCGAGAAACATTGCTGCAGAGTGAATGGGGAAGCCAAAAAACACCCATGAGGGAGAAAGAGAGAAACAACTAGCTTAAACATGAACGTTATTGATGGCCAGATAATAACCATACAAGGGGAGCCAAACAAACAAAACAGTTATAATATTAAATCTAACTTAAATTTGATTATAAAAGTCAGTTTTAGAAAACTATAACTGATCACACAAGTCAGGGTCAGAAGGCTATATCTAGAGAGAGAATTGGGTTCTCACCACTCCGTGAAGCTTGAACTCGTTGGGGTTCCCTGGTGGTGGTGGTGACTGAGGGTCCAGAGTGCTGGAGACAGGCAGAGCCCCCAGCATGATCAGTCAGGAGAAGATGAAGTCCCAATGGAACTGATGCAGATTTTGGATCCATGCATCAGAGCCCTTACTTGAACGTGGGTAGGGGGTTTTGTATGGAAAGAACAATGGTTCAAGGAAGAACACTAGATTTATTTATTGGTAAACTGATGGCTCAAGGGAGTAGACCAAAGTTGTTTTGTTCAGGCTAGACAATAGGAACTGATCATTCCTGGCTATGGGCGGTGTTCCTTGGAGGGAGCTCACAATGCAATTAGGCATCTTCAGTATTTTGGATTGCAGTACAGGATTTATTACTAGAATTGGTCTGATAACTACTGAGCTGGGTGTGTGCAGGTGTGGCTTCATGAACATCTGGAGTAGTGATTCCCCCATCGTGCATTGCTTTCCTGCTTTTCTGGTCCCAGAGTTCAGTGCATCTCTGTTCTCCCCTCTATATGCTAATAGAGATGCTGCCCTGTCACATCTTTGATGCAAATGAGGCTAGGGGAGTTTCCTTAATCCTGTCATCCTTGTCCCGAGGGGTTTAAGTGTGTCTTCCATGACCTTTTCATTGCTTTTTGTAAGTCTTCTGGTCGGATTTGGTTCAAGCAGAGGCTGGGGGCTGCGGGAGAAAGGTCTTTCGTGAGTCAGACAGGTTGGGTACTGTGCCCTGATTCCCCAAGAACACAGATCTGATAGGTAGCAACAGCTCCTACTCTGCCTCCTCCATCCCAGCTTGGAGTACAGGCTGCAGGCTGAGCTAACTGCAGAGGAGAGACTTGGCTCCCAGTACACCAAATGAAAAAGGTTTTGATTAGTGGGGAACACAATATGAGGGGTATGTGTCTTGGAAGATCCAGACTCAGGGCCTTTGGGGAGGGGATACCTGGGTTGGGGTGCCACCCATGGAGGGAACTTTGCAGGAGAAGACAGCACAGATGGACAGGCTCAATGAAGGCCCTTGGGTATGTGGGTGGGGTTGACACAGGGAGAGGATGAGGTATTTTTTGGCAGTAAAGAGGATATTTTGATGAAGAAGCTTGGTGAAGGAGGAGAAAGTGAAATTTGGAAGGAGGAGAGAGGGATGGAACGTTTTGGGTGAGGGAGTTTTTAAAGCCTTATTGGAGATAAGGGTATGAAAGGAAAGGGAGGAACTTATATTACTGGGAGCCTCAGGAGGAGGGCGGGGCAGATTGCAGCTCTGTGAGAGGCTGTGACTAGGGCAACCAGATACAAAGTGTGCAATATTGGGACAGGTGGTGGGGGATAATAGGTGCCTATATAAGAAAAAGCCCCAAATATTGGAACTGTCTTTATGAAATTGGGATATCTGATCACCCTAGCTGTGACCCCAAAACTTTGCTGGTAAAATTAACTCCACTGCCTGCACCTTTGGCTAGCCATTTATATTAATGCAAATGCATAGAAAATGCTGCTACTCTGTACTGACAAGGTAAGGAGCAGGGAAATGCAGAATCAGGCCCAGTAATTCCATCTGAAATTAGAGGATGAATTAAGATAGGGAGTATATAATTACCAGAGCTATAATTAGGTCGGAACACTGAGATTAACATCCCTACTCTAATGCAAAGACCTGGACAATAGGATTTTTAATGACAGTGGTCAGGACCTTCGTTTTAAATCTTATTTAAAATATGAGCAAATATTATAGTTATGGTAAATGTTTGCCCCAGGACAATGGAAGGGCATTCTTTTATGGGTGGTCAAACATTAAGACACAATGACACCAAGTCATAATCTCTTACAGAACTTCCATTAGATTAGATCTGAGCCAAGACAATAGAGACAGCGTTCCGAGCTTCATAATTTGGAACGTCTCTTTGCGCTTCTTTCCTTTTTCAATTGTAAATTAATCAGTGGAGTGTTCTGTGTACAGTCTAATCCTCATAGTGTATTCTCTTCCGAACTGTTTCACACAAGCTACAGCACCTGACAACAACAGAAGCAATAAAAATTGCTAGATTTACAGAAGTATTTTAGCATCCACCTCCTATAGAAATGAAAGACTAACAAGGCCCTTTTAAAAACCTGACTTGACACCAATTTGTATCATTTGTCACCAAAATACCTTTATATATCTGGCAGTATATGCCTATTCAGCTGTGAATGATTGTAACATATTATTTGCAAGGTTGTTTTTTTTAAAAAAAAAATTTACACAATTTTTGTAATCGGTTTGGATACTGACAATCTAAAACACTTTTTTATTAAAGTGAATTGGTACCCACAGGAAGACTGGGTTGTTTTGTTTAAGTGTGTGTATGTGATGAAAGCAGTTCTAGTCTTTCAAAAGTCCATGTACTGCATGCTGAAAATAGACTCATTGCCAAATGGGAATTGAAACGCATATATGTATTACACTATTTGCCTTAGAAATTAATTTTCAGCCAGAAGCAGATAGGATTATTTAATATTTATCTTTAGCTGCAGGAAGATGAATCTATTATTTTATATGTTTGTTTTATATGCATTTTTTTATATACATTTTCCTGTAGGAGATGCAGACATACTCTTGTCCATACTGTGTCAAGGTTAAAGATTCTGAAATTGGTAAATTTCTGTAGTTAGCACCTACCAATGGTCATCACTAGAGAACTATTCAATTCTCTTCTGGTGTGCGCATGTGTGTGTGTGAGAGAGAGAAAGAAATTCCCACTGCTACTGATCTCAGTGTGTTTAAGATTGGGAAGTTAAAATATTTACATCCCTTAAATTAAGCAAAGAAAATTGGACTATGGTGTATATCAAAATGACTGATTTAGTGCCTGTAAGAGTGGTCTAGAGTGTATAAAGCTATCATACTGCAAAGCATCATGTAGATGGGAACTGTTAAATATCAATGGAGCATTACTCTGCATTGTCAGCAAACTTTAGTGTGACCACAGTGAGGGAGATGCTAAAATGTCATTTCATGGACCACGTTATGTGCTGCTTACAATGAATATTCTGGCCATGGTTTATTACATTTTTGATAAATTGTAACTTCTTGGACAAAAATTTGGTTAGCTTATCTCTAACATTATTTAATGATCTTTAAAAGACTGAATCTGCCCCAAAGATGTAATCATCATTCAGCAGCAGTCTGTAACCATGTGGTACTAATTTAAATGACTGTAACAATGGACAAATCTCTTTCCAGAAATTAATAAATGCAATTTATAAGGAATGTTAAACTAACATTGTAACTAACAATTTAATGCTTTGCGAATTTCAGCCAAACGGATTAAACAATTAAAGCAAATTTCTAGGGTTAGGAGAGAGGTTTCGCCATAGAAAGAAAGCAACAATTTGTGAATTGCATGCATTCTTTCAGACACTCAGCATGATTAAACTCCAAAACTATGTTAAAATAATACTATTTAAACCAGCAAAGGGAGTTTCAGAGTAAACTCCAGCCTTGCACTGCCCATTTTGACAAAGGATTGCAGAGATCTTTGAATGGTGGGTCATTTCATTTGCAGAGTAATAAAATATCTAGGCACAATAAAGTTGTCTCAGTAGAACTACTGCCAAAAAGTTGCCACAAATACATTTTTAGGTACAGTATTTGAATAAATTTGCTTTGATTCTGTGCCCTTTTGTGTTCACTGTCTGTGAATATTCCAGCAAATGAGATTTTTGGAGGAATCTGAGAAACAGAAAATTTTAAGCAAATGTTGGAGAATATTTGTTAGAAGTTAATTTTAAATTGTAAACAGGAGAATTTGCAACAGAAACCTGATTCAGAGTGATGCATACCGAGTAAAAAGAAATGGACCAGGTGACGTATATGTTCAGTCAGAACTAACTTGCACAGCTCCAAGAAGACAACATCAGAAAGGAAGGAAGTGGGGCTGTGTGTGGCCATGGAGGGATCTGAATTTTTTGGGAGTTAATTTGTTACAGTCCAAGGGTCATATGAGCCTAGATGAGTGCTCTGACCACCAGGCTTTTTGGCTATTCAGGGCAGTGGTTGGGGCTGGGGTGGGGAAGGGAAGCCTCTTTCTCTGGTTTTCCATAGAAAAAACTTCAAAAGGATTCCGTTTCATCCCGACCCACAATGGGAACATTTTCAAAATCTCAAAAATGGTCATGAGTCCCAAAAATCATTTCCCATCCAGTTCTAATAATAAGTAGCATTGGCTACAGCTTTGAAGTACAGCGTTTATGTCTGAGATTTTGGAGATCCTTCATCTAGGAAGTTTCAGAAAACTATATTGTGGTGTAGATTTTACCTTGATTTTCTACTGGAATTCACTGAAGGGGAAATCTGGGTTTTTTAGATGTCATCACTATAAATGAAAAGTTGTCTCCTGGCACTATTGTATTTCCAAGATCAAGTAGAATACTCTATCCTGTCAGGATAGGTCTGCTCAGTGGGAAGGTTACAAATATGAATAATTTCTCTACTTTGTCTTGTGTATTTCTGGTGACTTAGTTACAAAACACGTTCAATGAGCTATAAAGATAGCTGCAGCCTTTGCCTTTTAGTAAAGCAGTGTGTTAATTTGCGTTTGTGATGTTGGCAGGGGAAGGGAACCAGCTGCCAATGTTATGTTAGGATTAGTAATGTGCAGTACATTTTAACATGCTTAACTTTTCTGTTATGCTTTCTGTGTCTGTTTATTATCTTTTCAAATTGAGAAGGGGGGAAGGAGGGAGAGAGGGCGGGAGGAGGAAGCAAACTTATCACTAGAAGGTTTCTTCTGTTAGGCTATTTATCACCAGATGTGTTTTTCACTCCTGCAATCTACATATGTGTGAGGAGTTAGAAAGATAAATGAAGAAAATGATGCACACAAGATCACAGGAATCAACAACAGCAATCTTCAACATGACTCACATAACCATGCCTAGCAGTGGGAATTTTGTTATCCTCTTTAAAAAAAAAATGAAACTAACCAGTATTCAGGGCTCTCTATTAATGCTTTGAAATATAAACCCCTTTCACAGTTTACACATTCAGGTACATTTTATCCAATTTCAGAAATGTACTAGTAATTTTTATGGAATTTTGCTGAAATCTTGGGAATTTCACTGAAAATGTAGATATTCTGCCAAAGCTTTTCAAAATTATAAGAGTATACAGCAGTGGTGGGCAACCTGCGCCCCATCAGGATAATCTGATTGTGGGCCATGAAACATTTTGCTGATGTTGTCCGTCTGCAGGGATGCCCGCTGCAGCTCCCAGTGGTTGTGGTTCACTGTTCCCAGCCAATGGGAGTAGAGGCGCACACACCGGCAAAAAACAAAAGTCAGCTCCTGTGCCACTGACCCTGAATTATGATGCTAGGGCAGTAGAAACAGGAGATGTACTATATTATGGGCAGCAGATGTTTCTGGAGATGTTGAGATGTTGGGAAGAGGCCTGCTGATGCCAGTAAGTACCAGAGTGGGAAAGGAGAGACGATGCTGTTACTTGTACTCTAAAGTTGGCTGATTTATGTATGTGATTCATAATCACTTAGTGATTTTGAGCTTGAAAGTATCTTCCTATTACTTCATAGCTGTCAACGATCAATAGATTAAAAAAAAAAGCAGAGGAACCTCGCTACTCACTAGTGTCAGTCTGGAGAAACATAGAGAGATGCAGAAAGAAAATTGTGTCATTTTGAGCATACTTTCTGATGAAAGACAGTCCTCCCAAATAGTATGACAAAAAATCCTCACCCAAAGCAACAAAGGAACAAAACGTGAAGTAGAAGCAGAAATATTTTCCATTCAAATCCTCCTCCAAAACCAGGGCCCCTGTGTTTTGACAGCCTTTCTCTTGCACCTCTATCAATACCCTTTATTTAAGTAAACAACATTCATCTTGTTTTGTAGGGAATTTGCCCAGTTGGAAATAACCGGGCAGAAATTATATCAGTTCTCTTTCAATGTCCTAATAAAATTGGAATAACAATAGTAGCTTCTTCCTTTACAAGTAGAAGGCCGAAAAGACTCAACAGAGTTTAACCTAGAGGGGGAAAGTGAGCCAAACGAAGTGGTGAATAGGGTGCTTTTGGGAGGGCCCCGAGGAAAGGATTCAACATTGAAGCTATTTAATATCCACTAGTTTGAAAAAAGTCTGTGGAGCCAGGAGTTCGTGGGGTTCAAACTTTACATACTAAGGGCTTGTCTACACTGTCACTTTACAGCGCTGCAACTTTCTCATGCAGGGAGTGAAAAAACAGCTTCCCTCCCCGAGTGCAGCAAGTTTCAGAGCTCTAAAGTGGCAGTGTAGACAGTCAACCAGCCCCTTGTAGAGGTGGTTTTTTAGGCTTTTCCATGACTACATAAGTCACGTTAACGTATTGCCACGGCAGCACTTTAACGTTGCCAGTGTAGATTAGCCCTAAGTACAGTGAGAAACATCAGAAACATGATATTGCAGTGGACATGACCAACCCCTGCAAACTTCTGCTTGCAACCATAATCTTCCACACAACAAATCTGGTGCCATCTTATTCCACGCTGTACACCCATCTTTTACAATAAATCTTTTGGGTCAGTGACCGCAACCCTTTTCACTGAATAATGGTATTGAATAGGTAAGCATACCAGCTATGTCAAGCGCTAATAGCTGTCAAGATGTGAAGTGGCACATCTTTTGACAGCGGTCAGCGTTATACTGTCAGTGTTGATATTGAGAGAGATTAGATAGATGTAGCTATCTTGCACAAATTATAAGGATTAATGAAACACAGACACTGCATGCTTCTATTTACTTCTAATGGCCCAAATTCATCTGTCTGTCTACCAGCCTGTCTAGGTTTTTACACTTTCCCCCTCACTATTGTGTCTGAGCATTCTTTCCGTCATTGGCAACCATGCAATTTCAGTGGAGGTGGATAGGGTTAACTAATAGCAAAATGTGGACCTGAAATTGGACAGTGACGTACATTAAAAGAACATATGTCAAAGATGGGATTTCATTTTTAAAATATATTTCACTGGGAAATAATTTCCTTATGTTTCTTCTCCATATGGGAGTCTCAGAGGCTCTTCTCCAGCACTTGTATAGTTATATCCACACATTGACTTCTGAGTTTGATTTTTCTATTTGTCTGTTTTGTTTTGGTTTTTTTCCATTCTGTACTTAGAAATTGGAGAGTTGGGATGAAGCAGTTAAGAGTCTTCCTGCTACCTACTGCCAGGTAAGACTGCCATGGTTGTAACAGTTAGAGCAGTCTAACAAGAAACTTAAAATTCTGTTTTCACTTCCCTTTGATATAGAAATTGATCAGATTGTGGCTAGGCAGTGTTACAAACTGAATTTTCTAGACTGGGTCCCTAGAATTAGAATAAGGACACAGATACATGCATACTGATTGTGTATGTATGTTTTTTTTTGTGAGGCTCTGTGGATAGCAGAGGCTTTAAAGTGCCAAGTCAAACATAAAGTCCTGTACCAATAAGTACCACACTACAATTTTCTAAGTTGAGACAGTATTGATGTGTCACTAGAGAAAATGTAGTCAAGTAATTGCATCTGTTTCAAGAGGGTGCTGAGGCAACACCTGTGTGCATGTGAGTTCCCTGCTGACTAACGTCTCTCTCTAGTTTCTGCTCAATTTGGTGCTCAAATCAGCTTGCATTCTCAAGCAGCTTGTAGATCAACATCTGCATTTCACCTGGTATGCAACTTTGCAGCAAAGCAGTATTGAATTTATACTTTGAAAGACCTTTAGTTTTTCAGGCTGTCTCAGAATCCTACATAAGAGCAGCAGTTTTGGGGTCTACTGTAAAGCATGTTGGACTTTGGAACCAAAGGCAAGTTTGGGTTAAAATGTAATAAGCCCCATGTCAAATGTCAGGGAGTACTCTACCCCTGGCAGTCAGTCCCCTTATAGAGGATTTATTCACACCCCCATTTCCTTTCCTTTCCAGTTTACGGTCTACCTCACCCAATCTCCTTTTCCGTATCATGAACCATGATAGCTAGCCCTGATAGCTCGATCCATCCCATTTCCCCAGCTGCCAAACTTCTCATTGCTAACAAAAAACTCCTGGGGGAATTCTGCACCGGAAAATTAAATTCTGTGCACAATATTTTAAAACACTGCAAAATTCTGCATGTTTTATTTGTCAAAATAACAATATAATCACACCATTTCAATTATTGTGGTAATTTTATTTCAAAATACCTGTCAGCAGGCATGTCTGTAACAGTACAGACAACAACAAAAGATTCAGGATATGTTTTTTGACAAATAGATTCCTTACTAGGCATATTAATACAGAACTTGAGTAATAATTCATTTTAACTACAACACAGAAAAAAGTCACAATAACCTATTCAGCAATTCCTAAACACAGGGAAGTTAAGTTACAAATACTTGTTAACCAGTGCCCTACATTTCAGTTACAACCCTGGATTTTCATTTAAATTACTTTATAGAAGGCCAAATAACAAAATAAAAATATAGTAGAATGTCATTTTAATTACTATCAAATAAAACAGGTGTTAAAATTCTCAGTTCTTTGCCACAGGGACTGTTCCCCCTCAGCTGCTGCTCCCACACTCACTGCTCCCTCCCTCAGGGCACAGCCCTATGCCCTCCTCTCTCCCTTCCCCTGAAGATTTACTTTCCTTCCCCGGCTCCATCACCCCTCTTGCTCCTGGGGACCCTCTGCTACTTCTGCTCCCTGCCACACCACTGGGAACCCTCTGTTCCCCCCTCCCACCTTAACTGACCCCTTCATTGCCTGCTCCACCCCGAGAGGCCCTAGTGCAGCCGAGGAAACTGGCCATAGGAGCTGCAGCCAGAGAACCCTGGCTCCTAGAGGAGGGGACCAGGCTGCATGGCGCCATAGGTAAGAGTGCCCCTGCCTGGGGTACGAAACTTGGAGGGGGCTGGTGCCACCTTGCCTACCCTAAATGACATACCCAGCCAAGGCTCCCTGTGGCTGCCCTGCAGTTACTTGGGTCATAGAATCATAGAAGTCTAGGGTTGGAAGAGACCTCAGGAGGTCGTCTAGTCCAATCCCCTGCTCAAGGCAGGACCAACACCCACTAAATCATCTCAGCCAGGGTTTTGTCAAGCTAGGCCTTAGAGGTGTTTAAGGATAGAGATTCCACCACCTCCCTAGGTAACCCATTCCAGTGCTTCACCACCCTCCTAGTGAAATACTGTTTCCTAATATCCAACTTAGACCTCTCCTACTGCAACTTGAGACCATTGCTCCTTGTTCTGTTATCTGCAACCACTGAGAACAGCCAACCTGCATCCTCTTTGGAACCCCCCTTCAGGTAGTTGAAGGCTGCTATCAAAGCCCCCTACCCCCTCATTTGTCTCTTCTGTGGACTAAACAAGCCCAGTTCCCTCAGCCTCTCCTCTTAAGTCATGTGCCCCAACCCCCTGTTCATTTTCGTTGCCCTCTGCTGGACTCTCTCCAATTTGTCCACATCCCTTCCATAAGGAAAACTGGACACAATACTCCAGAAGTGGCCTCACTAGTGCCTAATAGAGGGGAATAATCACTTCCCTTGATCTGCTGGCAATGCTTCCACTAATACAGCCCAATATGCAGCAAGGGCACACTACTGACTCATATCCAGCTTCTCATCCACTATAGTCCCCAAGTTTACTACTGCTTAGCCAGTTGGTCCCCAACCTGTTGCAGTACATGGGATTCTGCATTTGTCTTTGTTGAACCTCATCAGATTTCTTTTGGCCCAAGACTCCAATTTGTTTAGACCCTATCCCCACCCTCCAGCTTATCTACCTCTCCCCCCAGCTTAGTGTCATCTGCATACTTGCTGAGGATATAATCAATTTTATAGTCAATTCACCCAATCCATAATCCACCTTAGAGTCCATTCATCCATTCTATACTTTTTTAACTTGTTGGCAAGAATACTGTAGGGGACCGTACCAAAAGCTTTGCTAAAGTCAAGATATATCACATCCACTGCTTTGCCCATACCACAGAGCCAGTTACCTCATCACTGAAGGCAATCAGGTTAGTCAGGCATGACTTTTCCCTTGGTGAATCCATTTTGACTGTTCCTGATCATCTTCTTCTCCTCCAAGTGCTTCCGAATGGTTTCCTTGAAGACCTGCTCCATGATTTTTCAGGGACTGAGGTGAGGCTGGCTGGTCTGTAATTCCCTGGGTTCTCTTCCTTCCCTTTTTTAAAGAAGGGGACTATATTTGCCTTTCTTCTAGTCATCTGCAAGGCAGACACAAAGACAGGCAAGGGGCATGCACTTGGGCTCCCTCCTAGTGGGGAGCGCAGGCCACTGGCTCCATGGAAGTGGTTCATTATTCTGTAGCCCCCCTCCCTCCTCTCAGGACACAGACTTGGTGGTGAGGCTGCACCCAACCCTGACACGTGCCCCATGCCTGCCCCAGAAACATCCCGGGGCCCTGTTTCTCTGTGCCAGGTGCACTGGGATAGTGAGGAAGAGGGACAGTGTCTCATGCATGTTGAACACCACCACATGAGGTGGTGATTGTGTCACGCTGGCTGCTCCCAATACCTGAATCAACGTGCCTGATTGGGATCATTGACAGGGAAGTGTGTGTGACCCCTCTTGCAGCTTCCCTTTACTTCTCCATCAGAATCTATTATTCTGTGGGGAAACAAAATATCTGCAGGACATGAATTCTGCATGTGCACAGAATTCCCCTAGGAGTAAACACAAGTACCCCACAGCATCCTCCAACCTCCCCCATAACTGGTTGTCTCCCCTTCTCCTCTAATTCTGTCTTCCAATATTCTCTCCCCCTGATCCTTCACATTCGTAATGTGGGAGTTTCTGATACCCTAGCAAAGTCCTGCAAGAGTTGAGCACTCCCTTCCTCTAGGCCACAAGTAGGAATATATTTAGTTGACTCTCTGGCCCTATTTGAATCCCATTTCTCCTCCTTAGTTTATGATGTCAAGGCCTTTCCATTATTAAAACAATAAAATCCTGCTCCATAGGTCTCTTATTTTCTTTGAATCATGGTCTTTGTATCCGATGTATTTATTCATCTTTCTATTCCTTTTCTATATCCATCACCATGGTATCTAAATGTCTTACAAACCTTTACAAACCCCTCTGAAGTAACAAAGCATTGTTATCCCTGTTTTGTGGCTGATGCATATGACTTGACTAAAATCACATAGGAAGTTTGACACAGCTGAGATTAGAAACCAGATTTTCCAATTCCCAGACCATTTCCTTTAGTCCATTATCTTCTACTCTTCTTCACCTCTGTTTTTACAGATCAGAAGACACTATTTGCATGAGATATTGATACCTACATGCTTGCCTAGAATGTTCTGAGACCAGATGTGAAATGTTTTCTGTTAACCAGTGAAAGACAATATTAATACAATTTATTTATTTCAGATCTATATGGTAAATCAGAAAATATTGCAGTGTTAGAGACAGAGAAACATGAAGCATCATGTTCTACTGAATCTTTTAGGCCCATTGCTCCAAATTCTGGACTGTTATCTACATACCATCTTTTGAAGCTAATGTGTTTAAAGGAGAGCAAAATTTGGCACTCTTAATGAGCAAAATGAGACTCTCTTTTAAGTCAAATTAAGAAAAATAGAATCTATTGTTATATAGGAATGCAGTTTGTGAAAGACACCACCTTTCTCAACTACTGCACTGGAAGATATTTTTGCCCCAAAAAATCATAAGGATAATTTAATAGAAATTCTTTCCTAATGCCTATAATAGAGTGTGTGTGTGTGTGTTCATTTAAGTGTGATGTCTTGGTGAAATTGCTTTGGATTATATAATGAGAAACCATTGTTTCCATAATCCACAGGATCCAACGTAATATGGCAAGTGTCATTAGTGAATTTCAGTGCTGTACCTATTATTATTGCACTGAGTAGTGCCCGGAAGCCTTAGTCATGACTGAGGTTTCATTGTGCCAGCTGTTGTGCAAATAGTTGTACAAACAGATGAGGCTGGAGTTGGCAAAGTGATTTGTGATGTCTCCATTTTTATAGTTGTCCAATTTGATATACCATAAAAGGGGCTAATTTTCAGTGGATCCTGTGAATATTTGAAAATAAAGCCCCTAAAGGTGATTTTTACCCTAAAGAATATACAGTGTAGAAAGATAATTGGCATAGGAAGGCTGGGAGGATAAGGATACAGTTAAATCTTGAACAGCAGTAAGATGTTCACCAACCATTCTAGTTCCAGAAAACAAGCCCTTCTTAGTTACACTAGTTTGTTAGGACACTGCTGTTCTTCAGAGTCATTAGATTTTCTCAGAAGGGTGAACCTAAAAACATTTGTTCCCCAAGTCAGCCAGCTGCATTATACAGTAGAACCTCAGAGCTATGATCACCAGATTTACAAACTGGTCATCCAAACACCTCATTTGGAACCAAAAATATGCAATCAGGCAGCAGCAGAGAGAAGAAAAAAAGAAGCAAATACAGTACAGTACCATGTTTAATGTAAACTACTAAAAAAATAAATGGAAGGGGTATTTTTGTGTATTTTTTAAGAGTTGACAAGCTAAGGAAACTGTTTCCATACTTGTTTTATTTAAATTAAGATGGTTAAAAGCAGCATTTTTCTTCTGCCATGGTAAGGTTTCAAAGTTGTATTAAGTCAATGTTCAGTTGTAAACTTCTCAAAGAACAATGTTTTGTTCAGAGTTACTAACATTTCAGAGTAATGAAAAACCTCCATTCCCGAAGTGTTCAAAACTCTGAGGTTCTACTGGACTATGAAGACTGCTATTTCTATTGTTTACCATGATAAATTGCCAGCCACCATTTCTTTTTTCTCCATGTCTTGATTTTCTCCCTTGCAGCATCCTCCCCTCCGTATGGTCTACATCAGGGTAATCTGCTGGCGAACCCTGAGACAGTTTGTTTACATTGGCCGCCCACAGCTCCCAGTGGCCACGGTTTGCCATTCTCAGCCAATGGGAGCTGTGGGAAGCAGTGGTCAGCATGTGCCTGCGGTCTGCACCACTTCCTGCAATTCCCATTGGCTGGGATCGGTGAACCATAGCCACTGAGAGCTGTAGGCAGCTGTGCCTATGGATGGTCAGTATAAACAAACTGTCCTGTGGCCCACCAATGGATTGCCCTAACAGGCCGCGTGCAGCTCACAGGCCACAGGTTACCCACTACTAGTCTATTCACTTCAATAGGTGGATGGGGGATATTCTAACTTGCTTTTTCTTGCTCCTTCCCAGTGTTGATTTCTGCACTGGCCACTCACTGGCGATATCACTCTCTATCATTAAAGAATGGTTTTGCTGTTCTTTCTGCAGGTTTTGGCTGGTACCTTTGGCTGTGGTGGGCAGATTAATCCCAGAAGAACTCCATTGTATCAGCATTTAAGGCAAACTAAAGGAATCAGTGGTGATAGCATTGATTAATGCCCAAGGCCCCATTATTCCTTTGTGCTGTACATACTTGAAAGGACCAACATCTGTTGCAAGGATAAAAAGAAACAAAGAAATTGTCAGAGCTCTGTGTATAGGCAGAGTGCAATGCAGTAGTACAGTACAATCCTGCTTACAGTAATTCAGGCAAAGCAATCTTCCTTCACTATCCACCGTAATCGATTCTTCAGTGTGATAAAAAATAGGAAGGTTGCCAGAGTCTGTTTGGGAGACAGTTGAGAAAGTACGGTTGTCTAAGATTTACCTAGTACTGTGTAACTCTTTCAGTAGAGACTTGAATGTCAGTGTGAAGTACTGCTTGAAGCACTGTAATTAAGAAAGCATGTATGGACTAAAAACTAATCAGTGCTATCCCTTTGTAAACTGGAGAAAAATAAAATCTCTTTCCTTGTCAGCATGGGAAATTTCAGCATTTGCATTTCTTTACAAATTGTGACTCTCTATATTGACTTTTGAACTATGGGCCTTGCAAGCAAGAAAATGCCTTTATTTTGTCATGTATGCATGAAATTAGTATATAAATAAAGAGACTATATTTGTAACTTAATTGATTCACGAGATTGTCAGATGCTATTTGAGTGTTTAGAACAGAATATGTGGCGAAGGATTTTTCTTGCTGGTAATAGAATAGAAATGGAAATGCCTCATCAAAAGCTGGTGTTAAATGGTCATTTCTCAAGATGCCATTGAAGGTAATGGGAGAGTGTTTGGTATAAGGAGGATTAGGCCCAGAGAGAGAAAAAATAAATGTTGTTTTTCTCTTTAACTGTTTAATGCTGTTAAAGGTACATCGCCTAATCTGAGGTCAGATCCCACTGCGTGACATAATCTGTTCACTTCCACTGGTTTTTCTATTTAGTTTAGAGACTTTATTCTCTTTAACTGAGATTGCTTGTTCTTCTTTCCTAAAAAAAAAAAAAATGTGGTTTCATTCATGATCATGATATAATAAATATATGTAAAGCCAAAGTTTATTTTCCTTATGGAGATGCCATGTATTTTAATAGATAACTAAGTAAACTTACTAATAGCTAGAAAATTGGAACTGTATTCAAAATTTTGAGGTTTTTGATTTTTAAGCATTGCAGCCTGAACATGGGGAACTTAACCTAGGCTGAATAAAAGCAAAAGCAGTGTTGTAAGCAGTGGATATTATTTTATAAAATTTACTGCAAAGACGAGTGATATGAATAGAAAATGTATACAGTAGCTTACTGCATTCTAGCAGGTCTTTTCTGGGCTCCTAAATGTTAACTGGATAGTAATGTAAGTTATTACACTCATTAAATTAGGCCACAAACAAGTCAACAATGATTCAGCAAAATGGTTTTGTTTGTATAGTGCAAGGAAGTCTGATAGATATCCAGTCAAACATTTATGGCTAAATGGATGAAGATTTTAACATTACAGCCTAATAAAAACCCCATACTGTGTGATTAAATAAGAAGGAAAGCAGTAAAAAAGAGAAAGCATAATGATGGTAACATGTAGGTCAGTTACAATTTAATTGTCATTGCACTTCATTGCTAACATATCAATTCTCTGCTGCTTAGCTGAGCAGAAAACAACAACTTAACATGTACAGTGGGCCCACTGACTACTCGTCAAATCCCCACTTCCATCACCTGCTTTTGACTACTTCCTTAACAACCATATGAAGTCTTCCTGCTTTAATAGGATAATCTTGCTGAAAGCTCCCGCTGATTGTGTCCTCCCTACGTTCAATGCATCAGTGATCAGTAAATTTACTTCACACTCTACATAGATGCTAAAATTAGATTGTTTGCATTACAACTTTCAATACTCCTGGAACACGAACACCTGCTTGCAGATTTATATTGTTTTGTTTAATGATTTAAAATAAAGATAGCCTTACAGTGGCAATGCTCTGGTGTACTATATTGGAGTAATACAATGGCTGATCATTTTTCTTACTTATCCCATTTATGCTATATCTCCTTGCCATGTAAGGTATAGCTTCATTATCATTAATTGCAGCTTTAGAGATACTATGGACATTTATTCCTGCCAACTTTTCCAGAATTTTATTTTTTCAATTTTACTGAGTAAAGCCAACTGGTTTAAAGAGAGAGAGAGAGAGAAGAAAAGAAGAAAAAAATCAGTGTGTATTTATTTATGTATTTTAATCTGTATAATTCATAGAGATTTCAAACAGATTTTGGATTTGGCACCTTTTAAAAATGTTAGCTCTGACAAGTCTGTCTAGCACACTTATGCTGATCTATAGTAAAGATTCAACAGAGTACATACCCAAACTATTAATTCAGGTGCCTAAGGAGACATTTTTAATCCAGCCTTGCACAGCCTATTTTTATAAAGAATAGAGCACTGCTCGCAGGATTTTTTTTTAGTGATCCAGCAGGAGCTGCAGAACTTTATTAGGATGATTAGAAATGTCTGTTCAAGGCCTCATTTCGTGTAAAGTTTCTGGGAAGCAAGCCCACTGCAAAAGCATTGGTTCAAAATGTTGCTAGAGATCACTTCCCCTCCTCCCCCCAAAGTTTTTTTTTTTTTTTTTTCATAATGATTTAGCGAGTGACCTAGCAGAAGATATCCATGGCTTCCAGAGCTGGGGAAACCTTGGAGCAGCAAGGCTAATGGCTCTGTGTTGGGACAAAAATGTGTGAAATTAGTTAATTCATATTTAACTTTCTGTTCACCAGCACAGAGTGCTCAGTTTTCAATCATGAGCACTTGGAGTGTCTGGTTCCATATATGTATGCTCATTTTGACATTTAGTTGCTCAGATATCCATTTTTGGCACTACAATAGTGGTTTTACACATCCTAACACAGAAACAAGTGACCTAGCATAGATGCCTACATTTGAAAATTAGACTTCACATCTGGTTTCAGATAAAATATGCTCATCAAATAAGACATCACGTTATAAAACAAAAAAATGCAGGCTTTTCCATAAAAACAAGTCCTGTAAAAGTACAGATACCAAGACTTCTAAAGCAATATAGTAACATGCCATTACTGCAGTCACCATTATGGCTTTTCCAGCATTATTGTCCTAAATATCTCATTTCACTCGTCTAGCTCTTTTTAACCTGTCTAGAAAAGTTATCTCAAGGGAGGTCTGATGTTTAAAAAAATTGTGAGAAATTAAAGAGAGATTTGCACTCTGTTCCAGTGATCGTTGTAGTTCATGGCAATCTGTCCAGTAATTTCAACGGGCATTGGTTTAGGATCTTGATTAATTTCCAGAAATGTATGACTGAAAGGGATGCCTCAATACAAGATACTCCGGACAATATATTTGCAATAATTCTTAAATGTCGCTGTGCTGGGTAGGTGTAACTGGCTACTTGATGGGCAGTTTTATAAATATCATTTCTTTAAGTCATTGTCCGACAGTCTGCTACGTGGTTCTGCAGAATGGGAAAGTGCATAAGGACTTTCCTATCATCGCTTGCACCCTCCACACCATCCTGTTACAATTGCAGTCCTTACACTCTACGTCACACTGGGACTGTTTCTTGTGGTCACACATCATCCCAAAAGGAAGAGAGCTCTTTTGCATTGATCTGTAGCACAGAACTAGCAAACTTAGTGTAATGTGCTGCATCCTGTAAAGGGGTTTCAGAGCAGACACACGCCCGTGTGCAGCTAGGAACTCAAGGAAGCATCCTGTCTTCCAGTACCAGAATGTCTCCTATAGCTCCTTTGCTGCAGTATGCCTCTACACAACTGCTCAGCATGTCCACTGCTAATGGGCATGAGAGCCCTACAGAAATCATGTGTACTGGTGGCTTAGAGTAAGTGGCTTACAAAAGCTAGGCTAGATAAAATGGCCAGATGTGTGTGGTCAGAAGAATATTGGGAGTCAATAAGAGCAGCAAAAGCTCCTAAGGGTTAAGTAAAATTAATGTTTATGTGTGCAGGACTATAAGGGGCCAATCCAGTTTTGCATATTGCCCATACTGGTTTGTTATCAATGGGATAAAAGATGAGACAGGACCTAGCTCTTGATTCACTCCCACTAGTGTAGGGAAAAGGCAGTTTGTGCCCCACTGTGCTGCTGGTGACAGCTGCACCCAAAGAGGATTCAAGCCCTGAACACAATAGCAGGATGATGGTGGTCCACTTTTTGCCCCCCAGAAAGCCACTTCTGGACCTCCCCAAGAGTTAAGTGTGGTGGGCTGGTTAAACATGACATTTCCAGTTTAGATAGACTTTCCACTGCTGTGGACCGGCAGCCCAGGTTCCTCTGGTTGCTGCTAATGTGTTCCCAGGGTAAATCAAGCCCACATGTTGGTTTTGGACAATGACTGTAATCATGGCTTGGCAGTGGCAAGAACAACAGCAACAAAGGATTTGTCACAAAGTTCCTCCTCAAGTTTATTGAGGTTTTTAGGAGAGCAGTGCTTAGAAAAAGAGGAAAAACTAGCGGTACTTACCCAGAAAACAAAGACTTGTCAGCCTGAGTGACAGCACAGCCATGTAACAGCTGTTGTGAAGTTCTGCTTGCTCGAAAACCTCCCCTTCATTCTGATTATCAAGAAGTAATTTTATAATTGTATTCCCTATTGGAGCCATCACTCTCTAGCCCTGTTGTGTGACTCTGCCCTCATTGCTTGTTATCTAGTAAGGGTTTTTTAACCTTTCACAGTGGTATAATGGGTAACTAGACCCTTTGGGTCTGGGTATTTTGGGAAGGAGAAGAGCACCTGAATTTCCCTGTTGAGTGAAACAACCCACCATGACACAAACTTGCAGCAACTTTGACCTCTTAGGCATATGACCCTCAGCTAAAAAGTTTGGCTAATGGGACTGATGCAAAGCTGAGAGAAACAGCATTTTAGTCTAAGAAAAATGTCATTTTTCCAAGTAGCAGGTAATATTTTCGTAATTTGTAGCCTTATTGTCTACTGACTGAAGGGATGCCAGGCTTGGTTATAGTCACTCTTATATTCAGCACCATGGGAGATCAGATCAGTAATGTTCTGTACTCTGTACCTGGGTACATACCCCACAGGACATCATGCTTTTCTTGAGAAGGTGGATGCTGCCTCCATGTATTCCCTGGTTCGCAAGTAGGGCACATGCTTCCTTAACCAGTGCGCTTCGTAGTATTTCAAAGCTCTGTGAAACTGACACAATTTTAGGTAGCTTATTAGACTGATGATTGATGACCGACAAAAGAGGCTGTACAGTTACTCACTGACATTCATGCTTGCTTTTAAAATATCATACTATATTGTTTCAGATCTTGATTTTACACTCAAGTGCTTAGGCTCCACATTAGCACAACTCTTTCCCCTCCTCTAAATGAACACATCCATTTTAATAGACTAAGTATTCCAGTGGTTTTGAACAACTTTTTTTCTTCCACTCCTTTCTCCTCTTCATTGCTTACCTCTCACCCACACATGAACAACTATTTTATCCATTAATTGTAAATATTCCCCTCTCTGTTACATTGGACCCCAGCTATTTCTTTATTTCTTTCCTTATTAAATGATGTTTACCTGAACACATCAGGTTCATTTCACCAAGGCAGGATGTCCCATTAAGCATGACAAGTGGAAGGTTGTGAGATTAATGCCTTTCTTGAGCTTGAATTAGTGTGTCAGCATCTTTTCAGACCTGGGACCACAGAACATAGGAAGCGTGCCATAATGGACCTTAGCCTTTAACTGAACTGCTCTAATATTATTCCTATAACAAGACTACTTTTAAAGAGGCTCATTATTGGCTTCATTAGATATGTTACTTGCATCAGTGGCTGTAGTTACTCGCATAATATGGAAGAGGTTAACATAGCATATTTTTAATGTATTATATGGCATATAGCTTGAAGTAGCCAAAAGGTTTATGGCGATGTAATTGGTAGTTAGTGTGAAATTTGTAAGACAAATAGACAATACCTAGGGTAACCCCTATAATCCTCTCCTTTCAGTTTTTTACAGCCACCAAAGGGCCTCATTAAAACAGCAGTCAGCACCTTGGTGAAAAGATACAGTGCTTATAGTGCCCAAATGTGACAGAAAATCTGCATTTTGTAAATCTGACACCTTTGATAGATTATACAGTGTGAAGCCATTGCTTCTAAGCACTAGGATAACGCTTAAGGTTCTCTTCTGAATCCAACCGTGCTATATTCACTGGATATAACAATGTGAAAAAAGAACTAGTTGAATAAAATAAAGCAGGGAAAATGGAGATGAGCCTCTTTCTTTGATACAAAGCTCATCTCATGTAATGGGACTGGAAAGAAGTAGCGGTATTCCCAAACATTACTTATATATGGGGATATGTACTTGTTAATATGGGCAAAATGATTGTTAAATGTATTAATGCAAAATACATGATAATTAAACAAACCTCTAGATCCTTGAAGGACTATTTTTTAAAAAAAATCATATTTATTATAGAGGTTGGAATGAGATTTTTTTTTTTTTTAATTTTAGAGGTCAGATTCTGTTCTCATTTAAATTTTGGATTTTGTAAATCCAGAGAGACCCCATAGACTTTAGTGAATTCAGTTCTCAGTCACATTGGTGTAAATCTGGTGCAACTCTGTTGATTTAAATGGAATTATGTTATATAGTTACCAGTATAAATGAAAGAAGAATTTGGCCCTCTGTGTTTATTTTTATGAATCATCTGAAAGAACCATAAAAATGATAATAAAAATGCATAATCCAGGCTCCACGTATCATGTATGTGGTAAGTGAAAGCTCAGTTCTTTAAATACATAATCTAGTTAGTTTCTTTTTAACTATGTTCAAATTTATTTTGTAGAGAGGGCCATGTGGAACTGAACAAAAGTGAGTTGTAAACACTATTCTAGGTGCCTGGGTTATAGCAAAATAGTTTAATCACAAAAAGCAACCTTAAACAACTTGAGCTCCAAAATTGTAACATGTTCCTCCTTTCCATTTGAGAGCTGACTCCAACATATAGAATTGCAGAAAGTGAAGAACTGACCAAACAATAAAATGAAAACTATTACCAATGCACTAATGCTCTCTCATCAGTTATAATACAGGGAGTTTTTCAACATCTTGTTTGCTCAGTGGTTTGAGATATAGGTTACAGTATTTATGTGGGTTCTAAATGTGACAACTCTTTACCTCTTCATTTAGTCACTGCAACAGTTCCTGTTTAAATAAGAGCTGCTATACACAAAGAATAGAGGAGAAGTTTCACTCAGGTTGCTGACAAAATATAATACAGCTATTTCTGTCTTAATCCTTTTGATCATTTCTGTAAAAGCACCTATCTGTTTTGCAACAGTAAGAATGCAAAACAAAAAGGAGGTAAATATAAAACCCTCTTACTCCATTTTCACTGTTTCCTAACATATTAGGGATCTTATTCTGTACCTGCTGATGTCTCATAAAACTCCCATCGACTACTGATGGGGCAGAATCAGTAAATAATTCAAGACAGTTCCATTGTTATGCCATTGAAAAAATAAAACCTGTTGATAGGGAATGAATCTATACCAGTATTTGTGGACTGAAATGTATCACGGGTCAGTGTTTCATTTAAGTAAAAACAATATACAAGTCATAGATTTGAACACAATAGGCTAAATTCACCCTACTGTGACACCATTAGATACTCTATGTAGTTATTCTAAGGGTAAATTTGGCTCCACATTTTTTATATTATGGAATACTAGAAAATTGAAATATTCTTCATGAATTAAATATTTAAAATTCAGATGCCAAGATCTCTGTCAACTGTGATCTACAACTTTCTAGTGTCTTTAAAAAGAGAAATCACATTTCTTTTGGGGTGGTCAGTTTTTGTTCACAACTCGTAAGTTTCTTCAAAGAAGACTCATAATTTTCTGGTTACCAAAGAATACCTCCCTAACCTATTATTTGTTTGTTTGCTGTTGTTGTTTTGGTGAGTATTAGTGTATTTTCTCGCAAAGGGGACTGTTTAAATGCAAACCTCAAGGAAAAAAATGGTCTTTTGAGGGCAAGAAGGCTCCTGCTAATAATGGTTTGAAAGTATTATTTATATCTTCTGTTAAGAAGTCTGTCTATTTTCAGATGGGTTAGCCATCAAGTCTCAAAGTTTGGGAGATGTCTCAGCTACATTCCTGGTTTGAAAGTTGTCTGGCAATTATTCTTTGCGAGAAGAAGAGATGTGGATTATAAAAATACACTCTTTATGACTATCACTAAAGAGAAACAAAAACATCTCACTCTTGTTTACTGTGGATAATCAGTAGGCTAGTTGTCTGGCTGTACAGAAAGGAGAGGAGACACTTGATGTGGATTTTAATCATTATCACCTTTTGCAGCAGTTTCTGACATCATTCCCACCCCCCAGCCATAAAGCACAGCTTCCCTCAGCAAGCCCAGACAACATTCCCCCTGCTTTAGGAGCAGTGCAGTCAATCTTGGCATTGAGGTTGCCTTTGAACTGAAAGGTGCATGGAATTCAGGTGGTAGAACTGGAGAGGCCCGCTTTCATGTCATGCAAAGTGCTGGCCCTTTTTTCTCAACTGCTGATCTTATCTCTTCTGGAGTATGGCATAATTTGAATGCTTACCACAATACTAGTTTTAAAAAAATGATTAAAGCTTTAATGCTGGAAAAAACTTTGCAAATTCCAGATACCTTGGAGAGTCAGCCTAAGTGTGTATGTGCGTTTCTTGTAAGGGAAAGTTAGCCAGCCCTAAAACCTAAAGAAAGGTCTTATTTAATCTTACATGAAAATATGGAGCAGTACATAACTGGTTCCCCTGGTCCTAGGATAACAGAACTGATCTGAATTTAAAAACACAAACAAACTGGTTTATATGTAGGTAATAATATTTTAATCAGACAGAAAAAATCTTACAAATTAACTTTTGGTCAAAATCTAGTTTTTGATCAGTTCCGTTACTTGTACTGCAAAATAAGCTAAAAGAGGGCATTTATGAGTATCATGTCTGGGTTTTTCAATTCAGTGGATTATTCACATCTGTTAGGTGAGAATTACAGAGTGCTGAAATAATGTGTTCTTATGTTTTAGATCTATCACTGCCAAGGGCTACTGAATAGTAAGTATCAACATCTGTATTACTACTTTGAATTTTCTGATTAAACGTGTCTAAATATTTCAGAAGCTATTGGAAATAAAAAAAAAAAGTAGTTTCAAGCCGCAATCTGATGTAGGATTTCATTGAAACGTATTAACAGTAAGCATTAGTTAAGGGATTGTATGTGCAATTAGCCCTAAATAACATTAACTTGGTGTTGTGATTTGTATTATTGAAAGGACGTTAGGCTCTTGAAACTGTAAATAATGGAATAAACATAAATAAAGGTACCTGTATTTTGACAGTGATGTTCCACCTCTGGTTCCCTGCACACACAAAAATCATTCAAATGCCTTTTCTTTCTCTGACAAAAATATTCATTAAAAACATTTCACTGTGCTGCCTTTTAATATAGCGCGGGCATTCAACCTGCGCAGGAAGCTTCCTGGAACCACACAAATACTGTGTAATTATCTCGTGGCTCCCTGCTGGCTGCTGCATATTCCAAGCACAAAGTGAGCAGCACATTTCTAGAGCCTGACTTCTGTCTTCATTGTCCCTGCTTGGAATATGAAGCTCCACTTCATTATAGCAGACCTGATCAAACTTGATAGATTTAGCCATTATTCTTGACTGTGTCAACTTTCTGCAGCTTTTTTTTTCCTTGGGCTCTTTTGTTTTGCCACCCAGGGAATGCATCTTATTCCTAGGCTGTCTCTCTCTCTCTCTCTCTCCCTCTCTCTTTCTCTCTTTTTCTTTTCTTTTTTTTTTCTCAAACAAACCAAGCTTTCAGCAAATAATGCTCCTTGTGCATCATGTGATTCAAGGAAAATAAGGCTTTGCAATTTTTTCTCAATTGTCCTTTATGGTTTTTATTGACTATTTTTTTCAGTTTGTTTCTATAAAAAAAAATATGCTGCAATATTGACGTACAATACAGGAAAAGCTTTGAAAATCCTTTTTTCTGTTAGTGGTACAATAAATTTAGCATCATGATTTTTTTGTTTGTTTGTTTGATGACAACCTTCAAGTAGCACTTTAGAGTTCATATTTTTAAGAATCGTTCAGACCAATGTATTTTGTCAAATTTTATAAATCATTAATTTGTTTAGTTAACCTGCAGATGTCTCTCTATATTTTTTTGCAAAAGACATTAGATCATTCTCTGAGCAAATACAGATGTTGATACAACTGGTTTACCATAACAGATTGCTCTGTAGTTTTTGGGAGTTGCTATGCAACAATAGAGAAATGCAACATAGCTATAACAAATGTTTAAAGTATTGAGTAAAATAAGCAGCATTATCATAGTTGGTATAACACAGATCCATCAAATTGCCACAGAAGAAGTTAACCAATATGTCAGAAATTTACTACTGAATTTAAAATACTTAAAGGGTCAATTCATTTTTACGATAATTAATGAACATTTTGTGATGAAGCTTTTCAAGCTTTAAGTTTTAATTATAGCACTGGTTATATTAGAGAATACATTTGACAAGCTTTATAAAAATGTGGAACAATGGTTTGGAATTAATTTTTGCTTATTAAGTAACAATTATGAATAGAGTTAAAACTTTGGAGAGAAAAAGGTTTCCCTTTTTTATTCCCCTTTTGTTTGCAGATGAAAAGATAAAGGATGTGTTTATAATTTCCAACAAGTTTACTAAAGGGTTCCTATTGAGGTTTATTATATAGTACCATGTAAATACTGATAGGAATTGGGATGGCTTAAATTTAGTATTATCCTGTTTAAATTAAAAAAATCATTATTTTTAGAGTGGCATTTTCAGTCTCACCAAAAGCTTCTCGGCATCTTAAAATGTAAATTGCAGAGACGCAACACAAAGGATAAAGAGAAGATTTTGAAGGCAATCACAGTGATCACTTAATTCAGTCTCTGCATATCCACTTGGCATAAGGTAATTAGAGTGCCACATTGCTGTAAAGACAGAAAGCTTAGGGTACCATTCTGACTCACCCAGACGATAATACATGATTAGAAGTCAGTAACAGATCACAACTGCTGAATGACCCACCAAGGTCTTATCAAGGGCAAATCGCATAATTAGCATGCACTTCGCTGGCAGAGGAATACAGTGCTATTGTTCTGGCACAATCAAATTAGCCCAGCCAATGAGGTCAATGTTCTGTGACCTTAGAGACATTTCATGTTTTATTTTTCTCCCTCATAAAAAAAGAAACAAAAAACACTTAAAACTGAGCTGAAGTTCTTATGGACACTGAAAATATCTGTTATGAAGGCATTTTTGGAATACACTCTGCTGAGTCCTTAGTTCATCATGTATGGAATAAAGGAGTCGGCTAATGCAGTCTGACCCTGAGGGACACATATGTAATGGAGCCACTTTGACAGAAATTCAAGCATCTAGTGAGGCCTGGAACTCAATTTATTTGCCCTGAATGCATCCACAGCATCATGCATGTAACCAAAAAAAAAAAAAAAAGCCTCCTTGCAAACATAAAATCTCTGCTTCGTTATGGTAATTAGCACAATTATCTTGATTTGCTCACTTTAATTGTATTTTCCCCAGGGCTTGTCCATTTTATTTGCCTCCCCACCCCATTTCCTTAACAGAGCACTCAGCCCAGAGCGACATTGACTGGGAATAGACACCAACAATACTTCAGGAATCCCATCAGTGGAACCCTGCAAGCTGAGCACTGTGTCGTGCAATGTCACAGTTAAATGTCCCCTAAATATTCCTTTCCCTCCCTCCTACGGAAAGGCCGCGTCCTTCTTTCTGAAAGGTGAGGTATTCACCTGCTTAGTGGAGAACCAGAACTTTGCTGTCTACGGAACTAAGACCTGTAGCACTAGAACTGTATTGTGAGTCTCAAGATCAGTAAGTCCCATGAACCTAATCTTTTAGAGAGATGCTGAACATCTGCCTTGGATGTGGCTTTCTCTTTGTTTTCTAAGCTGAAATACAGTTTTCAATGTGTTCACACACTCCTTAATTGTACATTCTACAGGAAAGGTGTTTTGACATTTGGTAGAAGTGGGACTGTGTACCATTTTTGTATTATGGATTCGCCATTAGGTTGTGCACATTTTGAACCACATATTCCAGCCATTTCTGGAAAACTGGATCACAATAGGCCTATAATAAGCACTCTTCTATCTCTTAAACCTGCCACTTTTCCTGGTTTTGTTTGTCTTTGTTTTTTTTATGCTGGGTTAAGTTAATTTGAGATTGGAACTCTAAGATATTTACATGTCATGAATTTAAAGATGGACTTCCATGTTCAGTCTAAAGAGAAATGAAACCACAATATTCAAATAGATTTTCATATACTTTCAAGTATTCATTTCTAGGTCTTTTCCAGACATGATCGTTGTTATCTACAGTACTTGTGCATTAAAGGTCTCTTTTCAGTTCTCCTGCTCATTAATACTAATCAACCACAATTCTTTCATTGTGACATCACAACTATTCTCACAACAACAGATAATAATGTTACAAACAGAGGACTGTGACCCTGTAGTTTAACATGCCAGGTAAGAGGTTGTGAGGATGAGATCTATTGTTTATAACATTCTTTTCTTCTATAATTAGCAACCGTGGAAAGGATAACGGCCAATAAAAGCTAAACTGACTTATGTTTAAATAATATGTTTTCAAAGTGTCATTGAGCATGAAAGTTCATCTCTGAGCCAATTAAGTAATTCTAGCTACAACTCGACTCCTTATACAATTGTTCTACTTTGTGATGCTTGAGCTCTAATAGGCATATCTTTTTTGCCATTGTACTGTGTTGCTTGACCATTTCCAGAAACATCTTTATTGGTAAATAAACAAAGGTTCTTTATTGACCTCTGATTTATGAAGCTGAGCTTGAAGAATTTATTAGAGAACTGAATTTAAATTAATGCAGGGTCCTCCCCAAGAATTAATTCCTACAATGCATTCCATTTATTGCCTATGCCTAGGCCAAGTCAGCTAAGTGCATCAACAAAACTTTTCCCTGCCTGGCATAAAGATTACTACTAAACGTCTTGTTGATTGCACAAATATAGGATCATTTTTTTCTTTGAGAATTAATATTGGTTGTCTTTAGAACTACAACAGTATTCAGTCTATCCATAAGTCATACACAAACACACACACATTGAAAAGTTATTCCATTGCTGGGTATTAAGCCCATGTGGTAACTTTTTTTTATTGAAAAAAAGATAATATGTACAAAACCAGTTATTCTAATTATTCTAGATATATAAATAAATGAATGTAGGCTTAATAAATATAGACTGACTTCTCAGACAGGCTGTAACTGCTTTGCAAATTTAGTGTATGTGTGTAAAGAGACTGAGACAAACTGTGTGTATGCACATACATACCAAATGTGTTTATGCCTGTACATATGTAATATATATAATAATTCATATTCCTGTAAGCTTGGCAGACACTCCTTTCTTAGTTATACAGCCCACACCATGCAAGTCCCCTAACAAACAGGATTAAAATTCACTCCTTTCAGCCATCCCAGGCATTTATTCCTTCCTTTTCATTGAGCTACATTTGTCTGATTTAACAAGATAAGATTTGAGTGCTGATGCAGCCCGTTGTTAATGTAGCAGCCGCATCCACCATACCATCGACACTCTGCATCAGAGGGATGCATAAATCAGGTATTCAAAAAAAATTAGATATGCAGCACACCAGTTTTATAGTCCCAGCCTCAGAAATTGAAATGGCCCAGATTAATGTATTATATCTTACACACTGTCCGAGTGAATCAACTTTAATATATTGAACAGATTCGCAGAACAAGACTTTGTTATCTAAGGAGCACTCGGAAGAAGGAATTGACCTGAGGATTTGATTTGGTTCAGGTAGTTCATGTTGTACAGCAGCATTTGAATAGTTTCACATAAAAATAAAATTTGTATTAGAAATATTTCACATCATTCTAAGCTTGTTCATACTGGAGCTTTGCAGTGGGCAATATTATAGAAACAATGTCCATCCGAGAGATGATTTTAACCTTTGCTTCAGATATGTCAAAACAATATAATGTAATTGTAATGCAAAGTGCTGTTTCATACCAAGGGAGCTTGTACAGATTGACTTTAGCTAGTTTAGGTTTAGACTGTAAATGAAATGCCTATTGAATTTCATATACAATAGAACCACCACCATTTACGCCATACTGTTCACAGAACCTATGTTGTGTCTGAAGCCATGCCGTGAAATGGTTTCTTTTGTAATCTGTTGCCAATCCAAAAAGGGACCTTTACCTGTGTGATCAAGGACAGCAGCATATTAAAATGGTGATCTCTCCTCCTCCTTTTAAGGTTGGAATTGGCAACAATTGCCATGGCTAGAGCGGGGAGTATGTGGGCATTTATCTACCAGCAAATAGAACAATAGCCTTATCGAGTAAGATGAAGTGGGACAAGGCTGCAGAGCATTGTTTGCTGAGAAGATGTGAAGCATATCTGAGGTGCAGCTTGCTTTGCTTTTTCCTTTGCACTGACTCTTCTAGCTACTGTATAATCTACTAGTGATGGAAAGTAGAAAGAACATGCCCATATCCTTAGGCAAGGGTTTCCATAGCTGCTCTTGCTAGTTAAGGTCTCATATCAATGCCACTTTGGAGTGGGTTACTGGCAGGGCTGGATTCAGGGGTAGGTGACGCAGGTGACCTCCTGGGATGCCAGGGTTGGGATGTGCCAGGCTTGGAGTGCTGTTTTTGTTGTTAGCAACGAAAAGGGAAAGCAGACAATGGTGAGAACATGAAGGAAAGGAAGAGTGCCATCCAGGCAAGGATCCTTGTGCTGAATCCAAGAGTTTTCTTCATGTCTTGTGGCTGCAATTCCCTCAACCTGGTTCTGTCAGATGCAGCGCCATCTTCTTTAGATTCCATATCTCTCTATGGAGTACTGCAAAGGATACACTTCCTGTTTTCAGCATCAAATATCAGTTGAAAAATCCTCACAGGCGATGTTACTAATTTGACCATAAAGCCACTAAGTGACACTTGCTGGGAGAGCCACATTGACAATGTAAGGCCAGTGAGGTACCAAGTGACTGAGGTTTACGACACGAGTAAAGCCGGGGCTGGAATCTGACATGAGATGAAAATCCTGGCAAACCAGATCACTGACTTCATATTTCTGGTCTCAGTTGTGTTTGGCACAATATCCTGTTCCAAATAAATGTTGTGAGCAAGGCATTACAAACTCAGTCAATAGACATCACAACTGCTATTACTTTGATGAGAAGCTGCCTTGATTTCAATGTGGCCTTCAAACACAATGGATTTGGAGGTGCCAGTGCTGCCACCAGAGAAATGGTAGAAAACTTAGACGTTGAGCCTATTTTCCAGGGAGTTTGTATTCATCGGAAGAAGAGACAGTTTGGTTATAAGGGCAGAAAGAAGGTGACAGGAAGCTTGGAAGCAAAATTCAAGAGGGAGGTTTTTTGCTCACTCAGTGAACGATTTGGACAAATGAAGCACCAAGAAATGACCTTGAGTTTTTTGTATGACCTTAGTAAGCTGACGACAAACAGCAAAACACTCTTGAATGATTGTATGGACCATCACCAGATGCTGACACATGGAAAATATTTAAACGTCAACGATAAAGACTTCTGTGTTGAATTAGACAAAATCCGTCACATTTTGCCATACAGGAAGCACTCTCCATTCCAGGTTCTCCAATAATGCATGATGCAGAGATGAAAGAAACTTTTCCTAATGTGTGGATAATTTTGAGGATTCTGTTTGTGCTGCCAGTCACAGTCAGGAGTGGAGAGTGCAGCTTTTTGAAGTTCAGACTTATTAAAACATATCTTCAGTCGATGATGACCAGTGAGAAACTGACATCACTTGCTATTTTATCGCTTGAAAATGCTATTGGCCAGTCTTCAGCCCTCTCTGAAGCATGGTTCAGTTTGTGAGGGCAAAGGCTAGAAAAGTAACCTTTTGAACTAAAGGACTAGGATTAACATGCTGAGGTTGTCATCTACTGTAACACTATTTAATACTGGTTCACCCAATGTTGGTGCAGAGTTCAATTTCTTAATGTTAGTATATTTCAGTTATTCTTAAAGTTAAAATATTTTTGTAAGCTTAGAGGAAACCATTTTTGTATTTGTTTATATACGGCATGAATAAATACAGATTTACAGATCTTAGAGTGCAAATTTATCGTCTTATATGACAGGTGTAAATCATGCATGGAAATGTTTGCAATGTGCTACAAATGCAATAAAAAATAAAGGGGGAGGGCACCAAAGTTGCCATTTGGTCTAGGGCCAGCCCTGGTTACCAGATATTGTGCTGGAAGAGAAAGGTAAACCAGCTGTTTGAATTCACCCTGATTCAGTCTCAGTCCATGCTTCGAGATTGTCCATGCAATGGGAAATGATAGCTTAGTCCTTTTTCACACTTCTATTAAGGTGTAATTATAATGTGCTTGCTCCAGTAATTTTGCTGTGTTAATTAGCACTGAAGAAGAACTCAAAACTGGAGTGATGAAAAAGTGTATTTGACACAAAGGACAGATTTTTAAAGGTATTTAGGCATGTGTAAATCTAGATAGGAGCCTAGTGGGATTTTAAAAGCATCTAGATACCTAACTCCCTGTTAAGTCAATGGGAGTTAGGCACCTAGAAGCTTCTGAAATTCCTACTGTGGGAACCAGGCCCTAAGGAGATAGATGTTTTTAAGTGGCACTTTTGGAGCAGGGTCTTTATCTTTAGTGTTGAAAGAACAGATAAGGATAGCTTGTGTTGAAGTCTAACGCAGCTATGCAGTGGCTAAGAGAAATAAGACCTCTTCTGCCTCTCTACAGCTCTGCTAGGCTTAACCCAATCATGGGTCCGGGTAAGTGAGACAGGGAGAGTACAGTGCACAGTCCCAGTGTTCCTCCCATCACAACAAAATGGTCAGGCAGGGGAGGAGCAAAGGCTTTGATGTCCCTATGTGTTGGCCAATGCATCTGGCTGGACATGGAGACAGGGGCCATTCCAAGGCAAGAGAGAAGTATTGAAGAAACTGGGCTTCAGCGGAGTATATCTGAGGCATAATGCCTCCTGGGGCAGAGCAACTTACTCAGTACCTTTAGCTTTGGGCTCTACCAAAAGGCACAATCTAACCGTTCCTGGTACGACAGTGTTGAAAATGTGCAATGATCTAACTCTTCTCTTCATTTTATTAGATACATGATACATTAAACTACATGGGTTTGTTTTTTAATTATTTCTCAATAGCAAAAATATAACTTATGTTAATGTAAGGGACAAATATATTTGACTATAAATGTTATTTTTAACATAAATGTAACATAGCAACAAATTAGATCTCCAATATTTTTCAACATCTGAAGCCCCATGCCACTTTGCATGAATAATTGTTCCTTTCTTCATTGGGTCTGATTAAATATTGTAGATCTATACTGGATAGAGGGAAAGACATTATTATCAAATCGATGTCTATTGTGCTCTTCCCATAAGGAAGAGTCTTCAGGAAAACCTTAGCGTTCATGCAACCTCAAAGAGAAATCTTAACATATCAAAGAGTTCACCATTCCATTGTATATTTAATGTAAAATCAACACAAATGACTGTCTTTTTGTGCTGTGCTTGTATTGCACACAGCACAATAGGGTCCTGGTCCATGACCTGGATCCTAGGCACTTTAGTAATACAAATAATAATAACCTTAAATACATGTAGGAGTACTAAATTTAAATGTTTTAAATTAGGCTTAAATTAGTGGGTACTTGTACATAGTTTCTGAGTGGATGGGTCTCTTCCATTCCAATTCTCTGTTAAGACCCCAATTCAGTAAACCATCCCTATTCAACAAAGCACTTAAACATGTGTTTAGGTCCTTTGCTGAATATAGATGGATTAAGCACATTTTTAAGTGCTTAGTTGAATAGGGGTCTAAGTCATCTCAGCCTTGGGTATTTTTTCTTCCCTTGTAATGAATAGCTCACAGTTAAATGCACTCCTTTTTTTTTTTGTTTTTAGTTATGCATGTTCCTTTTATTGTTACTTTTTTCTCCCAAAAGAATAAGTTATCTAGTATTCAGAATAATAATAGAAACAATTATTTATCTGAGACCCAAAGCATCTAACACCATTCACACCACTATTTAACTCCTCAAACAATCTGCTGAAGAACAGTTATTCCAATGCATTTGATGTAGCAGAGTCTGTATCTTCCATCTGTTCCATAAATTAAACCATAGGTTGATGTATGAAGTTATTAGCATCAGTCAAAGTTCCAAATAGATCTGTTTTGCCACCAGAGGAAATCCTAAATTTATCAGGAACAATAATGCATGCTCTCATCTTGCTTTAACAAGTTCCATCTTCTCTTCCCTGAAGACTATTATTTAGACTTATAGTCCAGATAGACTTTACAGCAGAAGTGAGATTTGATGGGGAGTTGGTGGTTGTAGTCTACTCATACATTGCCACAAGAGTACCTGCACCTGTCTCCTAAAATGACCAGCAGAGAAATAGTTAACAGTACTGATAATTCATTTAGCCTAGGTAAAGAGGTGCATCTCTTGATTGTTTCTAATTGTGACCAAGGAGCACAAAAAAGCTATGCAAATTCAGTGCAGGTATCATGGGATGCTTCTGCTGATAAGACTTCAAAGGGCCCAGAATCAGCTTAGAGCTGTCCTGCTAGGTGAAATTAGTGGTGCAAACACAGACTGACCTCCTTGGGTGGAGTGAATCTTCTTTAGGTACAGTAGCTTCTGCTAGCCAGCAGGGTGCAAACTGCCAGAAGAAGCCTGTTTCCTGTAAAATGATATATAAAAGGGATTGGTAGTTATTGAAAAGTGAGGAAAAGGGTATGTCCTGGCAATATGTTAGAAATGTTGGCAGGCTAAGGATTAGGTGAATTTCTGGCCATAATGAATTCCAGAGGTGAAGGCCTGCAGCTGAGGCCTGCCATCTCTGAGCTGGCTCTTGAGACAAAACTGGTTGTGTGATGGGTCAGAGAGAGAGAGAGAGAGGTGGTCCTTGAGGTAGTAGAACAATCAGCTATTTGGTGCCTTATTCACCTGGTAGTTTACTGGAAAACAATGCAGAAAAGAGGTGAAATATGCTCTTGTTGGTGAGTTTTGCTTAGAAGGTGGGTAGCCTCCTTCCACAAACCATGAGATATCTGCGTAATCTCCTCCTTTAGTTCCAGTTTTAGAGCATTGCAACCATTAAGACTTAGAGTAACATAGAGATGGATGCATTAGAATAGAAAGGGGAGAACCCCTTGGCAATTCAAAGATAGAAATGTTTTGCTGTTGGCTAGTTTTGTTGTCTGAGATGCCAGCAGCAGAGAGGTAGCATGTGTGATACTCTGAGACTGTGGGCACTTTGACAATGGGAAGACTGGTGACCTCAGGTAATGGAGGAGTTTTAGATATCGCCAGTTCCTTTGAATTTAAGCCATCTGGTTCTCATCCAGGTCCTTGCCTCTGTTTGGCATATGGACAGCAAGGAAATTTCTCACTCTAAGGAAAATAATTTACAATATTACAGCTCATATTGCCTGGTGAGCATCACTTACATTATACATTGAACATGAAAGGTGACAAGATTGATCCCAGTTGCACCCCAAGGCTAAAACACCTTAGGTAAGAAGAGCAGTTGTCCATCACTGTAGTCTAAGAACTCTCCAACAGGTCTGGACAGAAGCACTCTCAGGTGGTCTCTTCTCCTACCACTTTTCCAAAGAAATCACACTATGTGATTACAAAAGTCTTTCCCATACTGGGATTCTAAAGTCATGAAGGCTGAAATAGTGTTTGCTGCAGTCCCTGCATTGAGGCTTAACTCCTCACTCAAGCACTAGCCCAGCTCCCTGACTGCTGCTGCCAATAAATAGATTCCCTAAAGATTACTTTAACTCTCAAAGCTGCTTTCCCTGGGTCCTTCCTGACTAATCCTCCCTTTAAAGGTTAGGGACTCCTTGTTCAAGCCCATTTCTGGTCTCTCTTTTCCCAAGTTGGATGCCCAGAATCTTCCTTCTCTCCCCTTAGTGATTGCCTGTCTTTCTTTCTTGTGCCTCCTTCTGATCACACAGGATTGCTCTCCTAAACTTCTACTTCTGAAGCAATCTGATTAACCAAGAAGGAAGGATTCAACTGTCTGTATGAACATCCTTCAGTGGTTTCAAATGCTGAAGAACCAGTTGGACAAGACGTTATGGCCCTTTCAGTGTTCATTAATCTAACATAGGAAGGATAGAATCATGGAACTGTAGGACAAGAAGGCAGCTCGAGAGGTCATCTAGTTCAGTCCTCTGCACTCATGGCAGGGCTAAGTATTATCTAGACCATCACTGACAGGTGTTTATCTAACCTTGTGTTAAAAAATCTCCAATGATGGACAGCCCACATCATTCCTAGGCAATTTATTCCAGTACTTAACTACTCTGACAGTTAGGAAGTTTTTCCTAATGTCCAACCTAAACCTCCCTTGCTGCAATTTAAGCCCATTGCTTTTTGTCCTGTCTTCAGAAGTTAAGGAAAACAATTTTTCTCCCTTCTCTAGTAACGTCCTTTTATATACATGAAAACTGTTATCATGTGCCCCCTTCAGTCTTCTCTTTTCCAGACTAAACAAACCCAGTTTTTCCAATATTCCCTCAAAGGTCATGTTTTCTAAACCTTTAATCATTTTTGTTGCTCTTCTCTGGATTTTCTCCAATTTGTCTACATCTTTCCTGAAATGTGGTGCCCCGAACTGGACACAATACTCCAGTTGAGGCCTAATCAGATCAGAGTAGAGTGGAACAATTACTTCTCATGTCTTGTTTTCAACACTACTGCTAATACATCCCCGAATGATGTTTGCTTTTTTTGCAACACTGTTAAGAATCAGAGAGGTAGCCGTGTTAGTATGGATCTGCAAAAGCGACAAAGAGTCCTGTGGCACCTTAAAGACTAACAAAAGTATTGAAGCATAAGCTTTCGTGGGCTAATACCCAATTCAATCGGGTGCATGCAGTGGAAGTATGCAGAGGCAGGTATAAATAAGTAGGCAAGAACCAGGTTAGAGATAACAAGGTTAGTTCAATCAGGCTGAACTACCTTGTTATCTCTAATCAGGGAGGATGAGGTCCTCTTCTAGCAGCTGATCTGGAGGTGTGAACGCTGAGAGAGGAGAAACTGCTTTTGTAGTTAGCTAGCCATTCATAGTCTTTGTTTAATCTTGAGCTGATGGTGTCAAATTTGCAAATGAACTGTAGCTCAGCAGTTTCTCTTTGAAGCCTGGTCTTGAAGTTTTTTTGCTGCAGGATGGTTACCTTTAAATCTGTTACTGTGTGTCCAGGGAGATTGAAGTGTTCTCCTACAGGTTTTTGTATATTGCCATTCCTAATATCTGATTTGTGTCCATTTATCCTTTTACGTCGGGACTGTCCAGTTTGGCAGATGTACATAGCAGAGGGGCATTGCTGGCACATGATGGCGTATATTACCTTGGTAGATGTGCAGGTGAATGAATTGGTGATGGTGTGGCTGATCTGGATAGATCCTGTGATGGTGTCACTGGTGTAGATATGTGGGCAGAGTTGGCATTGAGGTTTGTTGCATGGATTGGTTCCTGAGTTAGAGTTATTACGGCGTGGTGTGCTGTTGCTGGTGAGAATATGCTTGAGGTTTGCAGGTTGTCTGTGGGCGAGGAATGGCCTGCCTCCCAAGGCCTGTGAAAGTGAGGGATCATTGTCCAGGATAGGTTGTAGATCACTGATGATGCGTTGGATAAGTTTTAACTGAGGACTGTAGGTGATGGCCAGTGGTGTTCTCTTTCTTGGGCTTGTCTTGCAGCAGGAGGCTTCTGGGTACACGTCTGGCTCTGTTGATCTGTTTCTTTATTTTCTCGTGCGGGTACTGTAGTTTTGAGAATGCTGGGTGAAGATCTAGTAGGTGTTGGAAGCTGGAGGTATGAAGGTAGGCATAGCTGTTAGTAACCCCCCATACCAAAAATCCATCGACAGCTATGCCTGCCTTCATGCCTCCAGTTTCCATCCTGAACACACCACATGATCCATTGTCTACATCCAAGCACTGAGGTACAATCATATTTGCTCCAACCCCTCAGACAGAGACCTACACCTTTGCCATTATCTAAATCATTGATGAAGATATTGAACAGAACCAGATCCAGAACAAATCCCTGTAGGGTCCCAACTTGATAAGCCCTTCCAGCTTGACTGTGACCCACTGATAACTACTCTCTGGGAATGGTTTTTCAACCAGTTATACACCAACTTTATATAGCTCCATGAAAGTTGTATTTCTCTGGTTTGTTTAAGAGAAGATCACATGAGACAGTATCAAAGGCCTTACTAAAGTCAAGATATACCACATTTACTACTTCCCCCTTATCCACAAGGTTTGTTACCATGTGAAAGAAAGCTATCATGTTGCTTTGGCATGATTTGTTCTTGACAAATCTATGCTATTACTTATCACCCTATTGTCTTCTAGGTGTTTCCAAATTGGTTGCTTGATTATTTGCTCCAGTATCTTTCTGGGCACTGAAGTTAAGCTGACTGGTCTGTAATTCCCCAGGTTGTCCTTATTTCCCTTTTTATATATGGGCACTATATTTGCCCTTTTCCAGTCCTCTGGAATCTCTCCTGTCTTCCATGACTTTTAGAAGCTAATCGCTACTGGCTGAGATATCTCCTCAGTAAGCTCTTTGAGTATTCTAGGATGTATTTCATGAAGATATCTAACTTGTGTAAGTAATTTTTAAGTGTTCTTTCCTTATTTTTGCCTCTGATCCTGTCTCATTTTCATGGGCATTCACTATGTTAGACATCCAATTGTTACTTACTTTTTAGTGAAAACTGAAACAAAAAAGTCATTTAGCATTCTGTCATTTCCAGTCATTTTGTCCCTACATACTTGTGTTATTTGTTTATATTCATCCTTTGTAATTTGACCTACATTTTACTTTTTGTAGGACTCTTTTTTTGAGTTTTAGATCATTGAAGATATCCTGGTTAAGTTGGGACTGTCTCTTGCCATACTTCCTATCTTTCCTATGCAGTGGGATAGTTTGCTTTAATAATGTCTCTTTGAAATATTGCCAACTCTCTTGAACTCTTTTTCCCTTTAGACTTGCTTCCCATGGGACTGTACCTTCCAAATCCCTGAGTTTGCTAAACTCTGCTTTCTTGAAATTGATTGTCTTTATTGTGCTGTTTTCCCTCCTACCATTCCTTAGAATTATGATCTCTACCATTTCATGATTACTTTCTCCCAAGCTGCCTTCCTATTTCAGATTCTCAGCCAGCTTCTCCCTATTTTTCAAAATCAAATCTAGAACAGCCTTTCACCTAGTAACTTCCTCTACCTTCTGAAATAAAAAGTCGCCTCCAATACATTCCAAAAACTTGCTGGATAATCTGTGCCCTGCTGTATTATTTTCCCAACAGATGTCTGAGTAGTTGAAGTCCCCCAGCACCACCAAGTCCTGTGTTTTGAATGGTTTTGTTGGTTGTTTTTTAAAAAAACAATCTCATCCACCTCTTCTTCCTGGTCTATAGCAGACCTCTACCATGACATCACTCTTGTTTTTTACTCCTTTTATCCTTACTCAGGCACTACTAGTGCCTTCACATTTACTAGTAGTCCAGATAATCTTGGTGTCCCTTTGATACCCTTCACTTCTGGAGGTTTATGAAACTCTTTTGCTCTGGTTAATTTGAATAAGCATAAAGGACTCAGGGTTCAGTTCTGATCTGTGGTATGCAGCTGTATGTCACTAGGTATCTTTAAAATAAGATTTTGTGCATATATTTGTCTTGATTTTTAAAAATCCCACCAAAATCAATATACATCAATGTGCACATGAATCTGAATCAAGATCTGCCTTGTTTTCTTTTCTGCGAGTGAGGATCGAGATCGAGGCTGCTATAGAACTGAGGTAAGAAATAGTCAGTAGTTAAAAGGGGAGGTTAGAACAGTGATTCTCAACCAGGGTACGTAGAGGTCTTTCAGTGGGTACATCAACTCATCTAGATATTTGGCTACTTTTACAACAAGCCACATAAGAAACACTAGTGAAGTCAGTACAAACTAAAATTTCATACAGACAATGATTTGTTTATACTGCTCTATATATGATACACTGAAATGTAAGTACAATATTTATATTCCAATTAATTTATTATATAATTATATGATAAAAAGAAAGTAAGCAATTTTTCAGTAACAGTATGCTGTGATACTTTTGCATTTTTATGTCTGATTTTGTAATCAAGTAGTTCTTAAGTGAGGTGAAACTTGGCGGTATGCAAGACAAATCAAACTCCTGAAAGGGGCCCAGTAGTCTGGAGAGGTTGAGATCCATTGGGTTAGAAGAAAGGAATGGTTGAAAAACTTGAGGACTAAACACATAGTGCTATGTCTATGCGCTAGTCCTAGATTTGGGAAAAGAGGACCCCCATGGCAAAAATCTGCTTGTAGAGTAGATGGTGAAAGGAAAGGTCTTTGCACATCCAACTCTTGGACTCACGCAACAGAAATAAATGGGAATAGACAGTTGGCAGAGAAAGTGGAGGCACAGAAACGAAATGCGTTTACAGAGAAATCATGAAATCGGTTCAGCTGGTCAAAATTAAACAACCAGTTTCAGAATTGTTATTATTAAACGTATATGACAATGTCAAGAATTGTATAATATAGATTCAATTATTATCCCACTCTCCAAGTAAATTGCTTTATTTACATTATTCTTGATTGTTCTGTAATACTATTCTTAATCTCAGTGTGTCCTTATGCTAACCTATACTGAGAGAGATAGCAAATGTACAGTTTAACTTTTCCTTAAACTTTACACTTTTTGTTTTGTAACTGGGAATATCTGAGCCTAATGTTACCTTTGAGGGTTTGGTGGATAACTTATCTGCTATTGCAAGGTGATCTTTCCTCAATTTTCTATTTAATTTTCTCCCATTTTTTAATACTCACCCTGAGCCACAGACTTCCATTTTGCCTTCTCTTTCCCTGACCCTTTCAGGACTGTAAGTTCCTCTCCACAAAAGCAGCCACAGAACTTGCATGCTATTGCATTTGCCTTGTATAGTGAGATTTTATTTGCACATAATTCACTATGTGCTTTAAAAATATCCCCTTACATTACATTTTTGCGAGTGATGTGATGGTCTTAAAGGCAAACTGTAATGAAATTCCGTGCCTCTCCTGTCTTTACAGTAGTGAAGGGCCAACCTCACAACAGTGACCACAAAACAATACAGGAGGACAAAATGGGGCTGGATGGACCCAAATTGGGACTGGATTATTTTATTAAGTGATTGCAGCAAGCTAAATAGAAAATGGAGATAAGAATAGAACTCTTGAATGGAATTCCTAACCTCATAGCTGGTTTATCGCCCTCCCCCCCACCCAATTCTCTTTACTTTTCTTTCCTTTTACACAGATTCATCAGTGTTTAACAGCTCTTCCTACAGACAAACCCCAAACTTTCCTTCAACCAAATCTCATCCTATCAAGTCCTTTATGGCACTGCCCTGTAGCGGAGATAATAAAAATCACCGAGTTAAAAAGAAAAAAGAAAGAGAGAAATGTTGACTGTAGTGTTAGACACCTGGTTCTGAATCTTTGCAGTAATTTTTGCAGTACTTTTCAATAATAGCAATCTGGGATATGATTCAGCATCCTCAGAATATTAATTGTATGTATCTAAAGTATTTTTGGTGAGCTTACCTGAACAGCAGGTGTCTCTTATGTGCCTACTCTAAATATAATGCTTTGCTAGCATGATACCTAGAAGATAATCACTACACATTTTTGTAGTGTCTCACACAGATTGGATAATGGCTTCTTACTGGGCTGCAGCACTTTGTTTCAGATGTTGCAGTTACTAGTAGGACCACCAGAGCGCTTCTACTTTCACAATACCAGTGGCAGGGGTTGAAATTGCTTAGCAAGCATACCTGTGTTGTTGCTGGCCCTTTCATTATTGCCAGAAGCACTGATGGGATGTCAGAGAGAGGAGAGAGAGACTGAAATGCCATAGTGATGATCATGGTATAAGCACCTAGATCAGGGGTCTCCAAACTACGGCCCAGGGGCCAGATCTGGCCCGTGGCTTCGATTTGTCCAGCGCTCCAGCTGAGCAGGCACGTGGAGAAGCTGCCGCTGCGCCTTCCCCCTTCCGTGAGCTGCTGCCAGCGGCCCCATATGTGAAGGCGTGAATGCACCTGCAACAGCGGCCGGAGGAGCAAGGGGGGGGGATTTTGCATATAATGAATTTTTTCACAGTCATTTCGGCCCGCAAAGCCCCTTCAAAAATCTAATATGGCCCTTATCTCATAAAGTTTGGAGACCCCTGACCTAGATGATAGTTGAAAGAGTGATATCACATCATAGATTGTTATTATTATATATATATATATATATTATTGAGAAAAATGCTCACTTTCACAGTCTATGCTCTCAGAAGTAAGTATTTATATCTCTTGAAGATGCAAACTTGGTGCAACTTGTGCTATTCTGTATCTTGTATTTTCTTGGATTCTGGAGGCTGTTGTGCGACCTGATGGCATTTCAGGGAAGTAGGCAAGATGAACCTTAACTTTTGTACGAACTAAAAAAGGAAGGAAAATGAAGGGAAAGAACCTACGTAGTAGAAGAACAGATTTTGTGGGGGACCATAGGGCTTTTTGTAAATATGTGATATTATTACAGTAGGACATTAGTAGGTTTTTGTATAAGATCATTGGGTTCCATAACTTAATTCCTGTTCAGATATCATGCCCGCTTGGTAAAGCTAGTTCAGAGGGGACCAGAGCATTCAAGAGTTGCAAAGAGAGCAGTAAAACTCCTGAGAAATTTTCAAGGGTGTTTCTGGATAATGCAATTTCTACATTAAATTTCGCTCTTTTTGGTTTTTTTAACATGCCACTCACCATTGGACGTTGTACAACATTTCAGTCCCAAATTGAGGTTGGTCATGCCTTCTTAACGCCTGCTTTTGTTTTGTCAAATCTATGAATGCACACTTAGTTGCTATTCAAGGAAAAAAATTAGGTGTTTGAGAGTAAAGAGGAATTGGGATTAGATAAACCTAACAGTTTCTTTTGACTACTAAAGGCCTTTCTTCTCTCATTTGTGTGCCAAATATAACTCCTGGTACATTTAGTTTTAGCCATGACTTATCTTTCCTTGAGCTGAATATTGACTATGCAATCCATGAACCATTTTCCGTTTCATTCAAGCTGTGTAGCTGGAATGTTTGTGTCTGATGGAAGAGACACCATTATGTACAAGGCAGATATGGAATTAACTTTTCCATTTGTTACCAGTGAAACTGGAGCTGGAAAGATTTTTTTTCCCCCTAGGGTTTAAGTTCGAGAAAAAAGTTGTGTGAGGGGTTTTGTTTTGTTTTTAATAAATGTGGAATGCTCAGCTGTGCTATTTCCTGCTTTTGTGTGTGTGTGTGTGTGTGTGTGTGTCGGGTTTGTGTTCTTTCTTCAATGGATAGTCAATGAATGGCTGGGAAAAGCTCAATTCTCCATTATTTAGGTGATTTTCGTTTTTGCAGATCTATTCAGCACCATAGTATATCATGAATTGCTGCTGGCTTTCTTTGAAAATGGAGAATTTGTCAAGCTGGAAAAGTTTTGGGGCTTATTCCTAGGGTTTGTAGTACTCAGACTGTTGGCCTGGACTGGGGACACTGACACGTGGAATGCTAATTGATTTGAATATTTTCTCAATAAGCATAGATTTGCTTGCTTGTATATGATCAGTGTCAGACTCATTGTTCTTTCTTTGGGATGCATGGTTTGTGTTTTTACTAAGACATTAATAAATAAGCAGATTCAGGGCTAGTGTTCATGTAATCAACTTCATTGGTGGCTGGGGCCCAAAATAAGTAGTGGAACAAAGACTGGAAATTAGATACTTATCAACTCCTTGGAAAAAAATATTTGCATCCACACACTATCATTTCTGAACACCCAAAATGAAATCAATTGACAGTTGACCAATTTGGAACTCTTTCCCCTTGCCCAGTATCTTCTTTGTGGTGACTCCACTACTGCTCCCTACTTCTTCTGAAAATGGATATGCAGCCTGTCCTTCCTTAGGGGGAAAAAAAAAGTCAGTTACTTTAACTGGTTTGACCCCTACTTCTCCCTGCCCTCTCCTGGCTAGGTCATAGTCTCCCCACTTCAAACTCCCCCTCATATCATAGAACCTCTGAGTTCCCTTTCACCTCTCATGGGACCCCTGCCAAATTAACCACCTCCTCCCCATCCTCGAGGCACCTCAGAGGGTCAGAAGCTCCTCTGCACACCCTTTCATCTTCCACCCCCCCACCATATTACTGCTCCTCTTCTAATTCCTCTCACCAGATGGCAGACCCTCTCCTGCACCTTTTTGCTGTGTCATAGTTCTACATCTGGTCTCCCTTACCCAGTCAGATATGCCTATTAGAAATTAAAGTCCAATGTTCAGTTGCAGTTGGCAGTGGTTGCGTTTCAGGGATTTGGTGATCATCTTTTCTCCAGATGGACATGAATTTCCGCAGAAGACATAGCCTAACAGAATGTATAATTCTATAATTTCAATTTTTAATTGAAAGCAATAGAAATATGTCAATTAAAGTGCTTCATCTAAGAAAAATGTGGGATGTGAGCAGAGGAACTAGGGTGACCAGGTAGAAAGTGTGAAAAATTGGGATGGAGGGTGGGGGCCGGGGAGTATTAGGCACCTACATAAGAAAAAACCCCAAATATTGGGACTGCCCATATAAAATCGGGACATTTGGTCACCCTAACAGAAACACAAACATGGTATACAGAGGAGAACTTGTGATCAGGGCTGATGCAACTCATTAGGTTAACTAGGCGGTTGCCTAGGGTGCCAAGATTTGAGGGCGCCAAAAAGCGGTGCCCCCCAAATTTTTGTTAAAGTGTTCCTGGGCTGGGCTGCCCGCAGCACGCTGATACCTGAGGCCCTCAGGCTCCCTCTCCCAGCGCAGGGCTCCAGGGGGAAGGGTGGGTTGCTGCAAAGTGGAAGTTTTGCCTAGGGCGTGAAATATCCTTGCACCGGCCCTGCTTGTGATTGAGTAGTGGGGTAAAGTGAACATTTAAAGTCTTCCTCATTTGCATGCTTTAGCACTTTGCTCCATCTTCTGATATTTTGATAGTAAATAAAGTTGCAGTAAACCTGAGTAAACCTTATAGAGACGTAACTCTAGATGCACAGCCTTGTTTTAAATGTGAAAAGCAAAGGTCTTCATGCAGTGCTTACCAAATGAACATTTTGAACCTAAGGGTTCTTGTGTACAAACTTTAAAATATCATTAAAGGACAAAGAGGTACACATTAATGTCCATAATCTAGAGGACATTAGTAATAATCATCTTTTAATGTGGTGAAGTGATAAGAATTTAAAGTTTCTGGCCCTTAAGTACCTTAGGAGAGTTTTCCTATATATGTTAATAACAAACCTACTGCATGTGAAAACTACAAAAGGACAGTGCCTCTTTAACGGGGACTACTACTTGTGCTCCTTGGTGCTTTGCAGTATTAGTAAAGCAGCATGAAAGAGTTGATTTTCATTTTATGTTGTGCGTGTGAGGCATTAACACGATGTTCTAACACTTGTAAATGAATACAGCTCTTGCCTAATCTGTCATTTTAATGCCTTATAGATTTTATTTCACTCTGTGTTGTACCAGATTCTCAATAATAATAATCAACTGCTTTGTTGTTCTCTTGCAGAAATTAAATTTCTTTAGTGAGTGTGCAACTAATAAAAGATGTTGCTTGAGGAAACAAAAAATAAATATGATGAATCATAAAAGTTGTATGTAGGGGGTTGTTCATATATGAAAGACAATTACTGAACCAGTGGTAAATTCATCTGATTCTCATATTGTCAACAGCTTAATAACTCCCTCAAATGGTTTAGCCATAGTAGTTCTGTATATAGAGATGTCTGTAATCATAAACCTGCTTTGCTGTGGACAGTGAAGTATATACTGTTGGCATCTGTCTGTCTGTCTGTCTGTCTTTCTATCTATCCTAAAAAATACAAATAACAAGTACTTTGGAAAATCATGTTGCATTTTCCAAACCTCAGAAAACTTTTACCCTCCTAATTCTTGTTCTTTCATAATCCATCTTGTGGTGTAGCACTACAGTCAGATGTGCAGGAAGCAGACTATTTGAAAAGACTTCAACGTGGAAAATAAACAGTGACCATCACTCAGAATGCAAGATTGCTAAAAGGTATGTGGCAGTCAGACCTACCAGACAAAGTGGTCGCCAATTGATAGAAGTAAAATTTTACAAATCTCTTTAAATGGCCGCAACCTTTAAAAAAAGGAAGGGAAATATAAGCTTTGGCTTACATCACAATAGTCAGTGCTTCCAGAGACAAGGCCAAAAGTCTGAGGTACTATTCTCGGTTTTTGGTATTTTTTCCCCCCACTGCTGGAAAAAAATATTCAGTGCAAAATAATTAATGTCACTCATATAGTAGGTGGGGTGTGAACTAGGTTTCAGACTATTTAAAGACTGTATATCATAAGGACGCCAATGCCTACCCACAACAGGCTAGTTTCTGACCCAAAGGCCTTATTATGTGCTGCCTTCATCCTGTGGAATCATTTACCCCAAAGGAGTGTAAAATGCAACCAGATCAGAGTAATGGCCTTTTACACCTCACCTTACACATTGTCAATGGCCACACAAGGTGAAAAGCAGTGCAAAATCAGATCCCAAGGTACTTTCCCACACCAATGTGAATTATAAGTAAATGGAGTTACACCAGTGTAAAATTAGTGTAAGGGATGGGAGAATCAGACTCCAAGTGGCAGCCCAGAGTATCTGCTGCTGCTCAGTATTTTTTTTTTTCCCTGTGTCAGGCCCAAATGTTTGCATCTGCAAAATGGGAAAATGCACAGGTATGTTCCTATTTGTGTACGTTTATATAACACTTTTGCATGTGTGAGTGCTCGCTTTCCTTTGCACAGCCGGCATTCTGTGGGCTCAGGTCATGTGGCTCCAGTTTTAGCTACACCTCTTGCATCCTGATTGAAAACTTGGCACTTAATTTTACTTTCAGGCAATATGTATATGTTAATTTCCATTTTTTTCTAAGGTAAATAAAAAAAGAAGAAAGTAAGTAAGAAAATAAGTTAATATTTGATAGAAACGTGGGGAGCTTTGGACACGTGTTTCAAAAGAGCTCATCATCCAGCATTTCCCATTTAGGCATCTAAATGAATGGCCAGATTTTCAAAACAACTCAGCTTGTTCTCAATGGGAGCTGCTGAGAGATGAACATTTTTGAATATCTGGCCACGTATTTGTGTATTAAGTTGGGAGCTGAACTCTCTGAATATCTGGCCCCAGTTGTGGATACAAAGTGCTTTTGAGAATCTGACCCAGATACCCTGTTCTTACGTGATATATTACAACAGCTTTTTGACTGTCAGTCATATAATCCCTAGGCAAAGTACAGAACCATTTCAACATTGTTAATGTAGTTAGAGTTGTGTTTCTAACATATCCACAGGTAAACAGTTACATCTAACTTTACGGTAATGGTGGGGATTTTTATTTGTTTTTTTGTTTTTCCCATTAGGAATTCCAACACTGACAGTTTGCTGCTGTTCAGGATTTTCTCACTGAGAATTTCATTGCAGGCTAGTTTGTCGAGTGACTTATATTTGGATGGGAATATTGGAAATGGAAATAATATTTTTCATTTCACTGGAGAATAGCACTGCTTAAATGTACCTACTCTTGTCTTCTAATGAAGAACCCGTACTGCATGCCTCCCTACTTGCCAATGCACTAATTTAGGACAAAGGACCAAAATGAGGAACCCATTGGAAATATTTGAGTAGCAAGTGTACAATTGTGTAGGATTTGTTTCTTTAACACAGGCCACATTAGCTCAGTAACCCTCAGTTTTGTGATTCAGCATTACATAAAGATATATAACTTGAGTAATAAAAAGCTAGATAGCACCAAGTTTGTGGGGAGTAGCTCGAAAACTCACATGAGTTTCAAATGAAGCATGTATCCTCTTGAGAGGCAATGTAGTCTGGTCTAGTGGACAGAACCTCGGCCAGGGACCCTCTGAGTTCTAATTTGAGCTGTGCTGATGACTTGCTGTGTGCCTTCCAGCAAGTCAGTTTTTCTCTCTGTGTCTCAATGTCTCCATTTGTAAAATGGGGATAGTAATACTTACCTACCCCACAGGGGTGTTGTGAGGATTAATTAGTTGTTGGTGCAGCACTTTGAAAATGTAAGTAGCCATATAACTGCTAGGTATCGTCATTATAATGAGAAGCATGAAGCACCATAAGAGAAGAAATATTCTCAAAATAGGTTATATAGGCCATTATGACCTCCTCCCCAAGAACAGCTTCTGGGTTTATTTGAGGCATCAGCAAGTATAAACATTTCAAATCTGTATGTTGATACTTTGTTTTAACTGTTGGAATTTATTTCTCTGCCTCTTTTTTTTTTTCTTTAACTCCTTGCAAACCCAGGTAAACATGCAATGGTCCTGCTTGGATAAACACTTACTTTTATTATGTTTATGTTAAATATATAAGGATCATTAGGAGGCAAGGTGACACAGTCAGTTATTTTGATTGCCTCAAGGCACTTCACCACTGACACCTGGTTTTGAATTCCAATTGGAAATGACCCAAATTATTGTAAAAGTATGAAGTTCATGTACCAGAAGCCTGAATTCTGGTAAATATTGCAAACTAGAATTATCAATGACAGTGAATTGCACTTAGGTAATCATTTTTTAATTGCACCACATAATTTAGAAATCAATGTGAAAAAGCAGGAGGGCTCATTAAGGTTACCATAATATACCAGAGACTCACTGGTGCTGATAACCAGAGCTCCGCTAAGCTATCTTAGTGGCTCTGTTAGCTAAACTCTGTTGCTAGGAATGTGAAAATGCCCACCCAAAGAGTAGAAACTCTGCTTTTATACTCATTGTACAAAGTCGGACTCTCACCATTGTCATCGAAGTCACTGGGTCAGATCTGATTTCTCTCTCTCTCTCTCTCTCTCTCTCTCTCTCTTTCTGTATGAAATGGAAAAAATGCTCTTCATCGGTTTCTGTTTGATAGTGTTTGCCAGACAAAGTAGAATTTTCACAGCACAAGTTCTATAGCTCAGGAGACCTATTCACTCAGCATTTATTTTATATGTCTTTTATCCACCCTTTCTGGGTTTTAAAAAAACCAAGGAATTTACCCACTCAGATTGAGCTTTGCACCAAAATTGTCTGGGGTTTTTTTGTAATGTTAATGAAATCCCAAATAGACATCCATCCATAAAGGTCTTTAGCCACATAACCCATAAAGTGAATATTGTGAGCTAACAAACAAAGGTGTTTGCCATTCCAACAGGAAACGTATACTTCCTCTTAAATAAATGCAGGTTCTATTACAGATAATATTTGAGAGATGTGTGATCTTGTGGTTTGAGCATAGGTCTGAGAGCTAAAAACCATTTAATATTGAATCTGTCTGTGGCTTTGGGCTAATTACTTACATTTCTGCCTAAATTTCTCCATGAGTAACATGGGGGTTAATATTTATCTGGGATACTTCCCAAAGATGTTGTTAGATTTAAATTAGTTATATTTGTAATGCTTTGAGGACAAGTAGAATTCACCAGCACTAAGCCAATAATTTGGCTTAGTGGACACACGGAACTTTAGGTACCCTGTATCTGAATCTCTTTGAGTCTGCAAAACTTTGCTGGAAACCTTTTAAGAGCAACCCTTTTTACAACAGTTTGGAATTTCCTCTTTCAATTCCAGATGTAACAAAGAAATGTGCAATAGGGCCAAGCCATGAAGTTCCCACTGAGGACTCACAGACCTAACATTAAAACCAATGAGTTTTACCCAAATAGGAACCTCCTGATATGACCCACAAATATATTTTGGTTTTACAGTGTATTTTATAAGCATCAATGTATTCTAGAGAAGTGCACATCAAACTGTACAAGGTTCATTTTCACTTTATCAAGAACCATAATGTCACCAGTTCTTGAACAGAACAAAGCCTTTCTTATACAGCACCAACAAAACTACACAATTGAAGGGAGGACTTTGGAGACCTTTCTTGTTGAGTTAAATCCACAGGGGAATTTGGATAAGGAAAATTGAGTTGAGAGTTGGCCAGGACAGCCAGTTAACCCCAAGGCTGTCACAAAGCAAAACTCACTTAGTTTCCTTAACACAGAAAGTTCAGATCAGGTTTGTCAGAAGATTTGAGGTTTGTGAACCTTTTCAGATAACATTGGCTGATTATTGGTTTCATGTTAAAACCTCAATACGCCTTTATGCCATTGCCCAGGAATTGCTTTTTCATATGCACTGGACTCTCGTGGCTTGTCTACGGGCATCATAATGTGCTCTACGGGGTGCGATTTGTAGAGAATTGTAACATTGTGCTCTAACTGCTTGTGTTTCAAATAGGGCTATACTAACATGCACGCGAGACATTTTAGTTAACATCAGCAGGGTCTTCACAAGTCTGTTAGAGCACAACAAGTGAGAGTGTTCTACAATTCACATTCTTCTCATTTGCACTGGGGTCCATGTAGACAAGCTCTAACTTAGATGTCCAAAATATGTATTAAAGAAAGTAATAAATAAAGAAATATAAAGGCTCTCTGGTCGCCTCTAACATATCTTTTGGAGTTTCAAAAGATTAGGAAATTTGGGAAAATGTGTTATTAAAATTGATTATTAATATTTTAGTTTTTCTCATTTGTTTCTGCTAAAATTATTAGTAACTCAAAGCTGGTACTTCTTGTACTTCCTGGTTTACAAGAACACTGGTTCCCATGTGCTTTACTGGTAGAAAAAGTCTGGTACTACAGCACTGGAAATCACATGAACCCCCAGGAGTAATAAATGGCTGCAATAGGTTAAATGACAGGTCTTGAAAGAGTAGCACGTAAAACATAGGAATTCAGATATTTGCTTAGTCCAACGGTCCATCTAGTTCAGTGTCTTTTTTCCAGTAGGAACCAGTATCAGCTGCTTCAGAACCCCCCCCCCACACACACACACACTCAGTTAGGCAGTTACAGAATCACGTGCTCCAGAGAAAGCTTCCACAGAATATCCAGTAGTTAGAAGAAAGCCAAAAGCCACCACTGTGCTGATTAAGTAACTGCATAACACAAGTCATAGATTTAAGATGAGCAGCTGTGTTAGTCTGTTTCCATAAATAAGACGAGGAATACTTGTGCACCTTAGAGGCTAACCAGTTTATTTCAGCATAAGCTTTCGTGGGCTATAGCCCACTTCATCGAATGCAATATCATTAACTTCCTGCATCAAGACCATAACATCTGGACACTCTTCGAAAACTTTTGTGTATTTTATTTTAATATTTACTATTATAATTGTGTGTGCTTGTTATCCTGATAAACATCTAAACCTTTTTTGAACTCTGGTAAGTTCTTGGTTTCCACAGCAATGAGTTCCCAGAGTTGAATTGTGCAGTGTGAAACATTATTTTCTTTTATCAGTTTTGAATTTGCTACAATAATTTCCCTCTGCCACCATTTTCAGATTTCTTGGGAAAAAAGATCAGCTTTGCAGCATGCCTGGATGTGAATGGTCCCTTGTTCTTGTGTTTTAAAAGGAAAGGATTTCATAGATAGAATGACATTAGACTTTTAGTTTTTCGATGTGTTCTACTCAGGCTAGCTATGGAACAATGATAGGCATGGAGAGCTCTGTTGCGGGTGTGGTGTCATGTGGCTGGAAACAGTTCTAGGTGGAAATCATTATTCATTGCTGAAAGGTGACCTCTGCATGGTATCTCTTTTAACATGCCATGTTCTGCATGTTATATTTTCCTCATTTCCTATGGTTGGTTTCTATGCTTTGCTTTGAGTTCTTTTTCTTATAACACAAAGCAGTGAATGAGTAAACTAATATTTATGGTATATGGCAGGGGTGGGCAAACTTTCTGGCCTGAGGGCCACGTTGGAATTGCCAGATTGTATGGAGGTCCGGGTAGGGAAGGCTGTGCCTCCCCAAACAGCCTGGCCCCACCCCCTATCTGGCCCCATCCCACTTCCTGCCCCTGATTGCCCCCCTCAGAACCCCTGACCCATCCAACCCCCAGCTCCTCGTCCCCTGACCACCTCCTCCAGAAACCCCCCACCTTAACTGCCTCCACAGCCCCCACCCCCAACTCCCCTTGCTCCCTGTCCCCTGACTGCCCCAAGGAGTCCCTGCCCCTTATCCAGCTGCCCAGCCCCGGCCCCCTTACCATGCTACTCAGAGCAACGGCCGGAGCCAGACAAGCTGCTGCGCAGCCCCACCCACCAGAGTGCTGCCCGTGTGATGGCATGGATCCGGGGGTGGGGGGAAGGCAAGGGAAGGGCCAGGGGTAGCCTCCCCAGGCGGAGGGGCCAGATGGGACGGTCCCGTGGGCTGTTGTTTGCCCACCCCTGCTATATGATATGGTATATTTATGAATATAGGTTTATATTGTACTTTCCTTAGTATTTCTAGCTCATTATAATAATGAGGCCATCCCCCCTTTCATACAATAAGAACACTCAGTTTAAAAAAATATGTTAAGGTTGACAAACTGTTTCCGGGATCATTGGGCAGCTTTTGAAAGATTTATCATTTCCCATCACATCATGAAAACCATGCAAAAACCACAGTTTTGCATGGTTAAAATATAAACCCAGGTGAACCTCAGTGATACTTGCTCAGTTTCATTTTGGATTTGAACTCGAAACTCAGAGCGAACCTTGGGAAGAAGGGCGCAAACCAACTGGCATGTATATTGAAACTGGAAAAAAAATGCTTCTTCAAACCCTTGTGAAGCAATATTGCTTCAATTAACCCTACTTAAGCCCTAACTTGTGAAAAGGTTAATGGGATTTTTAATGACCTTGAGTGGTCAAGGCCTCAATTTTACATCTCATCTGAAAGAAAATGGAAAATAGAACAAGAAAGCTATTCCAACTTCTGTGAATCATGAAAAAAAAATCAGGTTTACAGCAAAGGTTCAGGTCATTTCCTGTTTTATCTGAAATGGTTCACCCATTCCTAATCTTGAGTCATCATGGAAGTCTGGATGCAGCCCTAAACTGCCATTTGTGGGTCTAACTACAGGTTCCAGTTTCTCTTGCTTGCAGGATGGGCAAGAGCTGGTTGTATTGCAGTGACACAGCATCCTCAGTGTCTGAAACAAGTAATGCTTCATATTAGTTAACTAGAGGCCACTCACAGTTCTGTTGGCAAACACAAGGGGAAGGAATACTAGGCTGTGAAGGAAGCTGTATTCAATCCTCCTGTTCCAGTGGGAGGACCCTTGAAAACCAAATCACTGAGGGGAGTGGAAGCAGAACAAAGAGAGAGATCAGGGATCCTGGGGGCTCTTAAGGGAGCTCAGAAGATGTCCCTGAGGGGAAGAATTTCAGTGGACCAAATTCTGTAGTCTTTGGGAGTTTTGTTTGATAGGGGACTGCTGAACTTGTCTCAGTGCCCTTAGCATGCAGATGCTATTGCTCCTAACTCATCCTGGGAATGTTGCAGAATAAGGCCTGGCTTCTGCAAAGAGCTTCATGTGAATGGACCTTCTGCCTGTGAAAATCCTCTTTGAGGTCAGTTCAGTTCCATGCCAGTGCAAAGGGCCACCTGTGCAGATTGCCGGCCAGGGCTTGCATTAACGGGAAGGAAGGGAAGAAATTTTCCTCCAGGGCAGATTGGCAGAGGCCCTGGGGGTTTTTCACCCCCCTCTGCAGCTTAGGGCATGATTCACTGGCAGATTCTCTGCACTTTGAAGTCTTTAAACCATGATTTGAGAACTTCAGTATTTCAGACATAGGTTAGGGGTTTACTACAGGAGTGGGTGGGTGAGATTCTGTGGCCTGCCTTGTGCAGGAGGTCAGACTAGATGACCATACTGGTCCCTTCTGACCTTAAAGTCCATGAGTCTATGATGAAGGAAAACAGAAAGCAGTTATCCCTAGTGAAACAGAGAGGGCCTGTTTCTATTAGTTCTGGGTTTTCTAAGGCCTTATTACTTTTGGAAGAATAACTGATGGTGAGTGCCTTATTCCACTTTCCAATATGAGCTCTTCAAAGAATCTGTTCCTTATTTCAATACGCTTGCACTGCTATGTCAGTCCAGTGGTGGCATGTCACTCCAGCATCAGTTCTATGCTTTTGAAAGGACCTTTTTCTCTCTGTGGATACTTGAGGCCACTTTCATAAGCATCAACAAGCTTATAATTTTTATTTTACAAGTTAGTAAGTTCCTAAGTTAGTATTAAAGTACAACCTGCCATCCAGTTATGTTTTTGATTCTACTACTAATTTTAATCACACTTCATAGTGCTTTCTAGCTGATGGTCTCAAAAAGTTTTACAAACCATCTTCTCAATGAACAACTCCTGAGAACAGCCAAGTGACATAGGTGGCATTTTTAAGGCTAAGATTTTGTCATGCTTACCTTTAGTAAAAGTCATGGACAGGTCATGGGCAATAAACAAAAATTCATGGAAACTGTAACCTGTCCATGACTTTTACTGCTGCACCTCCATGATTTTCCCTACCACCGTGATGGCTGGGAGCTGTGCAGTTCCCCCTCGGCCTACAGCAGTTGGGAGCTGCAGGGTGACCATATTTCCCAAAGAGAAAATGGGGCACCCCAAATGCTTGCCCGAGGAGTCCCCCTCTCCCTGCACAAAGCTGTCACCTGTTGCTAGAACCCAAAGGAAGGCCCCCTCAAGAGTCTGTCACCTGTGGCTGGAACTTTGCAGGGCCCCCCCTGTCGCTTGTCACTGCTGTTGCCAGAAACCTGCCAGTGCCCCACTGGTTGTCAGCTCCAGAGTCCTGCAGCCCCTTGGGCTGAAGCAGAGAATCTCATGGAAATCTCTGGAAGTCATGGATTCCGTGACTTCCGTGACCTCCATGACCTAAATGTAGCCTTAAGCATTATTAATGAATTTTTGTATTTATTTTCTGACCAGGCTTTTCTGACATTCTCATCTGAGCTGCCCCATTGGCACATATTGAGTCAATGTAGCTCAAGAAAATATGTTTGTAATATAAAATTTAATCTGTTTTAAAAACTTGAACAGGCTGAGGTTAGTGATAGCAGATCACAGATTTTTCCATGACATAAAAGCTAAGCTCACACAACCAACTGTTGTTTTTGCACATTTTGCTACTGTCTTTTCTGTTTTACTGTCATGATCCAGAAAGTGGTGTCAGACACATTCCTGCTTGAAACTCCAACTTTTTACTCTATAGGCCTGGTGCATGAATGCACGTAGCTTCTGAATATTTTGACCCTTGAGACTGAAAGGATTCTGTATCTGGATGGACCTCATAGTATCTGTTGAGTTAGAGCTCAAGAACTTTCTTCCTTCGCTGTAGTAATATTATGACTCATTTCCTCTGTGAAATGGCCGCTAGAGGGTGATATAAATGTTCTCCCCCGGAGCACTGTGATGCCAGTCACGCTAGACAGTAGGTTACAAGATTAATTAGTGAGACAACTGCAGTGGACAAACTGTCAATATAGAAATTCATTCATCTATAGTGCCATGAGTGCCCTTTCTTTGGATTTATCCAGTATGATATATTATATAACACTCAAGCATTACAAAATAATCTTAGACGAAACTGCTAATTGGATGGAAAATCTGTGTCTACATTTAGCCTGGATATATAACTGTAGTTTGGAGGATTCATGGATATCGACACCTGCCAAGTGACAGAGGGGTAAAACCTTTTGTATCCCTGACCCAGGCCAAGAAATAAAGTTCAGTCCATTACCAGTACTCCAGTGTATCACACCCTTGTTACACGGAGGATTGGATCTTTCAGGTTACAGGCTGTAATAAGATACTGTGAAATTAGGATTTATTAAAATAATCTTGTATTTTATTGCTATGGGCCATTTTTAGGCTGTGTTGTAATTGGGAGGAACTCGACTGAACTCAAAGAAGTTACACCAGGGCTGAATCTTGCCCTACATTTTCATGCTTTAACACTGGCCAGTGAGCAAAGAATTAAATTTCTTTTCAAATGTTCATTGCTTTTTCAGTCTGGCCTGAATTCTGACTCCATATTCTTTGTGAGTTGTGAGTGTCTCTTTGAAAGGGTGCATTCCCTGTGGCTAGTGATCATTCATAAATGGAGGAGACTGTACAATTGCTGTGTATAATTCACACTCCTGCAAATTAAAAATGGCTACAGTCCATTGTTCTGAAGCTACTCATTACAACTGCAGGTTTTGAAAATGAAAATCTAGTCAGAAAAGCCTTTCTTTGTGTGTAGAAATGACACATGGACTAGATATAACATGGAATAGATTCAATGCATGCATATGATACAGATGTATAGATTTAGGCATATTGGTGTGGCTTTTATATTTATTGATATTTGTATACGTGGGTGTTTTTATATATGTATATATGTGTGTGTATGTTTATCAACTATGTGTGTGTTTCTGCATATGCATACAAACACAGTGTGTATAGTGTATTACAATATGTATCCTTTGGTTACTGTATAAAGATAAATGTTTATGCAGTCATGTAACTTTCTACAATTGTTTAAAAATACACAAATGCTGTATTTACTCTCAATGAATTTGGAACCTAACAATTTACTAAAAGGAGCTTTTAAGATTTACTTAATTTAAATTGTGTGTCACTTTAATCTAATTTTTGGGATGCTGTTAAACATGTCTTCTTTCCTCCCTGCTTCTCCCCCCTAAAAAACACTCTAAGGATCAGTTCTCTAATAATATTTCACCGCCAAATCTTTATGAACAGGTATAAATGTTTAAAAAGTAAAGAATACTAATCAAGAGACACAAGACATACACTGCTTAATAAATCTTGCCTTCAATTTATTTGTCTGGTATTACAAAGGCAGAGGAGATATCAATTAATATAGGCAAAGAGGACCCATAATTTATAATTAACTGGCAAGTGGTTTGTAACAAACAGCAGCACTGAATCTAATAGCCAGTAGAAAAATAACTAGTGTTGATTTGTCCCTCGGCAAATTAATAGAGTGCTTATCAATGACAGGGTTACATAAAACTGCTAAATAAATAATCATCAGTGAGTTAGAGTGAAGCAGATCTTTAACAAGCTTAATCTGAACCTCTTGACATCTGTAGACTACGAAGAGATTAAATGCTAAGAAAGAGAAGATACGCTATACACACTGTAAGCATGCTCAGTAGCTGTACGAGATCATGTTCTTAGGTAATGAGAAATAAAGAAACATTTTTATTACAAAATTACATTGAAAAATGATTTTCATTATAATTAGAGTGAAAATTATAAAAGATATATCAAAGAAATGCTGAATTGGAATTAACCAGATGAGAATTGCACTTCATCTCCTAGCAATGAAAACACATCAGTGTAGTCAGATTTGATATATTTTGGCTCAAGGGTTTTTTTTTCTCCTCTTATTGCTCACCTTTGCCCGTTTCAGATTTCTGTAACACCTGAGCTGATATTTGCTGGTAGCTTACTTGAGCATGGTATCACTATAGCTGTGCAGTGCTTATTTGAGCATGATATCACTATAGCTGTGCAGTGCACTAGCACTGCACCTGATTTTCAGAATGGATCCCATGTACTGACACTGGTATTGTATATATAATTTCAGATTCTAAATGTGTTATATTTTCTTAGATGCTTTTGGGGAGCTAAGTCAATCCATGGTGGTCTGTCCAGCTCTTGCTAGGTGGTGGTAGGAGTTAGTTCTGCATCATGGAGAGGCTATAGTTCAAACAGGATCCAAATCTGCTGTTAGAAAGTTGGGGCACCATAGTAGGTGTAATCTTTGGATGATGGTACCTGGAGGTGTTGTGTCTGACTAAGGGGAGTGTAGTGGAGAAGGTGGTTCCTCCTACACCTTCTCTAAAAGGGTGTAACTAGTTCTGTTCCTGGTGCTTGGGGGTTATCTTCTCATTAATGAAAGATATTGAAGCAGCCATGGATTTAAATGGCAACTTCTGGTGAATAGCATCCTTTGTCAGCTCATGCCTTCTCCCAACCTTTTTTACCCCATTCCTGTGATCTTGCTTCAGCAGGTCAAAAAGGCTCCTGTCACATCTCTAACCCAGCACATCATTTCCTTAAGTTAATTGTATTCAGGGGAATTTACCAGCCTCAGAGCTAGTAATTGGCCCGTCAGGAATCAGAAGGAAGGTCAGTACTGGGTCTGTACTACCTCGCTAATCTGATGAACAGGGACTAGTCATCCATCCAGAAAGAGCACCAGCCAATTGCTTTAAGAGGGGAGAGGAAACTAAGGGCAGCTGTTGTCCTCCCAAAAGAGCTACCCCATTCAAATTTTTCTAGCCCCTCCAGGGATAGGGGTCTTGGATAGTTTCTTCTGCTGGGCCTGAGACAGAGTTGGCTTAGGTATCTTGTCTCCATTCCCCTCTTTGGCCAGAGAAGGGAGTTTGATAGACTAGGCAGGGGATTTTCTCATCCCTTCTTGCAAAATTCAGAAAGAAGGATTTGACGTGACAGGGACCTTCTTTTTTTACCCTCCCCCCCCATATCCCTTTCTTCTGGCTGCTCTAGTTTCTCTGCCCTCTTGAATCGGGGGAGAAGGGTGAAAAGGCCCCACTTGGCCATTGAGGTGAAGGAAAATGTTGCCTAATGGGGGGTTGTGAAAACTCTAACCATTGTGATCGGAGACCAAATATAATGACTGTTTGGCTGGTATTTGCCTGAAGTATGTTTCTCTTTGCGGGTTGGAATTCAGCCTGGAAACCAGGGCTATTATTGCCACTCTTGCAAAAGGTCCAAGTTATCTTCAGTGTGGACTGGACCTTGGTATTACATGTAATTCATTTTTACCTAGACAAAACTGCCCTGTCAGTGGAACAATACACTTAAGTATCTTGCCAGGACACTGGTTCAGTACTACTCAGAGGGAAGATAAACACCTATTTAATCACCAATACAACTTCTGGCAGCATCCAACTTTAGAGGTCTTCTAACCAAGTGCAGACTAGGCCCAAATATACTTAGCTTGTGTGAGCTAAGTAGCTCACTTCTCCAGAAGGGTGCTATATACTTGCTAACTCTAGCAAGTGGTCTGGATGTGATTTATGCACCGACATACTTTTTCTTTATATCCACACACAATCATAACTTTTGTTACCCCATTTTTCCTTCCCAAGATCTAGCAATAATCCCTTCCTGGCTTCTCTCCAAAGCCCACCAAATTGTCATGCTGTGCTCAGTTACATAAATCACAATGGGCTACATCATTACCCATAGGCATACCGGGAACTGAGTTTCTCTGGTGGAATTTCATAGGGCTGGTCTACACTGCACAGGGCAATATAAGGCAGCTTCTGTCGACCTAATTATGCCTTCCCCTACACCGCCGTCACAACTTCACCTTCACAAGAGGTGTAAGTCTTACGTCGGTGTAGCTAGAATGACACAGTGTCTATGTAGAGGCTGCCTCCTTCACATCGGCAGGAGCCATGAAATTGTCAGGAAAGCCCTGTGCCCCTGGAGAGCAAGGCGGCTGGACCCTGCTCCTAGCTAGGAGCTGGGGTGAGAAGCCCAGGGGGGCTTTGGGTCCCGATCCCAGATGGAAATCAGGGCAGTTTTGGGCCCTGATCCCAGCTGGAAGCCAGCTGAGAAGCCTGAGGGGCCCCATCCTCTTCCTGCCTGGAGCTGGGCAGCCTTGTCAGTGAGCTGTGAAATTGAGGAGGCTGCTCAGCCTGCAGGGAGTGGGTGCGGGTGGGGGCAAGAAGTCCCGGGTGGCTGGACCCTGCTCCTGGTGGGGAACAGGGAGATGAGAAGCTTTCCCCTGGGGGAATGGGGAGCAAGGGGGAGCAGCCCGGCAGGAGCCCAGGAGCATGTGGGGCAGCCAGGCTCCGGGCAGATAGCTGCCAGCAGAGCTGAGAGATCAGGCTCTCAGCCCCTCTTAGGTCAGTGGAGGCATTCCTGGTGAGCATGTGCACCAACGATCCAAGGAGGGTAATGTGAGCATGCAGGCAAACTTAGGTTTGTAGTGTAAACATAGCCATAGTATCATTCTATCAGGAATGCCAGATTTGCCCTTTCAATCTGCAGAAAACACAAGAAGTGTCATTCCACCGCAAAGCAATGGATTCTCCAAGGTCCACGGATGCCCTCTGCCTCCTTCCTAGCTCCCACTTCATGATAGCCTCCCCTCCTACATTTGCTGCTCTGCTAGGGGAACCTACCTTGCATGTTACCCCTGGAAGCCACTGCATAGAGAGTTTTTCAATCTGTGGAGGTGGCACGTATCCCAGGGAAAGGGTGAGAAAATCAGCCAAACATGTCAGGTTTTAGTCACATTGCTTAATATGCTACTGGGATGCTCTCAGATACTATGACAATACACACCTATACAGACTATAGTGGAATCTGAGTAGATTTAAAGCTTGCCAGACTCAGACTTAACATGCCTCTAAAATCCTTGAGAGTTTAGGGAAAGGACAGTTATTAATGCAGCTCTTCCCTCTCTTACACCTACATGCCCCAAATCTATGGAGGGACAGATGTAAGGTGGAGGAAGGAGGAATGTTGTTGTTGTGGCCATAACACATTCCCCTTCTGGGCTGTGATCCAAAGAATTGCAATTCCACCTATCCCAGTAGGTGGCATGGATGACATGATCCTGCCTTCCCCATTGCATGTGTTCAGAGACTGTTTCTGGAGTTGTTTTTTAAAGAAGATGCAGCTTCAGACATAATTGTTGACACTGTTCAGAGATCTCTGTGTCTAAGAAGCTATCGGGAAGCTTACAGGGCATTCATCAAAATCAAGCTGATGCAAACATGAATACTCACAAGAATGAGCCCTTTTATGCTGGAATCTCCTGAAGACTGAAAAGGGGCTAATTTATTTAAACTATCGCTATAGATGTCAAGCCCCATAGTTTTCAAATGAAGCTGATATTTGTGAGTTAAAGGAAGTTTGGCTTAAATTTAACAACAACAACAAAAAGAGGGAGAAAGTTGCATTTGAAAATCTGAGTGACTGAGAAGTAATAATCATCTGCACTGATGCAGATGTACAAAAATACAGTTTTCTGCTATTAAGCTTTAAATGTCAGTAAATGGCAGTTTAGTAGATCATTTTCTAATAATGATTAAATTTCTCATTAAAATGTTTCCTTCATTATTCTTCAGGTAGAAATGTGTAATTCAACGATTGTTACATCAATTATACTTAAAAAGCCCATTAAAACACTGAAATATTATCTCTTGTAGCCAGAGTACTTTAAGAGTACTGTACTAATTACAAAAGGAATAAACTCTTGTAATATCACCATTTGAATTGATGCCTTATAAATTCTTAATGTAAAGCTAACATATAAAGTGTAAATCAAATATATAGATCCAATAAAACAAAACCTTTTTAATCTTTTTTTACCTTCAAAAGGATTCTGATTATTGTAATTAAATAATGCATGATATAATAAAGATCTAGAATGTGTGATTATTTCATTGGCAATTGAATATTGGTCCTTTTTATTTATGCAAGAAATTTATCACAGGCAATATGCATCAAGCATTAAAATATTGATGCAATTACACCTTTCCTGCTGAACCAATAAAAACCTGTGACATGACTCTCTGCTGATGATACAAGGACAGTTTGAAATCCTTGTTAAATTTTAATATTCTGATGTGCTGGGTTATGCTAATTCCGAAAAGGAATAATGACTTCTGCATCCACTCTTCTGCATTTTATTTCTAAGAGATTGCAAATCCAACTTCAGTTAGTGTGGCCAACAAGTACTGCTATTGGTCATTGTTACCAAGGAAGATCAAAAGAAAACTTTGAGTGGATTTTTAAAATTTGTTTATTTGACCATTTGATTTTGCTGTATCTAGACAATGTTAATTTTTTTAATTTGTTACAAGGACAACTGGCCTGATTCCAATCTTAAAAGAGGAGTAACTCCACTGAATTCAATGGACTTAGTGAGATCATGCTCAATGCCAGTGTATCTCTATCCCTGACTCACTTCCTCAAGGTTACCATTATGGTACCAAGGTGAAGGGTATGGTGAATGATCAGCTTCATGTAATTGTAACAGCAATGATCTTCAGGTGATGTAAATTGGTGTAAGTCCATTTGTTTCAATAACTTGTTTCTTGCATAGCATTTTCCTTCCCAAAAATGTTTACAACTTAATTCAGGAGTTAATTATTATATCACTTTACAAGCAGGTAAAATGAGGTACATAGTTTTTAAGTAACTTCTCAGGGCCATATCCTGAGGCAGTCTTTGTCAGTTCACTGATATAAGACATATGCCCAGCAAAGGCGACCCGCTCACAGATAGAGTGCTGGATGTAAATGCTTCCTTGCTGGTTGGTTGCCATGTATATAGTTGCAATTTTGAGACAATGACACTGAAAGAATTTGTGAAGGGTGAACCTATCACATGATTCACATATTATAATTAAGCATTTTTGACATACCTGAGGAATACAACATATTTCCATAAAGAAATTACACGCTTCTCAATAAATTTCAGTAAGCTATGAAAATGTAGGAACTGGGCCACTGCACACCACTGTAGGTGAAAGCCACTCTAGTGCAGAGGGTCTTGCAATGTTCAGGACTTGCACACTCTCTAACTTACTCTCTAAACAATTGTGAATTTCACCTCATAAAAATATGGAGACACTAGGTACGGGCTTGATTCTGCAAGATGCTTAGCACGACCTGTAGGTGTTAAAAATCCCAGTAAATTTAGGGGGAGCAAAAAGCACTCAGCACCTTGTAGGATGAGATCCTGTGTGTGCTTTCTTTTCAGATGTTCACCTCATGGATCCTGTCATGTTTTTAACAATTTAATGTGGGTTTTTTGCTTTTGTTTTAATTATCTGTGATTTTTATATGGACAAGTAGACATTGACTGACTATGATATTACACAGCTGATCATCATGAATGTCTACACAATGTCATATTTATAAGCTTCTGTTTAGCTTGCATGATAAGCAGATTTTTATAAGAAACAGTCCAGTTATAGTAGGCTGGTATTATAAGATATCTGTTCTGTTTAGATAAATATGACCAATGTGATTAAAGAGTAAAGTTTTAACTCAAATGAGGCTAGTGTTTTTAATTCAAGATGGAAATTTTACACAGAATAATAAAAAAGTTAATTGATTAATTAGCAAGTTAATCAATTTGTAAAAATGAAGTATAGTATAAGGAGTATTCTGATGTCTGCTATTTATTTCTGTTTCCCTTCCTTCCAGTTTACAAGTACCAACTATGAAAGGACTACATAATCACAATGCTGTCACATGTCTGACAGATTCTGAGAACCCAGCACATCAACACATTTGTAATTTGCTAGCACTCAATAGCTATTACTGTTTGTATGTACATGTGTCTGTGTTTTGTGTTTGTACATATGTAGGAACAAAAAAGCCCCCAACTAATTAATGTAATGATTTTTATGTTAACAGGTAACAACATTTTCATTCTTATATTTATGTGTAGAATTTAATTTGGCTTTTGGGGCTGTAATCAAATGCCATCTCTCTGATATGCATAATTGGTAGATGGTTAAGAAAAAGGGCTTGATAACATTGGCTCTGATGTTTTTAATAAATAAAACTCTTGGCACTTAGCACTGAAATACTACATTAATGATCTCTTTTTCCGAGTTTAGTTGTTAAAGAAGCACCTTGCACTGAAAATGTATGGCTTACAATATAGATATTTTTCCTCTATAAAAGTAGCTGATTTAGTCAGAAAGGTGACAGTTAAGACTCGTTGCAGAAGAAATTTTTGCATCTTTGCAAAGTGACTTTTTTTTTCTACTTTACCATAGTAGCTGTCCATCACAGTTGTTATGTATGCAGGCTGAGTGAGCCCGCGGGGGATCCTAGTTATTTACACTCTTTTTCAAGCTTCGAAGCTGTTATAATCATTCGCTGTCAACTTTGTGCTGACACTGAATTTTACTTTGTGTTTTTTTTATGCTCAGTTTGGGTCTAAAATACTGGCATCCATACCCTACACTGTAATTCTATGGGTGACAGAGTTGACCAGCAATATACAGTATTACTAACAGAGCCTTAGAAACCTGCTGCATATGGAGATTTTTCAGGATTTGTTGATTGTGGACAGTAAACATAGTCCCCAGGCTTTATACTTTTATCCTAGTAGTGGCCCTCAGGAATAAATTGTGTACCGTGTTTCATCTCATTGCATTTTCATCTTTAGAAACATGTAAATGTTGTTTTCATTTCCCACAAAGCTGCAAAGTTAGAACAGGAAAACTTTTTTCATTGCATTTTTATTTTCATGCTTGCTTGTTTTCTCTAGACCTGGGATGCGTATTTTTTTTTTTCTGTGCTCATCATATGCCTAGCATGAGGCTGCTTACAGTAGTGGAGCTAGAAATGGACTAATACTTCAGATCCAAATTGAAATAATGTGTTGTGTGAAATGTTGAGAATAAATTATCATAAAAGAGAGTGCAATGACAAATATATAGGGTTTTTACACCCTTTTAGGTTTAGAAAGAGAGAATTTGCATGCCTATATTTAAATGCACTGGATCTATCATTCAGCAAATAAACACATTTCTTTCATGTGTTCCTTTATGAACAGGCCCTTCAACCTTTAATGACACTGCATGGAATGATTTCCAGATGCTTAAAATATGAGATGTTACTATCCAACATACCAGCTCCAATATGAAATTCCATGTACATTGGGGCCCAAAGGGAGCGATCACACAAAATGATATGACCCTGTGCTTAACTGGACTTGAAATAAAGCTGGTCAAGGAGCTTGTGTGCTTGACCAATGTAATAAAGTAGACAAATAATTACTGAGCAAATCAAACACACTTACACCTCAGATGATTTTGAAATATTATCTATAATAGGGCACTTCTGTGCTAGGAGGAAAGGTTAATAAAGTAATTTAAAAAAGATTGTGTGGAGTATTACAGAAACAGAAGAGGACTGGTGATCATAACTGTTAATCTCCTGAAACACCAGTTCTCTACTGCACAATGCATATATTTTAGTACAACTCTTTGTGTATTCCACTTATTACTATATTATACTGCTTAATTACCTTTCATAAAGAAATCTTATTTTAGCTTCTACCTTTTTAAAAAACAAACTAAGTAGATGGAGTTATTCTAGCAAAGAGTCCATATGCAGGTTATTTAAAGCCAAGTGTGCAAAAGACTGAGATCAAAATTTATATAGCAGATAGACTATTGTTTGGACACTAAATTCCCACAAAGATGCTGTACATCATGCTGTGGAATACCATAATGGCATGGCCACAAGGTGTTCAGTGAAATATTCCCATAAGTGTCATAAATAAATAGATTTAGGTGTAGAATGCCACTGATAGATTAAAGTATTGTTTGTTGAGTAATTGTGATTTAATTCCCCCAATCTACATTTCTGTGTTGTTGTATTCTGCATGTCAAGACAAGAGAGACAGTTTCAAGGTAAACGAACAAAATTTGGTTGCTTCAATGTACCTGCTTGAGCAAGAGGATCCAACATGAAACAGTAGAAACATTCTAAATCATCGTTGCTTGCTCTCTCTCTATTTAAAACACCTATTGCTTTTTCTCACTTCCTCTTTCTTTGCGTAGAATGCCTTATATAGAACATTACTCACTGATATTTAAATCCACTTGACCAGAATAAAAAAGGAGTCAGACTCTGTGGTGGTGGAATGTGAAGCAGTTGGGACAGATGAACAGTGGACGCCCTCACCCAAGGTCAAGTAGTGGAGTTGCAGTGCCGTGTTCTGAAAAACATATCATCATGAGATCTTTTCCAATATTTTTTTATAATGCACTTTGAGGTACTGGAGTGGGAGGGACGGGGGATAAGAAGGAAGAATTTGAAATGCTAGTAAATAAACATAACTATGGCATAGTTGGCATCATGGAGACTTGGTAGCATCATACACATGACTGGAATATTGGTATAGAAAGATACAGCTTGCTCAGGAAGGACAGGCAGGGGAAGAAAAGGAGGAGGTATTGCCTTGTATATTAAAAATGTAGACACTTGGACTGAGCTTGAGATAGAAATAAAAGACACTTGTTGAAAGTCTCTGGGTATGGATAAAAGGGGTAAAAAAACAAGGGTGATGTCATGGTAGGGGTCTACTACAGATCACCAAACCAGGAAGAAGAGGTGGATGAGGCTTTTTTTAAACAACTAACAAAATCATTCAAAGCATAGGACTAGGTGGTGATAGGGGACTTCAACAACCCAGACATCTGTTGGGAAAATAATGCAGCAGAGCACAGATTATCCAACAAGTTCTTGGAATGTATTGGAGACATTTTTTATTTCAGAATGTGGAGAAAGCTACAGGGGGAGGCTATTCTAGATTTGATTTTGACAAATAGAAACAGAAAACAGAAACAGAAAATGTGAAAATGGGAGAGGCACTTCTTTGTTTTGGTTTTCATCAAGAATGTTGGTGACAATTGGATCTGTGAATGCCAGTGAAAATGAGATAGGATCAGAGTCTAAAATAGGGAAAGAACAAGTCAAAAACTACTTTGACAAGTCAGATGTCTTTAAATCACCAGGGCCTGATGAAATGCACCCTAAAATACTCAAAGAGCTGACTGAGGAGATATCTGAGCCGTTAGCGATTATCTTTGAAAAGTCATGGAAAATCGGAGACATTCCAGAAGACTGGGAAAGAGCAAATATAGTGCCCATCTCTAAAAAGGAAAATAAGGACAACCCAGGGAATTACAGACTACTCGGCTGTACCTGGAAAGATAATGGAGCAAATAAGTAAGCAATCAATGTGCAAATACCTATAAGATAATAAGATGATAAATAATGGTCAGCATGGATTTGTCAAGAACAAATTGTGTCAAAGCAAACTGATAGCTTTCTTTGACAGGGTAACAAGTCTTGTAGATGAGGAGCAGTGGTAGATGGGGTATTTCTTGATTTTAGTAAGGCTTTTGATACTGTCTTGCATGACCTTCTCATAAAAAACCTAGGACAATACAACCTAGATGGAGATACTATATAAGGTGGGTGCACAACTAGTTGGAAAATTTTTCCCACAGAGTAGTTATCAGTGGTTCACAGTCATGCTGGCAGGACATAATGAGTGGGGTCCCACAGGGCTTGGTTCTGGATCTGGTTCTGTTCAATATATTCATCAATGATTTAGCTAATGGAATAAATAGTACACTTATGAAGTTTGTGGATGTTACCAGGTTGGGAGGGGTTACAGGTGCTCTGGAGGACAGGGTTAAATTCAAAATGATCTGGACAAACTAGAGAAATGGTCTGAAGGATATAGGATGAAATTCAATAAGGACAAATACCAAGTACTCCACTGAGGAAGGAACAATCAGTTGCACACATAAAAAATGGAAAATGGCTGCCTAGGAAGGAGTACTGTGAAAAGGGATTGAAGGGTCATAGAGGATCACAAGCTAAATATGAGTCAACAGTGTAACGCTGTTGCAAAAAAGCAAACAGCATTCTGGGATGTATTAGCAGGAGTATTGTAACCGAGACATAAGAAGTAATTCTTCCGTTCTATTCCATGCTGATTAGGCCTAAACAGGAGTATTGTGTCCAGTTTTGGGTGACACACTTTAGGAAAGAGGTTGACAAATTGGAGAAAGTCCACAGAAAAGCAACAAAAATGATTAAAGGTCTAAAAAACATGACATATGAGGGAAGATTGAAAAAACTGGGTTTGTTTAGTTTGGAGAAGAGAAGACAGAGAGGGGACATAACAGTTTTCAAGTACATAAAAGGTTGTTAAAGGAGAAGGAGAAAAAATGTTGTTCTTAACCTCTGAGGATAGGACAAGAAGCAATGGGCTTAAATTGCAGCAAGAGCAGTTTAGGTTGGACATTAGGAAAAAACTTCCTAACTGTCAGAGTGGTAAAGCATTGGAATAAATTGCCTTGGGTGGTTGTGGAATCCCCATCATTGGGGATTTTTAAGAGCAGGTTGGACAAACACTTGTCAGAGAGGGTCTAGATAATACTTAGTTATTCCTTGAGGGAACGGGACTGGACTAGATGACCTCTCAAGGTCTCTTCCAGTTCTATGATTCTATGTTGTTCTTATTATTTTATTACATAAATACATCAGGTCCTCGCTACAGTCTGGAGTTTGGGATCCATGCGAAGTCCCACGTTAATGTGGGGGAGTGCGTTAACACGGGGAACGCATTGCCATGGATCCCAGTTTAAATATTTAAATTTGGGATCCATCGCTATGACCGCACTATATGCGAATGCGTGCTACAGTGATATGGGCTATAGAGAGGGTCCAGTGTAACTACATTATGACATTTACAAAATATAGTTTACTGTTCTTCTAGGAATAGGTTAGAGGGAGATATATGGGTGAAAATTGGCCTTTTTTGAGTGCTTGTGAAATTTGATCCAAAACACGAATTTGCTATTTCTTCTAATGAACACAGATCATGGTGGCATCACTTTCAAACTCCTGCATTTTCACAAAATGGTGAATTTGCAAGAATTTGGCTTAGATGTATATTTGCTATTTCTGCAAAAAAAAATTTGCCCATTTCTCTGCCTGCAAAAAAAGAGAAAAAAAAGCCTATTGTCAATGCCAGTAATTCAGGACAAGAACAAAAATGTTGTGGATTTGCTTGAAATCATGATTTTTCACTTACTTTGATGACAGAAGTTATTTCATATTACTCAGTTAATGTTAGTATCCCCTTAAAAAAGTTGCATGCCTCTGAACAAGAGAAAATCAAGCTTTGGGTAGGGCATATAATTTGATAACTCCACCAGTAGGCAGACATGTTAAAGTATTCCCAATTATAAAATCAACTTTTGTGAACAGTTATCACAGGGCAGTCTGAGAATATCATATTTCTCCCTATAATTTGAAAAGAAGATAACAGTGGTAACTGTGTGTGGTCTGAATTGCACTGCAGAACATGACACTGCACGCTAGCAATTGGCAAAATGTTGACTTCATAACAATTTCTTCTATACCGGTGTTATGTCACTTGCCTCATGAATGGCTATATCTGGAAATATTATAACACTTTCTTGCATATCTTACTTCTGAAGAAGACTCCTTCACTGCACTTCATTGGGTTTTCTAGGTGGAGTACCAATAATATAAAAATTATAGTAGACAATTATTATTATTCATGTTTCCCAGTAACTCTGCTGTGGATACAAATAACGATTTATATTGAAAAGTATCTGCCCCAAATAAGTTTGACTTTTATAAGTGCATAATTCTGAAGATGTCTCAGTTGTGAAATCTTGGCTCACACCAATTAATGTGGACTTAGATTATGACTCTCCTTTATTTATTTTTTTAATTCACCTACATTTTTATATAGATTTTATATAGTCAGCTCCCCATTTTTTTCAATAACAATATGAGGACACTGTGCAATTTTCTCATCTGTACATTGCTACACCAAGGTGCGTTTTCCTCTAACATTTTGTAGATATAAATCATACAGATGATATAGATGGAGAGAAAAACAGGATGACACTTGTGTGGGCTTTACATAATTAAGGTCAGAGCAGAAAACAATATGACTTTTTTGAAAATGGCGGTATAGAATTTCACGCTATGAATAACTTAGATGCAATACATTGAACAGGTTAGAAAGTAATATAGTCATAGTAATTACTTTCATCTGGCAAAATATTTCAGACAGCAATGACTAGCAATAAAGTAAAATGATCACTTTTACTATATCTATTACAAAAACAATTGTCTAAAATAAGAATGGTTTAAAATATCCACTGGAATATAAAGCATCAGTACTGGAGTCACACATGACTCCTCTGTTTTCATGGGCTGTTCATCTCAGAACAATTTCCTTGAAAGGCAGGACCCGCTTTCCAAGCAATGGAGGAAAAATTACTTCAATTAAGGATTTATAAATAAAGAGAATACTATCCATCAAGTTGCTGTAAAAATAAAATCTAGTTTTTGGCTTTTAGGGTTTATACAAATCACTTATATCCTCCTTAAAAGAGATCTTTTTTTTTTTAATATAAATATAGTGAATGCAAAACACCATTAATCCAGTAGTAATATCATCTGATATGAGTTAATCCCTTCTTAGGGATGGCTTTGCCTGGTCCTTTGGAATATAGAAATGTGCTTTTACCGTTTAGGCGTTTTGTTTAAGCATCAATCAGTTCTCAATGCTTAATTGTCTCCCTCCCTCCCCGTTTCTCCCACCCTTCAGTAAAAGGCCACCAAGTAAAACGAATACTGTCTTCAAAGGTATTTCTTGGGAGTCTTATTACATTCTTTAGCCAGTTATTTTGTATTCTAAGGTTATGGATTAAAGGCAGTCCCATGCCTATGGTTTTGACTTGGCTATCTGTTGTGACAGGATGATGCAGACATACTAGAAGATCCTAATCTGTCAGAGGAAGTCTATTAAGTTCAAGCCCCTAAGCTGTCGCAGCCGTATCAGTGATACCAAAGTTACATTTGTTTTTGTGATGACCATTCATTTTGGTCAAATGAAGAAATTGCTGCTGTGGGTTTTGTGGCTTCAGGGGTGAAATCTGTGAGTGTCACGTACCTTTTAGCCTTTCTGCTCTTTCTGAAACATTATTGAGACTGCTCGTGTATGGAAAAAAAATCATTTTTATTGCAGGTGTTTATAAATCACCTTGATCATAAAGTTGGGGGAAAGAGGCATTAGCTTGGAGAGTGAGAGAGGGAGAATAATAGATAAAGTTGGAAAAAGACTAGACTTTTTGCAGATGATTGGGTAAAAGAAAGCAAGCAATCTTGAGATACAATCAGAAGTATTCACTGAGTTCTGGGACAATAAAAAGTGCTGTTGCTAAAACTGTGGGCCCTAATATTCTTGACGTCCATACAGTGCAAACAAATGCAGACAAGTCAAGTAGAAAAACTTAATTTTAGCTATGTTACTGTTTTAGTGAAATGAAGAACAAAGTCTCAGTTTTTGTTTAAATACTTGATTATTACATTTCAAGAATATGTTGGATGATGATTGTGGAGCTCTTAATTCATTAGCCATAAATAATATAGGGCAGCTATTGTGACCACACCCATAGTATGCAAGAAGACAAGTTGCTTAACCATTTTTTTTCCTCAAAGAGCTCATCTTTAGAGTTTACATCTTCGTCTAGCTGAAGGATGTGTGACAGGTTTCAGAGTGGTAGCTGTGTTAGTCAGTATCCCCAAAAAGAATGAGAGGTACTTGTAGCACCTTTGAGACTAACAAATTTATTTGGTCATAAGTTTTTGTGGGTTAAAACCCACTTCAGCAGATGCATAGAGTGGAACATACAGTAGGAAGATATATATATATACACACAGAGAGAGAAATGAAAAGGTGGAGGTCTCCATGTGAACTCTAAGAGACTAATTAATTAATTAAGGTGAGCTATTATCAGCTCTCATCCCCTATGCCCCTACTCTACTTTCACTACACTGATGACATCTTCATCATCTGGACCCATGGAAAAGAAGCCCTTGAGGAATTCTACCATGATTTCAACAATTTCCATTCCATCATCAGCATCTGCCTGGACCAGTCCACACAAGTGATCCAGTACCTGAACACTACAGTGCTAATAAGCGATGGTCACATAAACACCATTCTATACAAGAAACCTCCTGACCGCTATACTTACCTACATGCCTTCAGCTTCCATCCAGGACACACCACATGATCCACTGTGTACAGCCAAGCTCTAAGATGCAACTGAATTTGCTCCAGTCCCTCAGACAGAGACAAACACCAATACAATCTTTATCAAGCATTCTTAAAACTACAGTACCTACCTGCTGAAGTAAAGAAACAGACTGGCAGAGTCAGAAGAATACCCTAAAGTCACCTACTACAGGACAAAAACAGTAATAGAATGCCACTAGCCATCACCTTCAGTCCCCAACTAAAACCTCTCCAGCACATCAACGATCTATAACCTATCTTGAAGGACGATCCCTCACTCTCACAGATCTTGGGAAACAGAACAGTCCTTGATTACAGACAGTCCCCCCGCCACCAACCTGAAGCAAATACTCACAAGGAACCACACAACGAAAACACTAACCCAGGTACCCATCCTTGCAACAAGTCCCAGTGCCAACTCTGTGCACATATCTATTCAAGTGACCGCATCATAGGACCTAATCACATCAGCCACACCATCAGGGGCTTATTCACCTGCACATCTTGTTCACCACCAATGTGATATATGCCAGCAATGCCCCTCTACTATGTACATTGGCGAAACTGGACAGTTTCTATGCAAAAGAATCAGTGGGCATAAATCTGACATCAGGAATCATAACATTCAAAAACCAATAGGAGAACACTTCAATCTCTCTGATCACTCTGTAGTAGACTTAAAAGTGGCAATTCTTCAACAACAAAAACATCAAAAGCAGACTCCAAGTCAAAACTGGTGAACTGGAATTAATTTTCAAAGTGGATACCATTAAATTAAGCTTGAATAAAGACCGGGAGTGGCTTGGACATTACACAAACTATAAGGTTACCCCTACTGTTACTCACACCTTCTTTTCAAATGTTTGAAATGGGCCATCCTGATTATCACTAAAAATGTTTTTTTCTCCTGCTGATAATAGCTCACCTTAATTGATTAGTTTCTTAGAGTTGGTACGGCAACCTCTACCTTTTCATGTTCTCTCTCTGTGTGTGTGTATATATATATATAGATAGATAGATAGATAATAGATATCTTCCTACTCTATATTCCACTTTATGCATCTAATGAAATGGGTTTTAGCCCATGAAAGCTTATGCCCAAATAAATTTGTTAGTCTCTAAGGTGCCGTAAGTACTCCTCATTCTTTTTGAAAGATGTGTGATATTCAGGGTTCCCCTGTTCTTGTGAATTATAGGTTTGCAATCCTGGCCCTATTGAAGTCAATAGAGTTTTGCCATTGACTTCAGTGGAGCCAGTATTTCACCCTAGATGTTGTTTCCTGAATTGACTTTTATTGGACCTGATCTTCCAAACACTTACTTATGTGAGTATTTAACTCACAAGGGTAGATCTATTGTATTCAAAGTGTTCTGTTCTTTCATGGTTTAATTTCCAGGACTTCAGTAGGGCTACTGAAGTGAGAAATGTTGCTCAAATAAGTGTTTGCAGGATCAGGCCCATTACTAGTGGAGATAATAAAAAGTCAGTCCTACCAGTATATTAAAATAATATTAGGTATTAGCAAGGGCTAGTACTCATAAAAGCAGCAGCATTACTTCTGCAAAATCGGTGATTTTTAGTTTATTGTTTAATGAGAGCCTTATGGAATATATCTTGTGGACTGGAGTTTGATAATCTTTAACCAAGTACATGGGCATGGAGTGCAAAGCAGTGGGGAATTAAAAATCTCATATTTAAGAGAGGATGACACTAGGCTGTTCTCCGTGGTGGCAGATGACAGAACAAGTAGTAATGGTCTCAGATTGCAGTGGGGGAGGTCTAGGCTGGATATTAGGAAATACTATTTCAGTAGGAGGGTGGTGAAGCACTGAAATGGGTTAGCTAGGGAGGTGATGGAATCTCCTTCCTTAGAGTTTTTTAAGGTTTGGCTTGACAAAGCCCTGGCTGGGATGATTTTGTTGGTGTTGGTTCTGCTTTGAGCATGGGGTTGGACTAGATGACTTCCTGAGGTCTTTTCTAACTCTAATCTTCTATGATTCCATTATTCTATTTTTGGGTAAACCATACTGAGCCACAGATTTATTAGCTCTGCTCTCCTACTCTTTTATCTGCATTCCCACTTCCCACTCTCCACATGAAGCTTGTAGGTGTGATTTTTGCAACCTTCTCTTGTCGCCCCTCCTTTCCCCGTACTCTCTTTTGTTTTCTGTGTCTTGCCTTCATGTGCCAGCTACCCATACTTAAGGGCAAAAAATTCTTCAAGAGAGTCTGGGTCCTCAGGAATGCAAAATGTTTTCAGAATCCAGGGCTAATTCACAAACTTTTGTGACTAACAGTTACATCTGGAGGCAAAATGTATGAAAGGAAAAGCTCCTGTGAGGGGGAAAAGCTGCGTGTAGAATGGAAATTACACAAATATGAAAAAATACCCCTGCTGTCTTTTTCATCACAAGTGCCAGCTTTTCTTTCTAAAACTTAGGCTGGGTTCAAACATGACAATTTTTGTCCTAAGGAGGTTGCACTAGGAGATTTATCTGTACACACTTGCCTTTCATCTGTAATGAGAGAATAACTATAGAACTTTTCAAGTATAAATGCCAGACTTTAAATTTAATTTTTTGTAAGGACAGAAAACAGTATCAGTTGTATCTAAATCAGTCTTTTGTTTTAGTTTTATTAAAAGCATCTAGACAGCATACCTGTGATTTAAAACTCATTTCTTCACTGAAGCCCACAAGCTTCAATTAAAAATGCTGTTACCTCTTTATTATTATTTTGTTAAAAATTCTGTAAAATACACACGTCCTCTGGGTGTCCCAAAATGAGTTGATTTAGCTAATAATAATAAATAATAATAGTTCATACACATTTTCCTTGCAAAAATAGAAAAATCAAAACAGTTGAATGCTGTTCCTTTTAATAGAAGTACCCTGTAAGGGGGGGGCGGAAAAAAGTTGTTCATTGTATTTATGCTGAGTTATTTTTTTTTAAAAAAAAGGAAAAAAAGAAAAGCTCTTACTTGGGGCCTTATCCTGAAACTCTTATTGATGTGACTACTCCTTCCTCACAGGAAGTATGCGTTCTCGGGAGTGGGGACTTTATTTGTTAAGGGCCTGATTCTGCAGCATTCCTAAACATGAGCCTGAGTAAGTTAAGGATGTGCTTAGGCACCTGGCTGCATCAGGATCCTATAGTGTTAAACTTTGTATTGCAAAACTTTTTTTCTTTTTTTACTCTGGGATAGTGTATTGTCTGCTATGGTCTGACACTTTAGACAGAGTAGCTCACACAGCCCACAAGATAGCACAAACCACAGCATTGTCTAAGTATACCAAAAGAATGGTAGAAAACATTTGATTTGGAGTTAATCAGCCCACAACTTTGTCATCAGATGTTTGGGACCACCTGGCAGATAAAAGTGTATAGTGCAAGTAACCCCATATTCATTCCATAATTACCAGGGGGGCTTCCACCCTCCGCCCCCTGTTTTTACATCTTAGTTTCCCCAGACAATCCATTGTAGAAGGGTTAAGGTGGGCTATAAGAACCCGGATGTCTCCCTACCATACTAATCATAGAAATCTCAGATGCCTTCCCTCTGTTCTGTTCTATTAACAAACACCTTTTTGAGTCCATTTCCAATCCATTTATCTGGTCACTGTATACCTTCCCTATGGAGTACCTGCACTGGACATCTGCCCCCCGCTTACATCACGAGTTGCAACCAACAACCTACTGCCCTTCATGCCATGCATCAACAGAGCCCACCTGAACCCGCTGTGGGGAAGGCAAAAACCCCCCAACTTCTCCTAGGTCAATCTGGTGGTGAGGGAAAAATTTCTTCCCCAGCTCTCCCTAAAAAGGGGTAACTAGTGCAATGCCTGTAACAGGTCTTGACCAAACTCGCATTTCACCACCTAAAGGGGAGGCACAGGGCTACCCCTTTAAACCCTTCTGACCACCCAGTTCTAAGGGGATGAGTCAGCATCACCATGCCAGCCCCTTCTCCCCTTTTGCGGCAGTTTTCCTTTCTTCCCTCTCCCTCTCCCCCGCCATGAAGCACTGTTTCCTTTGTTCAGCCAACCAGACAAATTTCTCCCCACTTAAAGGTGCGGTGTGGGCAATAGTGAAAGTGTCCTATATCATAAGTACCCTAGAAATGTAGGGCTGGAAGGGACTTTGAGATGTCATCAAGTCCACACCCCTGAAGTGAGGCAGAACCAAGTAAACCTAGAGCATCCTGACAGGCATTTGTCAAGCCTGTTCTTAAAAAGATGGGAATTCCACAGTCGCCCTTGGAAGCCTATTCCAGAATTTAACTACCTTTATAGTTAGAAAGTTGTTCGTAATATCTAACATAAATCTGCCATGCTGCAAATTAAGCCCATTATTTCTTGTCCAACCGTCAGTGGACATGGAGTACACTTGATCACACTTTCTTTCTCACAGCTCTTAACATATTTAAAGACTGTTATAGGTCCCCACTAAGTCTTCTTTTCCCATGGCGGAACGTGCCCAGTTCTTTACTCATAGGTCAGGCTCTCTAAACCATTTATAATTTTTGTTGCTCTAGATACTCTCTTCAATTTATCCACCTCTTTCCTAAAGTGTGGCACCCAGAACTGGACACCGTACTCTAGCTGAAGCACCACCAGTACAACACAATTACTTCCCATGTCTTACCTACAACACTCCAGTCAATACACCCCATGTGTTAGCCTATTCAATGACTGTGTCATATTATTGACTCATTCCGTTTGTGATCCACTATAACCCCCAGATCTCTTTCAGCAGTATTATCACCTAGTCAGTTATTCCCCATTTTGTAGTTATGCATTTGATTTTTTCCCCTTCCTACGTGAAGTATTTTGCATTTGTCTTCATTAAATTTCATCTTGTTAAATTCAGATGAAGTGGCAAATTTTCCACAGACATTTTCAATTGTAAGCCTGTCCTCCGAAGTGCTTACAACCCTTTCCAGCTTGGTGATATCTGCAGATTTTATAAGCATATTCTCCACTCCATTATCTAAGTCATTACTTAAGAATTGTATAGTACCAAACCCAGGACAAACCTTGGCAGGGCACCAGTTTATATGTCCACCCAGCTTGACAGTGAACCACTGATAATTACTCTTTAAGTACAGCCTCTCAACCAGTTGTACACAAATCTTATAGTAATGTCTTTACTGTAGACCACATTTCCCTACTTTGCTTATTAGAGTGTCACGTGGGAGTGTGTCATAAGCCCTACTAACATCAAGATATATCATGTTTACTACTTTCCTCCTATTCACTGGTCCAATAATCCTTTCAAAGGGGGAAATTAGGTTGATGTGATATGATTTGTTCTTCACAGATCCATGCTGGCTATCCTTTATAATAATCCTTTTATTCTCTAAGTGCTTAAAAATTGATTGTTTACTAATTGGTTCCAATATTTTTCCAAGTATCAAAGTTATGCTGGATGGTTTATAATTCCCTTGGTCCTCTTTGTTCTCCTTTTTTAAAAAAGGTAGTATGTTTGCCCTTCTCCAGTTCTTGGGAACTTCACCTGTCCTCCATGAATTCTTAAAGATAATTGCTGATGGTTCTGAGATTACTTCAGCTGGTTTCTTAAGTACTCTTGGATGAATTTCATCAGGCCTGGCCTACTTGAATGCAAACTTACCCAAATATCCTTTAATTTGTTTTTCCCATATTTTGGCTTGCATTTTTTCCTTCTTGTTAATTGTGTTGTATACCTGGTCACCGTTAACCTTTCAGTGAAGACTGAAGTAAAACAGGCATTGAATGCCTCTACTTTCCTGATGTCTTCAGTTATTAGCTCTCCTTCCCTGCAAAATAGGGGACCTACACATTCTTTCATCTTTCTCTTGCTCCTAATGCATTCAAATAATCTCTTCTTATTGCCTTTTATGCCCCTTGCTGGGTGTAACTTATTTTGAGCCTTAGCCTTTCTGATTTTGTCCCTCCATGCTTGTACTATTTGTTTGTTTGCCTCCTTCGCAATTCATCCATGTTTCCATTTCTTGCAGAATTTCCTTTTAATTTTCAGCTTATTAAAGAGCTCCTGATGGAACCACATTGGTCTTTTGCTATTCTTCCTATCATTCCCATGCATTAGGATGGTTTGCAGGTGTGCTTTAATATTGCCTCCTTGAGAAACTGCCAGCTCTCCTGAAAACCTTGTCCCCTTACATTTTCTTCCCATGCTAAATTACCTACCTGTTCTTTGAGGCTTGTTAAAGTTTGAGGGTTATTTTAAGTTCATTGTTCTTATTCTGCTGTTCTCACTCCCTCCTTTCCTTTGAATCGTGTAGTCAATCATTTCATGATCACTTTTCCTCAAACTGCCTACCTTCAGATGCACAACCAATTCTTCCATGTTGGTCAGAATAAAGTCTAAAATGGCCGTTCTCCTGATTATTTCTTCCCCTTTCTGAAACAAAAAGTTAGCCGAAAACTTTCCAAGAACTTATTAAAAATTTTGTGTTTTGCCGTATTACTTTTTCAAGAAATGTCTGCAACGTTAAAGTCCCCCATTACTGTCAGATCTTGAGTTTTGGATATTTGTTATTTGTTCTAAAAACACCTCATCCACCTGATTTGGTCTTTATAGTAGACCTCTACCATAATGTCACCCTTCTTTTTTATTCCTTTATTCTTTACCCAGAGACTTTCAACTGGTCTGTCTCACCTCCTCCTAAACCTCTGTACAAGTGTACATATTCTTGATGTATAATGCAACATTTCCTCCCTTTTTATCTGGTTTGTCCTTTTGGAACAAGCTATGCCCCTCTATACCAATATTCCAGTCATGAGATTTTACCCACCAAGTCACTGTGATGTCAATTAACTTATAATTTAGTTTATGTACTAACACTTTCAGTTCTTTCTATTTATTCCCCATACTTCTTGGATTTGCGTATAGACATCTAAGATGTTGAACAGACTCCCTAATGAGTTCCAGAATTCTTGTCTTGACCCTTAACCTCACCTGGGAGGATGCATGAGATCACAACCTGCACCCCCTACTCCTTCGTCCTTGCTCCCAGAGCCCTATAGTCACTGCTGATCTGCTCAGGGTTATACCGGGCAGTATCATGAGTGCCTATGTAGATGACCAGCATGGGGGACTGGTCAAAGGGATGGATGATCCTTGGCAATCTCTCCATAACACACTGAGTGCAGGCTCTGGGCAGGTATCACACCTTCCATGACATCACATCAGGCTGGCAGATGGATGCCTCTGTCCCCTTAGAAGGGAATCCATGAGCACCAGCACCCTTCATCTCCTCCTCTTGGATGCAGTGTCTGTGAGCCTCCCAGCTTTGGGGGTAGGTGGCTCCTCCTCCTCAGGCTTTAGGATTGGCTCGTTGCCTCCTGTTACAGGTACAGCATACTTTACCGCAATGGATGGGAGCAAGGGGTGGAGCACTGTCTCTTGCCAGCAGCCAATCTCCTCCCCATGGAACAGCCTTGAAGGGGCTGTAAACAATGCTGAGGTCCAGGACAACAGAAAACTGGTCACAGAAATGGGGAGCTATAATTGGCGTTTGTGCCTGTCCCCCCCTTAAGAGCATCCAATAGATATTGACCACAGCTGAAAATTAGACTGTAAGCTCTTTGGGGCAGGGACTGTCCTTTAGTTCTATGTTTGTACAGTGCCTAGCACAATAGGGTGCTGGACTACGATCAGACCTCCTGAGCACCACTGCAGTACAAATAGTAATACTACAGGGCTTATACTAGAGTATATTGAATTACCTTGCTACCATGGAGTAGAAAGATGACAGAGCATATAATATAAAAGTTGGGGATACCTGTATTCACCGACCAGTAAGCAGTGTACATTGATGCATGGATTTTACCTGATTATTTCTGCATAAAGTTCTTTTGTTTTTTAAAAATGTTTGTTTTAGAGGAGAACCATGTATTTGTTCAAATCAATGATTTGAATATTTGTAAACATAGTAATGTCTACATGATTCAGTGGCAGTGAACATACTTTGCGAAAAGTGTAGCTATCACAAAATATGGGTTAGAGATCTTCTTCAGTGAAGATCTGGTATTTGTTTTTCGAATCCTGCCCAGCTCACCATGCCCACCCCTACAGAAGACATACAGTACCCCAAATTTAAATGAGAACTGAAAACAAACCCAATTTACAGTTCAGTGGGTGAAAATTGTTCTCTTCTGTAATGATTTAACTCACATTTGGTCACTTGGAAAGCTTTAGCCTTTTCATCTACTATAGTCCCTTCTCTCCTGCACTTCTATATATCTCTGAGTTTTGCACACACAGTTATTTCTTTTGAGAGCAGACTATCAATGATTAGCACCTCTCTTTTTTTCTCAACAGGAGCATCCACCTGAGCTATCACCTCCAACAAACTTAGTTCAGACAGTCAAACTTTCCTTTCCCAGCTCAGATTCACCCTGACTCCAGTTCAGGTTTTTAATTTGATCCTCTCCCTAGCTTTGAATAACAAGATATGATCACTCTAACTTTTTGTACCTTTCAATTCCCTCTCACTGTGAGCTGCATCCCTCATTTTACATTATAATTTAGTGAATTTACTTCAGTTGTTCCCTAAGCTGTTACAGCATATGGTATCTCTGTTACATTAATGTATTAATATTAGACAGGCTCTGCACAGCGAATGAGGCTCTAGAAAAAGCTTGGTATCAGTATAAAATGTATCCTTTCTACTTCATGCGATTTCAGTAAAACTGAACCTTTGTCCTGCCTTTCTGAGATTTGTACTCTTAAACAGGATGCTGACAGTGCAAGAAGTAACAACTTTCAGCAGGTAAAATATGTTATTATGGAAGGAATGTATGGCAAGGATGCTGACAACAATTAGCACATGCTACTCATTAACAAAGGGAGATTACAACAGAACTGAAGTGGCAGGCTGCCATCAGCATGATGGTTACGGGGCAGTTTAATTTCTAACGAATGGGAGCACTGGATTAGTAACTATATTCAGCAAAATGCTGCCTGCGTTCTCTTATGGCTTTCATTACCAAATTGAAAATCTGTGTAGATTTCTGAAAATTACTTTTAAATGTAGCCAATCTCCTAGACTGCAAGGCTTGATTTGCTGGTGAGGGATCCCTGCTGTGAGATTTTAATGAAAGATCATAGTGGCCCTCCAAGACCGTCAAAGAGCTATGGGCCCTGAAAGACCTGAAATAATCTGTTTTACTTTTAATGGCAGCCATTTTATATTCATTAAGATCAAAATGCAGTTTTGCAGGCAAATTGCAAAGCTGTTCCACTCACAGCTTGAGAACCTGGAGGCCCTACAGCTTTTTATCTTGTTCATAAGCAAATATGCAGTTAATATCTTTTAATATGCTTTGATGCTTGGTACCTTATGGATACATTGTACTGGAGGTTAGAGAACTGCATGTTTCCTTGGCAGTGTCAGCAACGAACTGAAGCCCTAGTTCTTTTATTTCCATAATGGCACAAGAAATGAGTCTCTTTTTTTAAAATATGAGCTCTGCTCAAATAAATTGTAAAGCACCATGTAGTATACATTGAGGGTCTCAGAAAAGGCACAATTTTTTTCACTACATTCCATCTGTTGGTGGGTTTTATTATTTAAATTTATACAGCCACATTATTTAAATGTAAACAGCTAAATAAGATAAGATCACATCATTGGCATCTGGAAACTGTGCTCTTATCCTCTTTGATTGTGAGGTTGTGTGCATTAATAATGGAGTTCTAAAGACTGTGATTCCACCTGATATACTGTATGACCTTAACAGTTGTGATTTTATCAGAGTTTCACTGTACTAGAAAATGAAGGTATTTTGCAGCTCATTTCTAACAAGGCTAGTTTGCATTATCTCATGTCCAGAGTGGTCATGCTTTTTTTAGTATGTTCTAAATATCATTTTGGTTGTTGGCTGTTGCACTTCTGGTAATGAGTCCTACTGCAAATTAAACTCTCATCAGATTATTATTTTCAGGGAATAAACTGCATCTTCACGCTTGTGTTGGTGAATTGCGTGTACAGAGTGAGCCATTATCATTATTCATGAGCTGTAAGAGCTTTTTTCTTCACTAGTAGTCTGAATTCTGCTCTCTCCATAGATTGTTGCACGTGACTCATGGTAGCAACAGAGGCCTGTTAAAGTCTGTTGTTCGACTGTTAGGGCAGGAGGAGTGAAATTAACTTCCTATCTCGAGACTGGAAATACAGAGGAATAGTTTACAGAAGCACTATGTTTTCTACATCTGTTTTATATACATAGCAGACCCGGACAGCATCTTTCTTTCTTTCTTTCTTTCTTTCTTTCTTTCTTTCTTTCTTTCTTTCT
>ML677359.1:14933796-15113796 GCA_007922305.1 Dermatemys mawii | reverse complement strand
CATGTCTTCTAATGGGAATGTGAAGCTTCAAAAAAAATGCAATAAAAAAAATGTAGTGTCTGACTATCCTGCTCCCATTTGTTACTGCTTCAGTCAACCTTCCTCCATTGTTGTTTTGAATTGCTTACTTATAGGTACAATATGTCCCTTTAGGTACAGAGCTCTGGAAATACAAATTTGTACTGTTTTTCTTTTTTGAATCAGTAAGTAAACATTGGTAACGCTGGCATTGAATGGTGTGATTTAGTGTTGGTTAATATGGTAGAGAGGGTATTTGGCAATAAAATTTAAATTAGAGAGAAATATTTACTGCCTGTTGTGTCTGGCTTATGAACTATGGACTTGATATTTGGCAGAATAGGTAAGAACTGATAATTAGAGATGTGTGTGCAGGTAGTGACATTTGTTTAAAACAAAGTACTGTAAAACTGAATTCATTTATGCTTCTTACTTTGCTCAGTTTCTCATAGACAAGTAATAAAATATACCAATAATCTCTCTCTTTACAATAAGCTTTAATTATAGAGACCCCTGATAAAATTCAGATGAGCTATCTGCTCACTGGGTAGGAGGATTCTAATAAATGTAACTGGCAACATGCAGGAGTGCACGTGTATGTGTGTGTCACAAAGAGAGAGAGAGAGAGAGAGAGAGAGAAACTCATCCGTAACAGCACTGACAGGTTTCCAGGTGGAAGTTACTGCTTTTGCACAGCTTTATTGGCTGAAATTATCTTCATCAAATTAGAAAAGGGTGTTGTATTTTGGTGGCTTTTTTTCAGCCCTGTATGTCGCTAAGAAGAATAACAGATACTCTACGGTTAGTAAATGATTCACTGCTTAATGATTCACTTTGTGGGATTTTTTAACTTAATTTTAATAATGTAAAATATCTGTGCTTGGTTTTTACAGATGTTAGTGAGAGATTTATCTACAGTAGCACTAGCTAGAACTCAGAATAACATTGGACTCCACTGTGTAAACTTTCCCACTCACTTTTACCAATACTTCTCAGTCCTGACTTGCCATATCCTGCTATTCTCCAGAGCAGAGACTGCCAAGCATGCTGCATTGTCTGTTTTCAGATTGGACAAAAATCCACGGATTTTTATATTCAGATTGGACAAAAATCCAAATTACGGCCAGATGCTGTGATGTACTGTGTCCTGAAAGGGTTCAGCACCTCCTACAATCATTTTCCTTAATCGTGAAGCTACACGTCATATTTGAAACTAGGTCCCCAGAGGTAAAAGGCTAGTGCACTAACCCAATGTGCTGTTTACTCTTCCCTCCCTCCTCCCTCCCTCCCCCCAGACACACACACCTTACCTCACCCTCTATCAAAGATTATTCCAGCGAACTTCTGAACGGCACAGCACTTAGAGATGTCCAGAAATAAAGTAGGGACACAAACACGGTATTTACTTACTTGAAGACAACATGATAATGCAAGTTAGCATTTAATTATCCTATTTCGAGTATGCTGGTGGGTATGTGTGCTACCTCCCTCTACTGGTGGGAATTAGATCTGCAGTACAGTTCATTGTTTTGTAACTGACACCTTCTGGTGCCTAATCTGTATAGAAAATATAAGCTATTTATGGAAAGAAATGAAATTTCTACAATAGTTCAGGTGGCAGAAGCTAGGATTATTTTGTATTCTTTTTCTTCTGCTTCATATAGGCAATTAGATGACAACTGAGATTGCTGGGTAAATATTGTTATAACATATTGTTTCCATTGTGTTAGTGGTGAAGTTACTGTTGAGTTTTATTATTATCGTTGTTGTTCCCTAAGGTACCAATCTAGATTGGCATTGTGGTATGCATTCTAAAAATATACATAAAAATGTGGTTCTTGCTCCAAAGTGCTATTCTGCCACATCTATGGAGTCATTGCTCTGCTTTGAGTACCTCTAACTCTGCATGCATCTATATAAGAGGTTCTGAGGGACTCTGCTTTGAGTCTTTTTGCGGCACTCTTTTTTCTGCTTCCAGTCATGGACTTCTATGGGTCTTTCTGATTTTTGAATTGGCCACAAACTGAAGAATTTGTGAAATAAAGGTCATCTATTTTTTTTTAAAAAAAGGAAAATTTCAGGAAAACATGGGGTATTAATGCAAAACTTCCCATTGGCCAAAAATTCACAGTCTTTGCAGAAAACATTTTGCAAAGCAAATGATTAGATGAATTCAAGAAGTGGGTACTTTACAAGCTTCTCTTAACCACCTGCACAGTAGGGATCTATTGTATATACATACTATATGCATCTTGTTTATAAGCATTCCATGCTATGCAAATGTTGATTGCGGTGTGTACTTTAAGCACACATTCAGTGGTTTGGAACAGAGAATGAAGCACAACATTCAGATACTTTTCTGTGCATCAAATGATATGCTCACTTACATTTTTAAAGTGATACATAGTAGGGATGCATGAATGGGCTGCTATTTGATTTTGGCATCCCCCATCCCTGAAATATCTAATATTCAGCATCCTGCTGAATGTAGATGGTTACAGGACCCTGTTTCTTTGGACCTAGCACTCTTTTCCAGCAGTCCATGGGATTCCCTTTTAACTTACTGTGTTATTCTGGGGTTGTCCACTGACCTGCAAACCTCCTTCCACTTAACTCCAAGTCTTTGATCAGAGAGTCCTTCCCCTTCCTACTAGGATCTTAAGAGAGAGGTAGGTGGCCATGTCCCATCTTTAATCTTTGAGATGAGACATCTGTTAGTCCCACTGGTCTCATTCCGAGAAAATAGCTTTTTTTCTAACCAATCCTATTGAATTGTTCTTTCAAAATAAGTAGTTTTCTGGGGCCTCAATTGTCCCAGAATCCTTTGTGGCATAGCTAGGGAAACCACAGGGTTTGGAGTTAGTTCTGATTTACTCTGGTGTAAGCAAGGAGATAATCAGGCCAAGAGGCTCTGAGGCAGATTGAAACGATAGCTGAAAACTGGCTTTTTAAAAGATATAGTAACAAGAGGATGGGGAGGAACCCAGCAATTTTTAGGATTATATAAATTTTTGTGGCAAAAATTGACAGACCTGCATTTTTGTGTAATTGTCTGAGCTTCTTTGGTTGTACATTTCCAATGGAAAAATGTATGGCTGCTTTTATTGTTGGTTGTCACTTATTTTTACAGTTCCACAGGTGTGCATGCTCTACAAGGGCATATAGTAGAAGTGGAGTGGATTGTAGAGCCCAGAGACTAAGGACTGAGTCCAGCAAACACACATACAAATACTATATTCACAGGTGTGTTTTCACGGGCATGAGTTTTTCCTATTGAGCTGTAGAAAATATGTCAGTTGGTATATTCAGTCACGCAAGTATATTTACATGTATGTTAGTGTTTGAAGGATGAGTTAAGTATAACTAGAACTGAGTGGAAATTAGAATTTAATATCTCATGGGAAATTCCAATATTGCAACAGTTTTTATCTCACTTTGAGACAAAAAGTTGAAATATCTTCCCCTCCCCCACCAATTAACATCCAGAAAAGTGTCTGTTTGGAAGTGATCAAACACTTCAGTTCATTTTGTTGAACTAACCTAGAATTCTTTGTTTCAAGTCAGTTCAATGTTAAACTGCATTTTCCTGTCGTGGTATGATGCCTTATCAGAGTTGTGGTGACTGTGGTGCCTGATTCTCTCCTTATCTCCTTTGGACCAGGCTCCCTGACTGGACTGTATGTCCCCAGATGAACTTGCAGCCATGTGACTCCCAGGATACACCATGCTGCTCCACGTTGCATCATGGAAGATGTTGCCTGGCCTGAAAACATTACAGGTGAATTTGACAATCTGAAATATTTTGATTTAGGTATAGCCGACCCAGAATTACATCTTTTGTTTCAGTTTTTATAAAGGAAATTAAACAAAAATGTTAGCAAAAGTTTGCAAAAACTGCCTTTTCCACTGGAAATTCATTCCAATGGAGAATTCCTGACAAGATCTAGGTATAACGGAGGAATGGCTAACTGACAAAGAGGAAGTGCTGTAGGATGGAGAAGGGTAAAAGTACAATGCAAAGAGTTCCATTAAAATAGTAAGAAATTCTCCCACAAGCCACATACATTTGCACAATTGTCTCTAAGCTGTGCAAAAATGAATAGTCATCAGTCTGTTCCAATGAAAAGATTTCACAGTAAAAATTATTAAAAATATTAGTTAAACCTTTGTTGCGAACCAATCTCATTAATTTATTTTATTTATATTTGGTATTTTTAGATTTGTTTCCTCTTCTTTATAAGCTACAGTGTTAGTTAGAAGGCACAATGTCCAGTTAAAAAAAATAGGTGTGGAGATCAGTGGTGAAAGATTAACACAAAGGAATCTTGAGAAAAAAGGATTTGAAGGAAAAGGGAATGAATAGCACCCTGGATCAGGGACAATGTTCTAGGCATAAAGAGTAGCAAAGGCAAAGGCACAGAACTTCTTATGACACATGGAAGCTGGAATCCTTCAAAGCATGTGGAGATGCCAGAGTGTAGCTTATGTCTCAGTGGAGTAATAGGGTATGACTGACAAGCTGTAATCAGAGCAGAGCTTGACAAGACCTTAAAGGTGAGGACAGAAGTATGAAATGGTTTTTAAATGGTTTAATGCAAGGATTCTAAGAGGCATGCAACACAGTTGAAGTAGCTGGAAAGGAAGGTGATTTTAGCTTCAGCATGTACCATGGGCTTGCAGGAAGTGACATGGGAATCAGGGAGACCAAGTGGCTGGAGGTTTTAGGAAAGAAAGCAATAGAGGAACAGGGCTTTAGTAATGATAATCTAGAGGAAGGAAAATCCTTATATCCAAATGAATATGGACAAAATAATAGAGCAGCTAAATAAATACTACACACAAGGACCAAATTTTGGTCTTAGTTACCCAGATGTCAGTGGCGTTTTCCCAGTTGATACAAGCGTAACTCAGAACAGATTTTGGCCAATTATGTGTATAAATAGCAGCAGGAAACAGTAAATGTGTTAACTGCTCAAATGCATTAATGAGCTTGTATTTGAATAAGGACTCTGAAGAACAGAAGGGAGTATCTCACAGGGACAAATTTATACACAAGCAGCAGTTACTTTTTGGACCTCAAAGAGAAATAGAGTTTTGATACAGGCAATAGACAGAAAATACAGGAACCATACTTTGCCTTTAATTGTAAAAGTCACACTTGAAAAAAGTCACAGTTGTAAAAGTTAATTCTTTCTAACAATGGGTTTATTTCAAAGAGTAACATATTATATATGCTGTTATAAGGTGAATGAGCTAAAATAATTGTTGTTTAGGTATTCAGCTAGAATAGCATGAATTTTATTAGGCTTCACTAATTTTCCTTCAGTTCTGGAAACTATAGATTTTCACCCAGCTGCTATAGAAATTTGGCTCCATCTACAAATATCTTTAAAGAGTAAAAAGCAGTTCTTTAAAAAGAAATTAATGTGTGATGCATGCCATTGTAACTAGAGATAGCTGCAAAACTTCTAGATTCAATCAGCAAAGGTTGCTCTTTTATTTAGGAATAATTTGAAGATTTTATTTTTGGGAACAATTTGAAGATTTTATTTGGATTAAAAAATTTGTATGATATCTGAATTGCTTTTATTATGTGATTTTTTTTATTTTTTAAATGAATTTAAAAATTAGTACTGAAGTTAAACAACTATACTGAAGGAGAGTTTATAGATGTGACTAGAATCAACTTAAGGAATGGACAACAGCCACTTAAAAGAATGAACTATTAAAATATGTGCTCATTTCTTTGAAAAATACTGTGCAAACAGCTAAATTCTGGCTTCCTCATGTGCAGAGGCTCCTGCTTGAACACATGTATAGCTTTTCTGATGCAGAACACACAAATAATGAAATCATCCCAAAGTGAGGGAGAAATTGGTCTAGTAGGATTTAAAACATCAAGGACCTATTCCCAGTTTGGCCACAAGAGAATGTGAGATAAAAGTTTTCTGCTTCCAATACCCTCACTCTCCAAAAAACCCACAGAGAAGCCACTCTGCAGTCCTTCTCTCCACCCTCAGCAATAGAAACTTTCAGTATTTGTTCTCGCACAGGGTTAGGGGATCTAGCGGCATGGTGCATTGGAGTGACCTGACCTGACTGTAATAAATACATGCCCTTCCAGTACACAGATTATGCATCCTTAATGATCATCTACAAGGGGATGCACACATATGGCTTTCATTAATTTCAATGGCATATGGTTAAATAGAAGTTAATGAGACCCACGCATGTGGGTTGAATTTGGCCAAGTGGTATACAGATGTACACATTGGTGATGCACATCTTTGCCAGCTGTCACAGCGTGGCATGTACTTTTTGAGTCCATGGGCCAAAATTATCTCCATCACCTCTAGTTCCTATAAGCTGGTATTTTCTTTGTGGAAAATGGCAACTGGAAACATTTATTTAAATTGTCGTATAGTTTTGGTCAAACCAAAAATTAGGCCCTGTTAAATGGGGTCTGTGAATTATGAGGAATGTGAATGGCTATTTGATGTTTACCCTTCTTCCATTTTGCTGATATTGCTGGTAGCATGTGGCAAAAGAACATCAGAGTTAGGGGACAGCAAGAGAGAGACGGGGAAATGAGAGAGAAGGAACTAAAGAAAGGGAAAAAAATAAGTACAGTAGTGAAAAGGATGGCATGAGATAGAAAAAAAATATGGGAAAATAACATTTAACAGTCTGAGAAAACAGACTGAAACATGGCAGATGTGTTTTTATTAGAGGTGGATATTTTTGTAACACAAAAAGCAGAGAGTACTGATTTTCTGACCTTTCTTGACATATCTTATATCTCTCTTCTTCAGTCTGTAGTTGCTACTGCTTCTCTTTTTCTCTCCTCTTCTCTTTTTCCTCTCCCTCTTTCATTGTAAGTGAATTGAGATATGGCCCTTCAGTGCATGTCTGTCAGACTTTTTGGGCAGTCCTGCTGCATACATATTGTCTAATGTTATTATATCACCACAGGAATTTGAGTGTGGATTTGATTTTGATGGTTAAAGTTTGGAACCAAAATATTGTCACTTTGTCACAGAAAGAGAGAGAGACAGAGAGCAAAGTGGTGCTGCATATAACTATTTTTTTCTTTGGGGTCGGGAGATATATACAATACTGATAGAATGGCATTAATGCCTTTATCGGACTATTTGTTTTCAGTTTACTGTTCTTGTAGGTGTTCTCCAACTGCAGTCTGTCTCCAGCCCTTATTTTGCAGATCACTTAGAAAGTGATTCCTTTATGGACCACCGCATGTCTCTCAAATAATTTAACTCTGCATACCATCGGGGGTGCTCTGTGGACTCCTGAAATTCACAGTTGGAGAACTGCTGCATTAGTGTAAGAGAACTTAATTCCACACAAGACAACTATAACTCTGTATCCGAGTTCTGGTTTCACCATTCTCTTTTTAGAATGTACACGTTGTGTGTTTGTTGATTATGACAGTTCTGTGTAATTTTATAATTTGTGGCCTATCAACAAGCATTCAGCCTGTAAAGTTTCTGGGCAGAATTGGGTCCCCAAATCCAAACACATGCTTCCTCTCCTGAATTCTTAGGAAATTTGAATCCAAAGGTCATAACTGGCCTTTATGTCTGTAATGTGCCAGGCAAAAGTCTAGATCTGAACACACATATGTTTAGATGTTTAGAGCCAAATTTTGGAGCTCTGACTCATCTCTGGTGATTGATGGAAATGAGTATGTACTTATTTTTTTAAAAAAATGTCAGATATAAATATGACTAATTCCTTTTGCATGCCCAAACCTACTGTAGCTTGGCATGTGAAATTCTGTGTCATTAAGAGGGAAACACTGACTTAGTTCAGTATCAGAAACAATTCTTTTTTTGGTATGCATTAAGTATTAGGCAGGCTTGTATAAGCATGACTGCTTGTGCTGTGACACACTGAGACACATAGAAGCAAGAAGAAACTGAAGTATTTGCTTTTTTTCAATATATTTTTAGGGTGGTCAAAGCAATCACAGTTCAACATCACTGAATGCCAAGGATGGAAACTTGGCCCCATTGAAGTCAAAAGGAGTTTTGCCATGGACTTCAATAGATCTAGGATTTCACCTCAGGTTTCCACCTGTGACTGAAGCATGATATTCTATGATGAAACTTTTATTTCCTTTTTATAGAAACACGCTTATGTTAATCATGGATATGACACAACATTTAAAGGCTTGATTACATCAATTGATCCAAGCAGAAGAACTTTCAAAAAGTCCTATGATCAAAAATCTCCACTGGAAACATATTGCAAACTGAACAATTTTTTCTATAAACATCTGCTTTCTTCTTAAACAGCACATTACGAAGATGATCTATGATGAATAAAGCACAATGCAGTCAGTATTGAAAAATATATTCACATATTTGCCAAGTTTAGTGAACTTGAGATTTTTCAGGACAAAATATACCCATATTTATTTGGAAACATGACATGATCAAGAGGGACTTACTGCAAAGTACCTTTGCAATAGGGTACAGTCATACCACAATGCCATTAAACAGGTTACACATACAGTCACCTATTGTAAAATAAAGATAAGATTAGTTGAACTCAAAACCATGCCAGGAAACATCTTTCATGCTTCATCAGAGCATAATTTGTCTGAAGAAATGATGACTGTTACATATAATTATCTGATTATTTGGGGGTAGACAGAATAACATGCCTAAACAACTTTGCATTATAAGATTTCATTTCATCATTGAATTATTTAATGTTTATGTAGCATTAAAGCAAACTACACAAATCAAAATCAATTAAATGATTTGGCCAGATCACTTGTAGATTGCAAATTTGTATGGAAAGACACTTATTAAAGTAAAGAGGAAACTTTTGATGATCTTATATTATTGTTAAAAATTGGATTGGATTTCATGATGATACAGTGTATTTACAGAGAAAAGAATGAAGTCATATAAACACATCAAATTAGTAACTGTGTCTGCAAAACTCCCCCACGCATAAAGTATGTAAGACACACTATGTCTCAGTGGCAGAAGATTCTAGTTAATATAAGTGCTCTCCAGCAGTCTTGGTCTCTTCTTCTTTCAGCATCAGATCATAGGACTTCATTTATGGCTTTCCCACAAAGTTGTAGCAAACTGTTTTCCAAAGGCTTAAATGCTGGAAAGCAAATCTTTCCAAATTAATGAACTTAATATTCTTCACCTCTCAGTCTATAAGGAGGGGAAAAATCAAATTACTGGATCAAATATCTTTGTGGCTAACTTCTCCATTGATTTTCTCTTTTCCAAAGTGACCTTCTCCATGAGCATTTTTGTTAAATTGTTTCCATTGTTTTGCCTGCGTAGATTAATGACTTTTATTATTCATACTACAACAGTATCCATGAAATGCAGAACATTTCCCAAACTTACATTAAGATACTGTCTCTCTCCCAAAGATCTCAGAAGGAGGAAAATATTCCCCTGCAGAGAATTAAATAAAGAGCATAATGGGCAGAACAAAGAAGAAATGCTTTTGCTTGTAGATACATGTTCTAAACATTGACTGAGATTTTTACTCTGCTTCACAGAACTGGGCATTATTGGTTAAGCACATCTGTAGTACTTAAGTGACGCAGCCAAGAAGAAAGCTCCTTCGAAGCAAGTCTTAAATTATATTTCCAGCAAGCAAGCAAAAAGGGAGGCTGACGCTGTGGCACTGAAGAATTTTCTTCTTGATTTCAAATAATTGATGTAATATTCCTCATAAAGAACGTGTTAGGAGCCTAATGGCTTGGTAGTTGTATTTTAACTTCATAATGCAGGAGACAGTACAAATAAACCCATGACAGGAAATAATAGACCTGGCTCACTATGAACATAGATTGTCTCTTACAACAGTTATAATTCAAATGGTTTATGAAATAATTATTATTGTGAGGTGGACTTATATTTAGCAATGTCAGAGTTTTCTCACGTATCCATCACAAAGTTTTGAAAAAAGTATTTTCTAGGAAGATGGAAAATCTTCATGTCAAGAAGCACAGAAGTAAAACGTTACTTTTGGGCTAAGAATTTTCTTTCGTTTGAAAATCATGGACTTAACATAAGCATTTTAGTCTTCATTGTTTCAGACAGGACCATGATCTAAGTAGGATCTGACTCTATGAGCTCCTATATGTAACCAGTGGGAGTGGAGGACGCTGAGTTACCATAAGATTTGGTTGCAGATTATGTATGCTGTTTTGAGGAAGGGGAACATTAGGGAGGGGAATGCTTCTTTCCCTTTATATTTAAATATATTCCATATATATGCTCTTTCCAGGTAGCTTAATGGAGTTTGGTAGAACATCAGAACATTTTTCACACTTACGGTCTTCACAGTCTTAAAAGACCATTAAGATTTAAAGGAGAAATATAAATGGCAGGAGCTAAAGGCTTGATTGTCTTTGTTGGAAATATATATATATTTTGCCACTCTAGAGCAGAAGTAAAGACAAATGAACATCTTTATGGTATAATCACCCGATTGAAAAATCAGGTAACTTTAGTCCACAAACTCCCTGTTAGCTCAATGAGTTTTTATGTTCTTCATATCTTCGTTGGTGGATGGGTTGATGTTTAAATGCTCATCCGTCATTTACTGTATAAAAGAAAAGCTATTACCTCAAACTCATTTTTACAGTTGCAGGACAAACTGAAATAATCATTTTCAAGGACCTAAAGCTGTTTCTTGAAGAATGTCATCATTTTTGCCTTATTTTACTTACCACTTACACTAGTATATGAGGTAGCTTCAAGAACTGAACATTGCAAAATCTCGTTCCAGATATTGCCAGCCACCCCTGTCTGCACAAAGAAGGCTAACAAAACTTTCAGTTTGAGCAAACTATATTAATCTTGCAGACAGGACAAAAGAACGACTCTAAAGGTGCAATTCAACTATAAATACGTCTGGTTTCCATTGTGTGCTAGTGTATACAAGTCGATATTGGTGGGGATGGTTCTGAGAGGCAATATAAGGTCTGGTACTTAATGCATTTATTGCTCAGTCGTAGCCTTAAAAATTAGACACTTAACAAAAACTCTCTGCAGCCCAAAACATAGTGAGTTCCAAAATCACCCCTGAACGGATTGTCTTTTAATGGCTTGGTCCCAGAGCCTTCCCAAACACAGATCTTGAACTGCCACATTGTGCAGTTTCCATTGTTCTTAGGAGCAAAGGAAAGTCCTCAGCCTGTAGTATGGCAATGCTTGCGTGCCCCATAGAGAGACAATGAGAAGTTTTGAGAATGGCAGTCGCTATTCTTTAAGTCTTAGGATAAAGCTCTCCCTTTCAAGTAACAAAAGAGAGAGATGCACTATCTCCATTTTAGAATCCTATTAGGTTCTATTTGGTACTTCTTTTTTTTACTTCTATCAGACTTTACAGTCACATATTTTGTGTATGTATATAAAACACTTTGATAGGTGATTATATAAACCTTCCATTTTACTTTTTAAATATTATTTTATATTCCTCCTGACTGATCTGTGATAAAAACAAATTATTTTAAGCTAGTTTCATGTACATTATGTATGCAGTTGATTATGTAGCAAAGACCCATATTTTCAAACCTGAGTTTCTATCATTAGGTACCTAAATCCATATTTAGGCACATGATCTTCACAGGAACTAAGCAGTCACAGCTCCCATTGTGTCAAAAATTGAGCAAATAAAAGCATGCTGCCGCAGCTCCAGGTAACGTCTGAAAGCAGGCAGGAGACACTTGCTATTTGAAAGAAAGCGGGCCATATTTTAAGAATGCTGAAGGCAAGACAATATATGGAATCAACCGATATTTGCCTTTCAAGCCCCACTAGATTTGATGTTTCCATCTTCCTAAGAAACTTTGACATTTCCTTGACTAAATAGTAACTCCAACCTCTCTCTGAAGTGATTGCTCAGGGAAATGAATATATAAATGTCCAGATTCTCCAAATGAAAATATTTTGTTGACTTTAAAAAAAGAAAAAGAACAGGTAGTAGCAAGAATGATGACCATGCAGGAGAAATTGCCCCATTGAAAGGTAGCAGCTGAGGACTGAAGCCCCAATCTTGCAAAACTTTACACTCATGCTTATGATTTCATCCTGGGCACTACTCACATTTCATGTGTAAGCCTTTGCAGGGTCAAGGTTTAGATGTTACTTCTGACTGAGCAAAAAATCAAGGTAAAATAAAATCAGAAGTGGCTCTTCAGAAGTTAATATGCGGCTCCTTATATAGGCACCGACTCTGGGGCTGGAGCTACAGGTGCCAACTTTCCAGCGTGCCAGGGGGTGCTCACTGCTAAGCCCCTGGCTCTGCCACAGGCTCTGCCCCCACTTCACCCCTTCCCACTCCCCCCTTTGAGCCTGCCGTGCCCTCACTCTTCCCCCACACCAGAGCCTCCTGCACGCCACAAAACAGCTGATCAGGAGGTGCGGGGAGAGAGCAGGAGGCGCTGATCGGCGGGGCTGCTGGTGGGTCGGAGGAATTGGGACCCGAGGGGAGGGGGGCAGGGAGCTGAAGGTGGGGCTGCTGACATATTACTGTGGGTCTTTGGCAACACACATTGGTAGATCCTGGCTCCTTCTCAGACTCAAGTTGGCCACCCCTGTACTATATAGTATCCTTATTTCCTTCAAATCTATAGGAATCTCAATAAACCATTCTAACTTGCTAGGAGAATGAATAAGATCCATGATGAAGATCCTTTCATCCCTTTTCTTCCTCCTGGTTAAACTCTTGCCTTGGAGAGAAAGGATGCAAATGTGGAGACATTAAACATTTGAGAGTAGTAGGTCTATGAGTAAATTCTACTTTTACCAGCCAGGTGGAGGTTTTCTCATGTTGGACAGACATAGGAATGTTGATATTTTATATTTTTTCATATATTTAACTGCAGAGGAAGCTTAACTGCATATGAAAGTAATTGTGAAATTAAACAAAGAAACACACTGGTAACAGTGAGGATCCTTAAAACTTGGATTTATATTTATGCTTGCTATACCTCTTAGGATGCCTTTACCTGTGATATCAGCTTCACTTCATACAGTATAATTCATTTTTTATTCTGCTTTTACAATTGTCATATTTGAGCATTGCCACTTTCTCTTCAATATGGTATTCAGCTGACACACAGGAAGCTGAAAAAGTATTATAGGTCACAGCCAGGATTAACAGAACCTAGGGCAAGGAGTAGAAGTGACTCCTGCTCTGCCTACTTTTTCCTTGCTTTCCTCTCCAAATCCTCCAACCCTCTTGTATTTATTTGTTATGTTTGTTGCCTTATCCAATGGCTGAGGCAGCTACATGAGGTGATTGGCTGAAAGAGCCAGGGGATGAGGCCAGCAGTAATGGCGCTGAAGGAAGTGATTCCACTCTCTTATCACTGTAGTCTACTCGCTTCTCGCTCCCCCGCTGCATTCACAATGCTGCTTTGACTTGCCGGAACATTAGGCTATGTTTCAGTGTTTCCAAACTGCAGTCTGCCTCCTGTTGGCTAACCTGCAAATGAATAGTACTCGATAGTCTTTGTGGCTTGCAGGGAGCAATAGACAAATTGAGGTTCAAAGAAACCCATTATCAAGATTTAAAAGCTCCAGTCCTCCTTAGCCCTACTAAACCCAGGTCTGCTCAGATCCTTACTACAGATGGTAACATACAACATGTAATTTGTTAAATAATACCTTGGTGTGATATGTTCAAAAATGTTAAGTTAAATATACGTCAGACTGGAAAAGCTGAATTTATAACCATCAGAGGAAAGACATTTTACTACTCTCTAAACTAGCTACAACTTGCTGTAACTACATCTGTCCTGCAACTATAGTACTAGAAAATTACAATGGGATTGATTTACTTTAGTGCCTGTGCCTGTGTTTTATCAAACCCTACAGGAACATTTACAGCAATTGTACATTGTGTAACAAAATATCTTGTGAACAGTCTGGTGAGAATGAGCTACTTTATTTGTACCAAATGTGGTGTAGTGGCCCAATCCTGCTCCCATTGAAGTCAATGAAAAGTTTGCCATTAATTCCAGTAGAAACAAGGACATGCACTTGATGTTATCAGAGCATGAAATACACTAACATTGAGAGAGAAAAGCATATGGTGACAGTCAATTAGCCGGTGTTGGACTTAGGACCTCCACTTGTTTTCACTTTTGCAGCTGATTTCTTTTCTTCTATTTTTTTTCCTGAACTGTATTTTCAGTCAGACTGACCTAATACGAATTTGAGTTCACAAGCATGTGGTCCTCAGAGCTTGCACTATAAGGGAAGACACTAGGTGAAATGGTTAAAAAAGCAATTATCACCTTTCCCACCTTTTTACTTTAGCTAAGTTAGTTTGTTGAAGGCTCATTTTACTACAAATGTTTAGTGGAGGGTTTTTGCAGTATCTCAGGCCCTGACAACTTTGCACGAAAAAAGGTGGCACACTGTCAGCAGTAAATGAGTGTGTTATTTACATACTAATTAACGTTTGTACGAGCAAATGATAGAATGTCATATACAATCCCCAAATTCTGTTCAAATCTATTTTTAAACTGTATATTAGGATTATGAATATGTGTAAACCATAAAGACGGTTAAAATGTTTTCTTTTTTATCCATAAGACACTCCTGTCCTGTAATGTAGCTCTGCCCTTCAAAAGAATTATAGGATGGTTTAACGTGTCTTGGAAATCTTTTCCTGGCTGACTTTTCCAGTTCAATCCAATGTTAGAAGTGTCAATTTCCAGCTAGTTACCAGAAAGCAAAGTCTGCATTTTGCTAAAGCCTAGGTCATCTTCTGCTTGCTCAGAAACAAATTTCAATAGTATGTAATAAAGAGTGTTCGAATCCTACTGTGGCATTGTTTGAGTTCACTATTAACCTCTCACTCTAGCACTTGGAGTGAGGGGGCATTTCTTTTTAGCATCAGAAAACTGTCTTGCTCAAATGCAAAGGGGAAGCTCCATAATAAATCTTTAAAAATAAAATAAAATAATAATAAAAAATCTGCTTCCCACATGGGGAGAAATAAAAATTGCTAGTAGAACAGAAAGTTCTTCAAGCTGACATATGTACTCCCTAGTAACATACTCTGAATCTATATGCCCTCCATATATAGCAGTGAAAGGTGTATTTCTGCTTTTTTGTAAGAGGTCACACTGTATACCTACAGATCTTACCACTGAAGGAAACAATCAGGGACTGTGAGAATATTAGCTGTTACATAAAGGGTATGAGCCATGTGAATAGTAATTAAAATAGTGACCTGGCCTCTGGCTCGTCATAAGGCTGAACTTTGTGAATATCCAAGAAGTCAATTGATTAGAGACGTTCAGATTAACAGTAAAAGTGATCAAAAAGCAAACAAACAATAATAGTCCAGACAAGCCATACTGCTAAGTGATCACTAGCTGCTGAGGAATGTGACTGGAATGATGCTGTAAATTACTGATTTCATTTCTGTGTGTCTAGGATGGAACTGATTTAATTGTACTGTAATTGACGCCGTTTGACAATAGTTGAAGTTTCAGGCTGATGTGTCACATGAATCTGTATCTCTTACATTTGCATGTAGATAAAGGGATACAAAATGTGGCCAAGAAGCATTTTAGCTTTATGATTAATTTGATAAGTGGATGGTTCATTTCTCACTACTGTCTGTTCTATAGGAGATCTTGGGCTTTAATATTTAATGGCTATTTCTGTAACCTACCAATGGTGTGTAGTGCTTACTCAGAGGTGCAGTCTCATTCACGTTAATGGAACCTTGGCTATATAGGCCAAACCTGCAACTTCCCTTATGATTATAATTAGCTGCTTGAGTAAATAGATAGTGATTCCTTCCACATGACAAGGATATTAACCTATTGTAACCCTGACCCCTGTCATGTGATGGGGCTAAGAAATAAAGATCAGTCTCTTAGTATCCCTCCTGCATGTCACATCTTTATTACGAGCATCAGTAAGGAATGATGAATCAGACCCATAACCTTGAAAGCAGAACATCTCATCATAGGAGAAAGAAGTAAAACAATGTATTTTTGTGTAAACACCAGATTCACTCTGCATGGATCTTGTGAATCTGCAGTAAAGTGGCAGGTTTGGTTTGCTCAGGTTCTTATGCCTGAGATATGCTTGGTATTTGAAAGTGGTGACTCTTTTATCCACAGAAAGGGGTTGCACTGATTTAACTACATCAGTTTGCCTATCAATTCAGTGAAAATTGTGTGTAGACAAGAAAATTGTGCTTAAGTGTTTTCTGGATTATTGCCAGTGTTTGGCAACTTGCAGAGTCAAGCCCTTATTGAGCAAAGAAGGAGCAAAACTAAATAAGAGGAAAACATACTAAAAGAAGTTTTTTAAAAAATATTTCATAAAGTGTTTTGTGTCGTGTTATAGAAAATGCAGACAGTCTAATGTTATTGTTTAGGATGGATAGACCTGGTTGTAAAGATGCTCCATATTCCTGGGCTTGTTGGAGTGGAGGATAACTTGCTCTGATTTCATGATTACAGTGCTCATGCTTGAGTTTTGAATATTTTTATTTGTGTATGTAGGTATCTGGGGCATCTGGAGCCTTGGATCCAACAAGGCATTTGGATCTTTGGGTGCTGATTTATTGGTTTTATGCCAAGTTGACTTTTTGAAATTCTAGCAGTTTATTCTCATAGGATTAAATGTGCCCTACAGAGTCTTTGGCACTACTTAAGCCCCATGCTGAAATTTAAGCAGCTCCAAGGGTCTTGTGGACACTCTCTGCCTGAGAGTATGTTTCATCTATCTAGAATTTGAGAATAACTCCAGGTAGATTGGTATTTCAAAAAGGAAGTTTGTTTGTTTTCAAATATCTTTAAAAAAATTAAAATGCAGCAAATTGCACTTGGTCTTTTGAGGAAACCCCCCCAAAATTGTTCTCCTTAATTTATTTTTATTGCTTCTATGTAACACTCATAAACGTCTACATATTTGCTTGACTAACTAAACCTGCTTCTGTCTCTCTAACAATGGGCAAATCCAACTATGTGGGTATTAAAATCTGTGGTTTTGGTGCATGCTGCACAAAACACTAGTAGATTTTAGAGAGACAAGGAGGGAGAGGTAATATCTTTTATTGGAGCAATTCTGTTGGTGAGAGAGAGAAGCTTTCAAGCCATACACAGCTCTTCTTTGGGTCTGGGAAAGATACTCTCTCTCACCAACAGAAGTTGGTCCAATAAAAGCTATGATCTCACCCACTTTGTCTCTCTAATATCCTGGGATCTACACTGCTACAACTACACTGCATACATTAGGATATAGATAGATAGATATAGATATATATAGACTTACATTTCATCGTAAAACCCATAAACACAGCTCTTGGTCCCACTGTGGGTAACAAAGGGACCAGCAATATCATTTACTACCCTGTTGCTTTTATCAAATATAGTGTGAGAGTGCTGATTGACCCATTCACTCTTGAAAAGGTGTTGAAAAGGATTACACTACTTCTCTTTCTCTAAAGACCCTGATGGAGTGGGTCAGACAGGTTCCTCCTCAGGAATCACAAACAAGCCATCATCCAGAATTACTAGGAGGAGAAGGATATTGCAAGCCACTAGGTCCCCAACTCGGGATGTCACCTGATATGGGAGGGTTCCTTTTGGAGGAAAGGGAGAGCTGGATGAACCTTTTTGGAAGCTTTTTTGAACCTTTCCTGAAGCTTAAGAATCTTCATCACTCTATATAATTCTTAATAGTTTGAAAATATTTTCTTTGATTTTCATCTGTGTGAATCAAAAAGGCTGAGTTTCCTCTGGCTTCACCTTGAAACCCTGTGGAAATAAAAAGATTTATGTAATTTCTGTCCATCACTCAAACAGATTTGCGCAAAAGTGGCCCTCGATTTTGCCAAAAAAAGCCCATAGTGAACCTTTTTATGAGGGACCTGATCTGTGTTTCAAATTTTTAACAAAACTCAAAACCAGAGTCGTTGCATGAGAGTTTGGGTTTCATTTTGTGAACATTTTGCACAGCATTACTTATACTGTGTTGGCTGTATTACTGTATTGCAAAGTAACTCCAAAACTTCTACACTGACTATTGAATCAAATCACATTGTACCAAGAACTAACAGTACAGTAATATCAGACTATCAAGAACTCACTGTAATGTACAGGATGTGGATATTGAACCAAATTCTAACCGCAGTTATCCCAAAGTAAATTTAGAAAACTATAGTTAAATCCAGGAATGACTCATCCATGGATTTATATTTGTGTGTAACTCATCTCAGGATCTGACCCATGGGCTCAGCTTTTAACCTATCCAAAACAGATAAATCATAATAGCATATATTTAATATTGTTTATATTGCAAAATTTATGGCGCTATCTATTGCATTTCTATTATCAGAACTGGCCCTTTATTGTAACTGACTGGTACCCTACTGTCTCTAGTAGAGAGAGAGATTTAAACTGTTCAGTAGAGCGTTGTTGTTGCATACGCAATGTACATGCTTTGTGCAATACCCATAATATACTACTTTATGCTCTTTCCTCCTTTAAAAATGCCAGAAATGGAAATTCCAGCTATTTGACACTGCAGTACCTTGCTGAGAGAGATCCCTTGCTGAGAGAGGGCTGAACATGTAGCTTTTTCTATAATTGTTTTGAGCAACTGTCTGGATTGTAATATTGCAATAATTACATGATGAAGTTATAATTGAAAAGAAAGAAAAAGGATTTGGGAACTACATAATTTAAACAGGACCCAATTTTACTGAATATGACCCATTACGTTGTCTGGCCTGTGCCTTATAAGAGGTATCAAATTTTAAGCTGATAACTCAAATGGTTCCTGAGATATAAACTTGTGAAAAGTCACAATTTTGCATTGTGCTGAAAAGCCACCTTACAATACAGTGACTACCATAGCTCTTTAATATCCAGCAGAGTTCTCCTGCTGTGCTTTGTCAGTCGGTAGCAACATCCAAGTCTTCTTGTAAAAGTAATTCACACTTTTTTCACAACACTGTTGCTTTAATTACCACTGAACTCTGCTGTTGCTCAGACAGGCCTAGCAGGACCAAGAGAGGGTCAGCACCACAGTCACTGCAAAAGAAGCAAATGGCTTTTTTTTCTTACTTTAATATTAACAAACCATCTTTGATTGAAATGTTCCTAGCTTCTGAGCCCTAGTCTTGTCTCTGTGCTCTCTTGGGGTATTCATTATCAAAGGATACCCACAGATGTCAATCTAGAAAAAACATCAGAAATAATACCTAAAGTCCTAATCAGAAACTTCAAGTAAAGAAAAGACTTACATATCTTAAACATGCAAACAACTGATTGGATTTGTTGTATATGCACACTGAATTTCTGATGTAAGTGGACAAACTAATCAACATACTGTACATTCTTAGGCTTTATAAAGTATGGTTATGCATTCATATGCAATTCCTCATTTTTCTCATATTTAGTTGTTTTTTAACACCTCGTTAGAGCCAAACACTTCTATGGGAGCATAAGAAGACATATTGCAAAGTTAAATTATAATTACAAAAAAAAAATCTTCTCTGTCCTATAGTATTGCCTGAGAAAATATCTCACATTTATATAACATCTTTCACCCCCAAAAGATTGTGAAGTACTTTTCAGATGTACAAGCCCCACTTTCAAAGTTGGGTTCCTAATTGAGATGCCCAAATTCTGCAATTGGCCAGGCACATTAGAATGTAATTGCCTCAGTGCCCATTTGGACACCTAGGAGCCCAAGGTTGAAAATTGTCTCTCTCCTGCCTACATTTCATATAGAGGAATCAGTATACCCACTGCTGAAATGCAGCAGCTTCTGTGGGGAGCACAGGTGCTCTTTGTCAAAGCACAGCAACATTACAGAATAGTTTAGAGCAGGAAATGTGAGTGAATTCCATATCCAAATGACACTGCAGAGGAAATTTAGGTAGACCAAATTTACTTACCCAATGTTAGTACCATTAATTGCATTTCCCTAGTTAATTTACCTTCAATAGTTGTTATCTCCTGATATCCATTTCAAAAGCTACTTTTTTCTCCTGCTGATAATGGCCCATCCAAATTAAACAGCCTCTTAGAATTGGTATGCTAATGTACAACCTTTTTTTTGCTTTCTGTGTGTATAAATGCATCTAACTTCTGTTTCATTCTATGCATCCGATGAAGTGGACTATAGCCCACAAAAGCTTATGCTGAAATAAACTGGTTAGTCTCTCAGGTGCTATAAAGTCTTCCTCGTCTTATTTACGGATACAGACTAATACGGCTGCTAATCTTAAAAATTTTAGAACCAGTACAGCACGCCAACCCTGTAAAAAAATGCGGTGGGATCTTTGACAGGACTCTCTGTTTCACATCTCCCGTGAAAGATGGTAGTTCTAAGTGAATCATGCCATTTAACTCTGTGTTAGAGCACAGAACCATTTCCGATTTGAAGGGAAGTGCCACCTAAAGAATTTCCTATTAATGTCACATCCTGCAGTATTCTGGGTTTTACTTGGAAGTCTCTCAGTCCATGAATTGACCAGGACTGCCCCTGCTTAATATATTAAATCTGACAAGATCAACACTAGAGATGGCATAACTACAATCTAGTATTATACTCTAAAGTACAACATGCCATAATTAGGGATGAGATTTTCAAAGGCATAAATGGTGGCTGGGCACCCAGATCTCATTGACTTTCAATGGAAATTAAATAGAAAACCTTCCCCTAGATTGTTTCATAGGAAGTAGTAATAATTAATTAAAAAGCCAGCACAAAAATACCCTATTCACCCACCTTTTAAAAAGTTACACTAGTAGTTTTGAACAGCCAGAAAAACCACCTATTTGGTACCCTAGTGAAATTACCTCCCTGAGGTACATTGCACCAAGCCTTCCATCCCTCCTTCTTTTTTCTTTTTTCTTTTCTTAATTCAGTACTGCACCAAAGACAGGAGGGGAATGTTTGAAAAGGAGAGCAGGGGAAATAAGTTTGTTTTCTGTACCTGAGTTTTTAACATAGGTACAGAAAAGGTGAATAAAGAGGCAGAGAAGGGAAGGGGGGTTGTATGTCCTATGGGTCTTTGTTTATGAGAACATTCTAGCACTGAGTCTGTCCAGGGGGTAAGAATTCTGATTATCACATACTGAGTCAGTTAAGAATAAATTTAGGCATGTGTATTATACAATGTGGTAAAAATCCTCCCCGCACTGGGAGCAGCAATAAGTAGGCAGTTGCATGATCTGAACTTGACACATACAGCTGGCACAGGACAGGAAGTCTCGCTGTGAGCAGGCATAACATGTGTCAGGCAGCATGTTACTGCTCCTCTCAGCAGGAACGGTGTGCATTTCTTAACCACTGCTGGCTAGCGCTCGTTGCCGGTGGTAGCATAAGTGCTAACCAGTTGGGATGCTGGATATGTCCTTGCTGCTATCCAGGTGTATTACCCAGCTCATTCTATGGAGGCATCCTGCATTGCTGTTTCTGTGAAGTTAACCATCTGGCAAGCATACTTCCCAGTGCGCTCTTTGGAGATGTTCTCACCTGGCGTGCTTCTGTATAGGTATTTTGCCAGGCTGTTTGTGGGGTGGGGAGGGAAGAAAACTAACAGATAGCAGGATTTGCTTCCTGTGTATTGGCATAGTATCATTCCTTAGTGTATATTTTCTGAATCCCTGTTGTCTGGGGCAGTACTTTCTAATTATGCTTTGGGCTGGCTCTAATGGAAACCATTCCTAAGTCATAATAAGTAAGGAAGTTGAAATGAGTGCTTGATATATGGATTTGCAGTGGCCTGGATGCATATAGCCAGATACATATAGCCAGCACACAAATTCTCCTTTAGTGAAAAAAAGTAAGTTATCCACCAGCATTAATTAAAAAAAAAAATCTTGCTTCTTAACATAGTGCTGAATGATTCAGCCAGAACTACAATTCTCTCTTTTCTAACTCCAACTCTTTATTGCCTTCAAATTGTGTACACTTTTCTACAAGCGAGCAGCAGATTGTCTGCTCTGCAAAAAGACGGCCTCAGGTGGTATCACTTCCTACAAGTTCTTCATTTCTTATTAACTATATAAAAGTTCTTGGTCTTCTAACCATATGTGCAGCACTATAGGAGTAACTGATCAACAGTTTTCTCAAAGAGTGACATTCCTGCAACAGGGTGGAGAGATTGTTTCTTAACTTTAAATATAGCAATGCCAGTATTTGTTACAGTCTCTTCTCTAATTCTGTAAATTCACAGATAAGGGATGCAGTAAAAGCCAAAGCTGCCACTGCCATGAAGCCAGTGAAACTTGTGTGATTTAACCATTTAAAAAAAAAAATACTTGGATTGTTTCCAATCTCATCTGTGCTGGAAAAAGTACCACAGATTGCCTCTATCCTCCACCGTGTCTCCCCAAGACCTGACAGACTGCTGATGAATGGTGCCAAAATAGCTAAAAATATTCAGGTCCAAAGTTATGAAAGGACTAGAAGAAGAGTATGAATCTGAGGCATGCAAGAGCCTCTGCAAGTTATCTTACAGAGATGATGATCCAACCCCACTGGATAATCCGTAGGATCACAGATACACCTCAAACACAAGAAACCATTTATATTTTTTTAAGAAAGGAAAAAAAATCTGAAGGAATTTAAATGGCATTTATAAAAGATCAAAGCACCACTAGAATTGACAGAAAAGGAGAAACAGAGAGCAATGTTTTAGACCATCTGGTCTGGCCAACTAATGTTCTGTGCACAACCTTAAAGTATGAGCACTATTAGGATTGGGGAAGTGCAAAGGTGACTTTAAGCCATTACTGTCCCCTCTCCTCTAACTTTTCTGCATAAATCAGAGCAACCTCAAGACTGCTCTAACTTATACTGACAGTAAAGTCACCTTAGGAGTCATTCCATTAGCGAGAGCCTGGCTGAATCACAAAGTACCATGCCCACTCCCTATGCCTGTTGGGGAGATCTTACCAGAACCTGGCACTGGATGACAAGGGATCTATCACTCGATAATTGACCTATTCTGTTCATTCCATTTGAAGAATCTGGCACCAGCCACTGTCAGAAGACAGGATACTGGGCTAGATGGACCATTTTTCTGACCAAGCACAGTCATTTTTATAGTCTTTGTCCTCAGACAGTTTTGGGCCCAGTTTCTGAGCAAATAGGGACAATTCGTGCTGGCACATCTGGAAAAGATAAATAAAGAGAAAAGATCACGGTGAATGTTTTGCCAAGGTCTGTAAGAATATTACACTTGTGAATGACCTGGGAAAGAGCTGAAGTACAAATGTCAGCAGCCAGCAGCGGAAAAACCATTAAAGGATGAGGAAGGTTGAAGAATGAGGTGCTTATGAATCCAACGGTTGTTTGGAATTTCTTTCAAAAACTAGTTTAAGATTAGTGGGCTATAGCCCACGAAAGCTTATGCTGAAATAAACTAGTTAGTCTCTAAGGTGCAACAAGTCTTCCTCGTCTTATTTCAAAAACTAGAATATTTTGGAGAAAGTCAAGGAAAATCTTCCATCCAAATAGCAGAAAGTTAGTAGTGGGGATTTTACCAAATCCATAAATAGCTTATTGGCCTCATTGTGTTTGAATATCAGAGAATTGTGGGATACAACATTATCTCACTGACCATCCCAAAGGACTTAATTATTTTTCCTTTGTTTTGGTCAACAGGGAGACTTTCCTGGGCAGTGATGGCAAGGGCTGATGATAGCTGGGTCATGGGGAGAATGTGTGTGGAGGAAGGGGAAAAAAAATCAGCCATAGATTTGGAGCGGGGATTTAGGATGAGTGTCTTTACCCCCATCAACCCTGGAGTTACTCCATAGGCCCTGACCACACCTCTGTTCCTCGGTGAGAAGCTAAGTGATATCAGAGTTTAACTGGACTATGAACAGGTGATGGTGCCATTTTATGAGCCCTAATCATCATTTTTGCTGCCTTTTTCACAGATAAATTCTTCCCCTGCTTTAGTGTCTGATTTCTGGAGGAAGTCTGAAAACTTTGTGACTGCCAGACTTTTTTTTGTAAATAAAATTGTCTCTAAAGATCATTTTCCCTTCTCCTGTTGCTTTGTCATCCCTTTCCTGCCCTATTCTTGGCATCATTCTCACTGTGGTTTGATGTTATTCCTAATTGTTTTATCTCTCCAGTTTAGATTGCAAGCTCCTAGGTGCAGGTACCTTGTCATTTTACTGTGTCTGCAAGGTGACATGGCCACCTCTGGTGTGATATAAATAATATAATAAAAACATCTTGATGGCATAATTGTCAGCCAGGTGTATTCATGCAGCATCAGGGATAGAACTCATGACTTAAATGGAGACGTCTAGCTAAGATCTTCGGGGACATAGGACTGTGGCTTCCTGTGTGTTTTTTCAGCACCTAACAAAATAGGGCTTATACTCTATTTGAGGCCTTTGAATGCTATTGCAGTACAAATAAATAATTATAACTAATGAGTTTCCAAAGCAGTTTCATTTTTTCACCTCTTTAAGGAACTAATATTTATATGCTTCAAATATTCTACCAAACCCAAGGCAGTACTAGTACTGGTAATATGTTGATCTATTGTATCCTTTCTCTCTTCTTTGTTAAGGCAGTGTTTTTCTTCTTGGAGAAACACATTGCCTTAACTGAAACTATGCAAGGTTCACAGGAATTCAATCCAACGATTGAATGCTGGTTTAAAACCTCACTTAGGCTATACCAAGCGGATTGATGAGAATATGCCAAGTTTCTCTCTTTCTCTTCTGGTCTTATAATCAAACCTGAACCTTCCTGCATTACACATGCCACTGAAATTAGGTTAGACCTGGTCTCACTAATGTTTGTGGGTTAGTTTTTAATGTATACACTATAGACATATATAAAACAGTATACATTTATTCTTCAAAAAAATCACATATACACACAGTGTGTTTGGGCAGCTACAAAGTATATGTTTTTTCTCTTTTAAAGAGAAATACATATTAGTAAAGTGTATTGTAATGTTCTAAAAGCAAGAAGAAACCAAATAATATAATCCTTCTGAATGTGGTAATGATTTTTAATACTCTACTATAGAATGAGGAATTCAGGCTCAGTGTTTAATAATGTGTTGTAGAACGGACAATGAATGCAGTCACATCCACAAAAGATCTCTATTGGCTTCGTCCTGACCATCTGACCTTACTTTGCTACCACTGTACTTGACAGCTATACTAGCCCCACAAACGGGGAAGTATCTTAGCCTTTTCAGATTTAAGATACTGTTAAAGCTTATGAATCAGATTTCCCATATGTGGACATGACAACTATGAAAAAAACTATAATTTAGGACATACAGTCTTCTCTCTATCCTTTTATGTGGAATTTCACTTTAATATGATGCAAAATGACAGTAAGAAATACATTCACAGAATGTTAAAGCCTTCCTATTAAAAATTCTGTATGCATTTTATATTCTAATTCATGTACAGTCAAAAACCCTGATAAAATCACAGTCCTGATTTGACTGCTGCACTTATCGTATTAATGAGGATACTTTATGCCTTTTGAAAATTGGGATATAGTCCATTATGTGATTGTGATTGTATGACATCAATTTGTTATTCAATCCCACCCCTCCCTTCAGTCAACTTTGTATATAAGAAGAGCCATTGGTGAAGGCATGCTGAGAGTGGAAAAGCTAAACTTGAAATTAGTCTTTTCTTCTTTTGTCTTATTTTTACTTGTTAAAAAGAGATTTTTTTTTCTGAATCCTGAAATTCCTTCTAACTCTAGAGGGAAATTCAAAAGGGAATTCAAATGCACATAAAGGAACATCAGACAAGGGTCCCTAAAGGTATGTACTTGATTTACCATATAGCCACAACAAACTAGATCAGCTCCATTAACTTTCTGTCTGGTCATGTAATGACTAAGCCTAGGAAATCCTTCTGACCCCCCAAAACTGTAATATATTAAGGACTGAAAACTACTGTTGGTGTTGTTTGCAAAAAGAGGTTCTTTGATTGTGATGTATTTACAATTTTTAATATTTTCCTTTTCTTAACTACTGACTACTGTTTATTCTGCCCTTTAGGAACAGCCAGTGGGTGTAATGCATTGGAACAGCTGCAGATGTCCTTGTAGCTTTTTCTCAGCTACTCTAGTTTCTAGTTTTAAGTCAATGGTGATATGCCTAACTTGGTGAAGGTCAGAAATATGTTTTCCCCACCTGAGGCTATTATGTGGCTTGCCACTAGTAAGAGAAACTCCCTGCCTGACATAATCAAGTTTTATAAACTTTCTGCAGTTTAAATCCCAAGACTGGCAAACTTTGGTGGCAACAGGGTTCCTGGCTCAAAGACACACTGAATGCAGCACCATAACTAGTAAATTAAGTCTGCATTCCAATGTTCTTTCCCCCCCGGCTTCTAACCATTATGCATTTAATTCTCTGTAATGGGGTCTCCATCATTACCTTGTGAAGCTAGTACCACTCTTATTGAGTGTTAGCAGGTATTCTTGGGAATGCAACCACCTTCATTCTGTTTCCCAATGGCTGCCTGCAGTTCTTTGTATGGTAGATGTTGTCTTCAATTTTACTTCCCAGATCATTTTTATATTTAATCTCTTCATAAAAAAAATTGTTGCTGCTGTCTTAAACTTCACTGAGGTGACATTGCTATATGCAGCAGAATATGCTCCTGTGTAGAGTTTATTAGAGCGTTGAAACACAAATAGTCAGGTTCTTAACACACACGGTGCCATCTCATATTTCTAACTTTTGGTCCTGTTCACCTAAGAACCTGACCTGAAGGCTTTATCAAGATGTATGTTTTCCTTGAGTTTGGTTGTCATGGATGAAACTGCTGATTTTTTTTTTTATGGGTCTATCAATTTCATGCTATAATATGAACAAATGCATTAGAACACATATGCACGCATACGCGCAAAGAAAATTAGCACAATGAAACATAAATATTTTTTTATTTTAAAATGACCTTTTGTGGTAAAGAGCAGGGTTTCACTAGAAAATGTTTAAAGGTCACAGGAAACTTTAATAGTGGTAGATAAATTTTGCCCTATTTAAATTCAAGCCCAATAAGAACTTTATACAATCTTTTGGACAAAGCTTGCAACATTCTAATCTCTGCAAATCCACTCTGTACCGTTCACTGCTCTTCTTATTAATCAGTTCTACAGAGCTGTACTCTTCCCAGTACTGTTACACACACTGCATTTTTATTCTTCAGCTTCATCTTTGCCTTTTCTATATTTTTGCTTCGTCTTACATTCAATTACCCACAGCCTAGTTTGCAGAATAGGATACTATTGGCGGCTGCATTTAAGCAACAGCACATTATGTCATCTTGCTTCATATATTTCACTCCAATCTTTTTTAGGATAAAACTCAGTTGAGAAATCTTTCCTCTGCCTTTGGGGAGAAATTATTTGCCTTCTTTCATTTGGTCTGAAATTTGCCTTCTCAATGTCTTTGTTTAAAAAGAAAACTTATTTACATCTTCTTGAATCCCATTAATTTGTTAAATTGCCTCATTGTTGCAGTTTTAAGAATACTGAGTCATTTTCTCTCTCAAATCAATTGTGGCACTATTTTATGGCTTCCATGAGAGCATTTAGTGGTCCAAATTCAGAACTTACTTTCTTTAGAAGGTTTTTGTATTCATTCTCGTGTATACTGTCATATCTGAGAAGACCATATCCCTCCCTTACATATGAAACTGGGGTAAGCACTCTTTGGAAATAGAAGATATTAGACCAGTAAAAGATTCCCTCTGAAAATCTTCAGTGTCAGAATGAGTGCCACCTAAAGAAATTCACTGTCAGTCCTCAGGGATGCTATTTGATATTCAGTTTAGCATTGCTGGTTCCTTTTAATTAATTTCTCTATCCAATTTTTGATGGATCTCTCTTTGTCTCTTTTCCTGAACAGTCCTTAGTAAACAAGGGCAAGTAACCTCTTTATGACATATAGCAAGAAGTCTTGCAGCCTACTGAATTTTTCTAACATTTACTATGTATCAGCAGATACTAAAATAGTTTTCTTTCTATGAAAGAGAAGCATACAACATGTATTAGAAACTTTCTGCACCTTTTCTTGTAACATTGATAAGCCTTGATTGATTTTGCCCAATGGCCAAATGTCACCTTAACCTAGTTAAGCACAAATTTCATTGAGTACAAAATTTCCTTTTGAGGACTGAGACAGAATTCTGTTTTTAGCATTGATATAACCTTACTTTTCTTCCTCCTCTGATGACCCAACATTTTGCGGGTACTGATCACTGACTTTCTATATTGTATAAAAAAAATTAACCGGTTCTAACTGGTCCTCTCTTTAAGAATCTGAAACCAATTCCATATGCTAGGTATGCAGAGGAGGTCTCATATATTAAAACTGTCATTTATACATATTTTAATATCTAGGACTCCAGTTAAATAGAGATTAAAACAAGCATTGTCCAAGATTTAATGCAGGTAGTTTAAAAATAAAAAAGCAGCCAAGGGAGTGAAATTTTCAGAATTAAAAAACAACACAATTTTAAAAAACTTCATGCTTTGTCAGAAATGATCTTCTTCACTGATATTGTACGCAAAAAAGCTTAGCTGATAATAATTTAAAAAATAAAATATAGTGGGGCCCAAAACTTCATGCTATCTTTTCAAATAATTGTCTTTAATTAATATTATTATTGATCACATCATAGAAGATCCAGCCTGAGTGATATAAGGATTTGATGATTTCAAGGCAATGCTTTACAACTTAATTATGTTTCCCTAGGAGACTTAATGTAATTCAGTTTATTTTCCCCTTGTGTTTCATCAATCATGATATAAATAGAAAAGATGTCTGAGCCTCATTTCTATGTGAATTTCTGTAGATTCAAGAATTTTGAACTATATACAGATTACTGGGAGAAAAAGAGCACATCTTCCATGAAGACACCAGTCTCCTAAGCCTCGCCGACGATGATGTCTTCTGTTGTTGTTCAGTCACCAAATTTGCTGAATACGAACTGTTGGGTTCCACAACCTTTGTAAACCAAGTTCTGCTGTGTCTAACAGCTAGAAACCAGGCCTACTTATTGTTTTTCCTTCACTCTTTCTGAAAAGGCTTTTATTGTACATGGAAGATGCATGGTTTTGTGTGTGCTTTTTCTCTTGCAAAAAGATTTTTGACTGTTGATTTTGACCTGTTTTCTGTATGATGCTCTGTTACTGCAAATCCATATTACAGTATGAGACACGGGTGGTGTCAAATCCTGCAATTTCTGAACACTCAGCAGGCTCTACATCTCCATTTGGGAAGTCACCATGCCTATCATGATATTCATCACCTTTTACATGAGGCCTCCAAAGCACCCACTGAAATGAAATGGAATTTAATTGTAGGGCTTGTAAAACTTTATTTGATACTCCTCTTCGTATCCCAGTTAAGGAAGGTGTGAAACAAGGAGACACAGTTTCACCGAAACTCATCACAGCCTGCCTCAAATTGGTAATGAGGTGGATGAATTGGAAGGGTGGAATCAACATCAAAGGAGAGCAGTTAAACCATCTCATATTCACGGATGAAATTGTATTGATCTCCGAAAATACTATCAAACTTCAGAAAATGCTGCCAGAACTTAACACAAAAAGCAGCCAAGTCAGACTGAAAATTAACCGCTCCAAAACGAAATGTATTCAGTCTGATACCTTGCCAAAAGCCCAAATAACAATCAAGGGAGAACAAATAGAAGATGTTGAATAATATGTCTATATGGGCCAAGAAATTAACATGTGCCACGATCAGGACGATGAACTCTCACAAAGAAAGAAAGCAGATTGGTGCGCATTCAATTCTATCGAGGATGTCCTCAAGGAAAAATCAAGGCAACATGCGCCAGCCTTTCCAACTCAACAGTACTGCCAGCAGTGTTGTTCAGCAGCGAAACAGGGGTGCTGACAAAGACAGAGGAGTTGTAACTGTCTGTCACAGAGAAGGTGATGGAAAGGAGAAATCTGGGAATTTCAATCCATGACCGAATCTCCAATGAAATGATCAGACAGCAGGATGGAGTGCAGGACGTCGTTGTTGAGAGCTGGCATAGTCAAATGCAATGGGCTGGGCATATAGCAAGGGTCAGTAACAATCAGTGGACTGCAGCTATTGCCATGTGGTACCCACAGGAACTGAAACAACCACTCAGCCAACCTCCAAAGAGATGGGAGGATTTTATTGTGAGAAGACATGGCCGCACATGGAGATGGAAGTTCAGGATACGAGAAGAATGGAAGATGCCTTGTGATTGGCACTGAAGGACCGATCAATCAAGGTAAGGTGAAATCTGCAAGATGCTTTACACGTTGTCAGACGTATTTTGTGAAAGGTCTTTTCTATGTTAATGAAGCACTTGTACCTCATCCTATGTAGTCTCAATAATACTGATTCTTGAAGCAGAAAAATAGATGCTATTTGGCTATGAACTAATTGCAAATGACAATCGTAGAATATCAATGTGTGTACATTCTTAGCTGTCTAAGAGATGTCTGTATTGGACCTGTTCGGCAGGCTGGAAAGTTGTCATTGAATCCAGCAGAGGGTGCTCCAGAGTTTGCAACCAACACGCAGTCACATGGCAGTGTAGAAATGTCATTATCTCTTCTAACAGTCTAACTTTCCTCACCTGTACAGTATGGTTAGCAATGGTAGGAGGAATCAGAGAGGTTCTATTGCTAGGGGGTTAGATGAAGGAGCTTTTTAAAAAATATCAAATAATTCCTGATCTGAGGCAGTGACTTTTAAAATGAAAGGTCTACTCTGTTACCGTTAATGGGCAGACTTTCATAATTCTTTGCTATCACAGTACTAACTTCCTCTTTTCAAAGCCTTTCTGAACCGCTCATTGTCCAGCATTTGTATCCCTCACTTTAATGAGCGCTAAATAAGAATTATATAAGTATTTCAATAATTCTCACTGGACAGTTAATTAAGCAGCACTGAGTCTAAGGAGCAGTCAGCTATTACCTCCTTTTACAGACAAGTGCATCCACAGACACAAAAGGGAAGAGGTCAATTTTTTTAAAAAATGATGTGTGGATTAGTAATTTTTCTCTGTAATAAATGACCTAGCTAACAAGCTGAAACAGTGAAATAAAATTTCACCTTTTTTTGTCCCCTTATTTTTCCAATCCACTCTCTTGTGTTCCCTCAAGCTTCTTTTACACAGGAAATGAATTCCCTTTAACTTTTTAGGGCCTGAAAATGTTGAAGTAAAGCTCTCCAAATTTGCTTCCCTCAGTAAATTGCATGGGGCATGGCCCTGCCCAATCCTTCATTACACATTCTTCTTTTTGTAACAGCTTCTGTTTTTTCTCATATTTGATAGATCCTACCACAAACTTCAACTAGAGTGAGTGCAGAGGACCATAACACCAGTCTTACACACAGGGTATTTTATTAAGTCCAGCAGTTGAAAATGTACAAAGTTCCTCGTAATAATCCATTCATTCTGTTCTCGCCTGATTCTTGGAGTAAGCCTGCACAATTATTCAAATCCCAGCTTTTAGCTACAGCATACACCTCGCCATGGGGCTGTGCCTCTGTAATCTTGCTTTGGTCTTGCATGTCAAATGGAATTAACTCGCATAAGAAATGTATGCGAAGACAACCCAAAGTGTCTAATCCTGCTGCTGTCTTAAATTTCTGAAACTCAGACCTGTCATCTTTTTCTATAGCTTTGTTGAAGTTCTCGCTTATGCTTCAGTCCATCCAAAGATGAAGTTTAGGGAAATTTGCATTTTTATATATTTTTCAGTTGTTCACTCCTGTGGCCTTTTCATATGTTCCTTTATAGGAGTGTCGTGTCCCCCTCTCTCCGCCCCCCGCAACTCCAGCTCTATTTTACACTTGCGGAATTCCTGATAGAGGTGGAGTCAGTTGTTTTTGTAGCTGGCAATACACAAGTTTAAGGAGCATTACTTGATGATTCAGAGGCCAAGCCAAAACAGAAGCTAGGACTTGTGTGAGTGAGGAAATAATGATATCATTATTACCATACCTTAACAACTCAACCCAGCTAATCACAAAAACTAATTCTGCCTCAATTAAATCTCAAACTGCATTGCCTCCTTCAGGAATGAAATGCTCGCTGAAATTAGTTTTGGTTAGTCTAACTACACTGTTTGTGTGTTGCATTAAGAATAGATTAACTAAAGAAGCAACCTTTCTGATGCTTCTGGCTTCTGCTCTTCTGTGGGGGGCACACTTTCAGATATCGGCAAAACATGCCAGTATAGTAAATAAGGATTTTTTTAAAAAGAGAGAAAAGTGTTATCATACAGAACTTAATTTTCCACTTATTCAGTCAAATATCAGCAAGATTTGATTAAACTTGGCCAATTTTATATGAACTAGCCAAGATGCATTTACATAAAGGGGTCCAGTTTCAACATAAATTCAGTAAATAGCAATTACAAAATTATAGTCAAATAAAAAGCTGTTTCTTCTAGCTGTCTTGGATAAGTGAGGTTGGAAGGGTAAAACTGTAACTTATTATAGTGGATATTTAATAAGTGGTAAGCCACAGCACTCTCCACTTGAAAGTTAATTAAGGCCATCAAATGACCATACTTGTACAGGAAATATGTTAATAGCTTAACCATGGTAACAGTCACAACAAAGTCCAGCAAAATAATAATGGCTTTATGCATCATTTTCAGTAATCATTACAGAAAGACTTATCTTTCAAAAAGGAGTGACCATCTCTTGTTTGTTTTCACATTTTTGGGAAGTAAGTGTATTAGCAGCTAATTCTGAGACGTCTTCATTTTGATATGTTGGGTAGGTCAAAGTGTATTCACTTCTAATGAAATCATATAAATATGAACTATATTGTGCATGTCACTGGGCTGTTTTCATCCTCTGTCTTTTTTGTTGTCTATATATGAGTTTTGAAGAAAATACTTTAACTTGTAGAACTTCACGTAGTCTTTCAGATCTTTTTAATTTAGAAGTGTAACTGATGTGTGATTTTTGTTGTTGAATAATCATCCTCAACAGTAGACAGGATATAAAATCAACTATCATACTCAATACATAGTATGCTCAGCGTTTATGATTCTGCAGTCCTTCCTCAGGAAAACTCCCCATTCAGGTTACTGGGACTTTTTATTGTTTAAGGTTTGAGGGCACACAGGACCTTGTAGGAAGCATAAGCCCTGAATTTAGCTATTCTGAGTAAATAATATACAGTAGACTCTCGATTATCCAGGGTGACAGGCAAAAAATTAATTCTGGTTAATAAAATCCTGAATAATCACCATCCATAGGAAATATGGGGCAAAGGGGTTGGTTCACCAGCCACCCTGCACAGGGGAAGAGGGTGTTGGTTCACTTTCTGCCCTGTGCCCTGGTGGTTTGTTTTTTTTTTGGCTTGAGGCAGCAAGAAACCCAGAGCCGGCCCTGCGAGTTATGCATATTTTTTTTTTGACATCCTGGTTAATCCGTTTTCTGGTTAACCCAATCCTGGATAATCGAGTCTCTACTGTATTATACAATACCTCTCTTTGACTGTATCAGAGAGATAACCATGTTAGTCTGTATTCATGAAATTCATATCACTAAAATTCATTTGTAAATTTAACACCATTAATTTGGGCTTGAATAGTGACTGGTAGTGGCTAGCTCACTACGAAAGCAACTTTCCTTCTCTTGGTATTGCCACCTCCTGATCAACTATTGGAAGTGGACCACATCAACCCTGACTGAATTGGCCCTGTCAACACTGGTTCTCCACTGTAAGATAATTTCCTTCTCTTCATGTGTCAGTATAATAATGCCTGCATTTGTAATTCTCACTCTATGCATCTGAAGAAGTGGGGTTACTACCCCCAAAAGCTAATGCCCAAATAAATTTGTTAGTTTTTAAGGTACCACTGGACTCCTCATTGTTTCTTTGATAGTTAACTCTCATTAATAATACACTGCACTTGTGTAGCACTCTTCATTCAATGATCTTAATGCAAGTCCTATGGAAAATGCCTCAAAACATTTCTGTGAGGTACACTCTACTATCTTGTGCGTGTTTGAGTGATGAAAGTATTTCAAGTAGTCAATGGACCTATGCTAATTTACGCCTGCAGAGGTTCTGCCTCATAGTGTCTGTTATTCTGAAAAATAAAGGGTGAAATTATATAGATCCTAGTGCTGTAGCAATAAGATTCATTCAGCTAAAGCAAGTTATTTAATTATTTTTGCCACTCTCTCTCCCCCACTTTAATATGTGTGTTGTTTACTTATACCACAATAGTCAAGAGTCTGTCAACATTTCCAACATAATCTGCTATTTTAAGGCATTTATACAAATACAAATTTACGAATACATATAATTTCCGGCTTAAAAACTTAACATACATTCCACTTAATGCATTCACATAGCTCTCACTATTAATAGCAATGTTATATTCATACTTCAAGGGAACAATACATTCTATAGTTTTTCCAGGTCAGAACTGGAACACCCAAAAATGTTTACACACTTGTTACTGGCCTTCTCTGAAAGAAGAATAAGCATTTATCAATACAGCTGAGAGAATATTTTCTGACAATGTTTTTTTGTTAAAAATGGATTTTGTCAAAACCAGAACTTTCCACGGAAATGTGATGAATTTGATGACATTTTGCTTATGACACAAGACATTTGGATTATGACAAAATGTTCGATTTCAACGTTACTATACTGGAACATTTCTTTTTTTTTCAAATTACTTTTTATTTCAAAATTGATTTTATATTACTAAAAAAATTAAAAAGTTAAAATTGAAATGAAATAGTTTTATTTTGTCTAAACAAAATATTTTAATTCAGAACAATTCATTTTTAAATTTTATTTCGTGGGAAATTTCAAAAGAAGAAAAAATTTGACATTGGGGAATTTCCTAAGAAATGAAAATTTCAGTTTCCACGTTACTTTGTCATTATTATGTATGTTTATTTCTATAGCTCAAGACCACCTTTGTTTTGCTGGCTGTAATAAATGAAAATAGGCAAAGTGCTGGAGATAGTCACAATGTGTTCACCAGTGGTTTGTGTATATGGTGCTTTAATCTGCATCAGGGAAGTGTAAATTTTACTCTGCACCAGCATGTCATGTAACTTGCCTGTTTCTCGTAACAAGTTTCCTAGTGCATGTTGAATATAATCAATCATTTCAAACAATACATGCTAGCATGGACTAAAATGTAGACTTCTCTGGGGCTGACAAGGCCGGAGAAGAGGCTGCTGGACAGACCAAATGGATAGAATTATATCACAGAATCATAGAATATCAGAGCTGGAAGGGACCTCAGGAGGTCATCTAGTCCAACCCACTGCTCAGTGCAGGACCAAACCCCAGTTAAATCAACTGGATGTTTGTTGTATCCAGTTGTTCTTTTAAGGATTGCCTTAAAGTGCTGAACACCTACACATATCATTAACTTACAGAATCAAAAATTTAATTATCTCAGGCTTGCTCTGTGATAAAACAAAATATATGTAATAATGCTATTCACAGCCCAGTCCTTTCAGGCACCAACTACAAAAATGAAACACCAAAAACTCCATCGGTGGGAATGTCCTGTTTTTTGGTTTGCAACTTTTAACTATCCCACACTAACAATTCTCCAAGAGTGACAAAATCAAGTATAACAAAACAAGGAGAAAAAAGTGAACAGAGACTCCTTACTTAGAGCCTAACTTTGGCAGCATGGGAATTAGATATGTCTTCTGTACTAGTGCTTCAAGCTATTCTCAGTATTCACTAGCTGTCATCTCCCAATAGATACTTGTTGTTTTTTGCCCATCTGTAATAGGTTCTTCGACATTCCTCATTATCGTAATATCTAAGTGTCTCAAAAATCTTTAATGTATTTAGCCTCACAACATCCCTGTAAGATAGTGTGCTATTACATCCATTTTACAACTAAGAGATGAGGCACAGAAGGGTTAAATGATTTGCCTTAGGTCAGATATGGGGCCTCTGGAAACACCAGGGCTTGGACAGTGGTCTCCTGAGTTGAAGGCTACCTCCCTAACCAGAAGATCATTCTTCGACACCTCATCTCATTTTCTAAAGATCTTGTCTGGCCTCCCATTCATCTCCTCTTCATTGGTGATGTCAGCATTTCCCTCCTGGTGGATGGCTCACTGTTGTGCTATCTCTGGATACCTTGCCACATTGCTAACACGTGTGCAGTAACATTGTAAAGCTATATTCTCAGGGGTCGTTGGGCTATAGTAAAGGAACTTAAAGATAAGATACTACGTAGGGTATTCAACGTTCATGGACATCAAAGAAATGAGACCTTGTGAAGAGTTAACAGAAGATGAAAGCTACATGGCACGCTGCAGCACATGGAAATGTGATCAACTTGGCAATAGGTAATACATATATATGACTGGCTGAGTTGAGGGAAAGCAGGAAAACGCTGGCTAATGTGAAGTGATCTTAAGGGAATAACTAATTGTGAAAGATGAATTAAATGTGAGAAGAGTGTAAGTTAGGGGAGCTTGGATATGTATTGAGAGTGTGAGAGCAATAGCAGAACAGGGAAAGCTAGGGAGTGTCTCAGACTGTTGAAGACACGCCAAGAAAAGAAAAATAATGGGTAGAATTAGGAGTATATCCAGCAGGTCAAGTCTGTACAGCAAGTAAAATAGAGGTCTAGCTTCTGTATTCTCATAAATTAATACAGAATCTCTCCAGCTCAGTTGAGGGCAATGAGTGGGATCAGATGTGATCAGAAGCTTGGGTTCTAAGCCAGACTTTTTGTCATAAAGCAGTTTGAGTGTGACAGGGTTGATTGAGAAAAGGTCCAATGTATAGGATGAATGGCAATAGTGGAGCATGATAAGTTATAGGACAAACCCATTGCAGAACACTGAACCTAGAAAACTGACCAGAATCCAAGAGGGAAGTTGTTGGACTTACATGGGCTACAGCTTTTTGGCAACAGACCTCCTTTGCACGTAACCATGGAACTGATTTTAAACTTAGTGATTAGTATTCAATTATGTGAAGCTGTAATTGAAAGAAGATATTTCCTCTATGGCTATCAATGTATGAGAAGAAAATACCATGTAAAGCAGGAGAATAGGCTCATGGAGTGTTGCTGAAACTGTCACAAGAGGCTCATACAACTATGCCAAGGTGGTGACGAGGGCTAAGAAATGTTTCTTCTCCTTTTCCATAACCTTTATAAAGTTGTGGCCAATGGAACCATTCTAGATAGTGAACAATTTTTAACCAACACAGGTTGTCTTTGCCTAAGATCTACTGTGAGGCACTTATGTCCTACTTCACAAAGAGGAGAACATTGCATGTTCTGTTAAATACTAGTCAGACAATAGAGTACCACCCTTGGCCAAGCTTGGACCAGTCTCAGAACAGACTTCCCAAAAGCCTTTACTTCTGTGAGTCAGTGTAGCCCTTCCTCTCATGGCTGATGAAAGATAGTGGAGAGAGTCTTGTTTAACTGCTAACACAAATGGTTAATGTCTCTCTGAAGAGGAAAAAGAATGAGGAGTACTTGTGGCACCTTAGAGACTAAACAATTTATCTCGGCATAAGCTTTTGTGGGCTAGAACCCACTTCATTAGATGTATAGAGTGCAACGTAGCGTGTGTGTGTGTATATATATATATATATATATGTGTGTGTGTGTGTGTATATGTGTGTGTGTATATATATATATACACACAGAGAACATGAAAATGTGGAGGTTGTCATACCAACTTTAAGTGGCTTAATCCGTTAAGGTGAGCTATTATCAGCAAGAATAAAAAACAACTTTTGTAGTGGTAATCAGGATGACCCATTGCAAACAGTTGACGAGAAGGTGTGAGTAGCAGTAGGGGAATACTTAACATGGGGAAATAGATTGCAAATGTGGGGGAATAGATTGCAGTTTGTGTAATCACCCAGCCACTCCCAGGCTTTATTCAAGCCTAATTTAATGGTATCCAGTTTGCAAATTAATTCCAGTTCAGCAGTTTCTCGTTGGAGTCTGTTTTTGAAGTTTTCTTCTCTGAAGAGTGTAGGCAATAGATAACCGTTAAACACATTCCTCATGTGGTGTTCCAACCCTTGTTCAATAAGTTATCATTGGATGACAATAATGTAAGCAATTAATATTTATCTCAAACTTCCTTTACTTTGGAGAGGGTGTTCAGAAGCTGGTTTCATGCTAACTCCAGCAGCTCCCAATTTTCTTGAGTATTTTAGATCCCTTCTAGTCAGAGTTCACACTTGATGGATGATCCACACTTGGCAAATGACAGAAATCTTATTTATTTCATTTAATATCCGCTAATAATGTTAGAGCAACCAATGTCCTTTGACACCACATGGACCCTGAGGTTCTACTAGCATGTCTGTAGAACCTGGAGTAGACAACATCATATAAAGGTGACTGCATGATTTTTCCCTCCAAGAGATCCCAAAGGGTGGTATTAGGCAGCTGCTTATCCTCTCCAACGCTCCCAAACTATCAGTCCTGTCACCTCTCTTATTCCACTCTTATTGGAAGTAGCTAGAGGAGACCACAAGCTGTTATGGGCTACAATTTCACCAGTATGTTCATAGCACTCTACAGTCCCTCCGATGCCCTAGTGTGTGGGCAAAACAAAGGCACAGATGAAAAGCAGTTGGTTTATGACTGATTAATTAATGGCAGAATAACATTGGTGCTGATTAATTGAGAGAAATGTTTTGAGAACTGGCAGAATCTGTGACCATCTCCTCAGCTAAGGACATCTGTCCACTGGTTATCCAAGGGATGTACTGCTGCACTTGTTTCTACTCCTGAGCAGTAACAGTGATAACAAAATCCCCCTTTCCAAGCTATGTCTAGCAAGACAATGATGCCCTTTCTGTCAGATGAATGCCTTACTTTGCCTTTCTCTCCTTCAGGCTAGACTACTCTAGAGCTCTACATCTGGAGCAGCCCATGAAGAACATACAGAAGCTATGGCCTTCATAGGGTATGCTACTACAATAGAACTCATTAGTAGGAACATATCAGTGCCCTAATGCTATGTTGCTCCTAAGAAACTGTTGCTGTTATGGGGAGTGTCAACAATTCACAGTAGAGAAAGTGTTCCCAGGGGAAATGTTGCTCATAATAGTAGTTGCTCTTACCAGGTATTGTTGCAAACAAGCATCTACTGTAACAAGCTAATGTAGGAAAACAAAAATTCACAAAAAATATCCAATATCCTCTAAAAACACAAAAGTACTTAGTTAAACCAGTTAAGGTTGGGAAAATCAGAACTGAGTCTCAAATAGTCTCTCCTACTTTCCCTTCCCTGGATATTTTGAGAGTGGGATCCAGGGATGATTTTACATGGCATTTATTCTCTATTGGACACAGACACAGAAGAGTGAGTTAAGCTGAAGTTTCAGTTTTTGTCCCCTCCTTTTTTGTGTGTGTGTGGTTTTATGTTTCAGTTGTTCCTTCAGTGCTTTTTGCAAATTGATGTTATTTAATCTATACACTCAGTATGCATTCAGGCAAATCACTTTGTGCTTCAGTTCCTCATGGGGAAAATATTTCTTTTCTCCCATCTTTGTCTCTCTTGTCCTGCTTTGACTGCAAACTCGATGAAGGGATTGTCTCTTATTACATGCTGGTGCAATGTTTAGCACAATGAAGCTCCACTTTTGGTTGGAACCTCTGGATGCTAGTGTACTACAAATAATAATTAAGAATAATACATGCAGCAATACATAAATATCTCAGTGTTGGAAATTTTGTTTTTATTTTATTGTAAGAGCACATTCAAGTAATCAGTGTCAACAGAAATCCAAAATATAGTTAAACATTTTTAGGAAAAAAAAACAATAACCTTTCAAGCCAATCACCTTGATTTTGATCCTGTCCCTGTAGCAGGTTTGGACATTCTCTGTTCTTTAGAGATATCTAAAGGACACCTGAATAGCCTAGTAAGTGTTAATGGTAATTCAATACATGACACTCTTGTCTTTGAGTCAATATTTCATAGGTGCCCCTGAATGGTGCTAGGGGGCAGTGTTCTGCTACAGATGCCTCTTTTCAGTGAAAATATTAAAATAAGATTTTGATTAGAGCTGGACAAAATTTTTGGATAATTTTTTTCATCCAAAATGCAGATTTAGATTGATTGAAACATTTCACAAATTCTTGTCATATTTGACCTTTTATTTTTTTTTGTCATAAAACAAATAAAAAATTCAACTACATCAAATTATTTCACGCCTACATTTTTTACACAAAATATTTTGATTTTATGATTCACAATGAATTTCGGTTTGAATTTTACTTCAATTTTATTTTTGGTAAAATGTTAAACTCAAAACCAAAACAAAATAGGTTGTTTCTGATCAAATGAAACTTTTAGTTCAACCCCAAACTTTTTTTATTTTACTTTTTGGTTTGCTGAAAAATTAACAAAAAAGGTGTCATTTTTTTCAAATGTTTCAAACAATTTCCCCCTATTTTTTTCAGTTTGACCAGCGAACTGAAAAATCATTTATTTGCATAGTTCTGTTCAACATCAGTTGTATCTAATCAGTCTAGGTTTTTATAGCATAGCGAGAATATCTGAATTATGCCCACCCAAACTCCCTTTGCAATTTCAAGCAGATGCAATATGCAGCACTTCCAGTCCTAAATTGGTGTACAGTGGTGCTCTGTATTGGCTAACAGTGGTTGCAATTTATCTCAGCAGTGGCTCCATTGCAGTGATGGAATGGGACGATCCCTCTGTAGGTTTGTATTTAGGTTAAGTCTATAAACTACTTTGGGATCCTTTTGGATGTACAGTGCTATATAAATCTATGATATTATTATATCATGTTTGCCTCATTAACCCCCTCTGCTTCCAGATCAGTCCATTGCTTTAGTGGCTCCATTTTTCTTTTAGTCTGAATTATACAAAACTAGTACATGTTACAACTCAGATTAAAAAAAAAAGATGTCCCATAGCATTATATTAAAATATTCATTTATCTTATTAAAATCATTAAAACAAATGACTGGTGGATTTATATTTATTTTGATACCCCTTTTAGTAAAGAACAGGAATAAGTGGAAGACAGCGAGACAGTTTGAATAACTCACCATCAGGATTACAAAAGCTTTTCCACAGTGTTAATTTAGGCTCTTGCAATTTACTCTACTTTTAAACACATTCCATTTCATTAAGAAGTGGAAACACCTCTCTTTCTTTCTTCTTTTTGGCTGACTTCACCCTTTTTCTTCCCTTCCAGAGGGGCCTATAAAGAACAGAGCTACTGCAAGGGAAGGTGTGACGAAGCTTAGACAATAATGTTATTTTATAAAGTTTGACTACAACAGCGCCTTCAGAACAGACATTCTGCAACTTTAGACATTCAGATGAGTGAGTGTCTTCGCTGTTCTGAATGTCAACTTTAGACATTCAGAACAGTGAATTTTAGACATTCAGCGCCTTCTGAACAGACATTCTGCCTGCTGCCTTGGCCCTTTCCTTCTTTCCTCTTTGATTGGCAGTGCCTTACATCAGCTTTTCACCTGTATTCTTCTGCTTTCCCAACACAGCAATGGTAAGCAGTGGCATCAATTCAGATATTTTTGTGGGGGCAAGGGGACAAATTCTGATCCCCTCTGACTGCCCAGCCTCCCAGGAGCAACCCCATTCCAGTCTCCACTCAGCCTCCTCCCACTCCCACAGGGACCATGGGTCTCCCTCAGCTGAGGAGTCTCCCGTCTTGCTTACCACACAGTGCACAAGCTGGGGCTGCCTGGAGTTAAGTTTACAGTTGACTCTCCTGTGCTCCATAATACACTGTTTGGACATGGAGTATAGCTGGGCCAGATTTGAGTAGTGTCGTGACTCCGTGCTCCAGGTCACAACACTGCTCCATGAGATTTGGCCAAGCCATCCTTCTATATGGATAGATGGGTGGCCAGGTCAATTTCAGTAGCATTGCAAACACACAGCTGGAGTGATGCTCTGGACTTCTCTGTCAACATATTGATTTAGTACAAGATCACTGCTTAACAGCGGTCAAGCCATGGGCCCATGGCTCTGCCTTCTATGGAACTCTGAGCAAGTGCAAAATACATTTTTTTTTGGCAGGGGTGGAGGGGAGGGCTAATGGTACCACTGATGGTAGGACGTCTTCCTGAACTGGAGAATAGGCTTTATTCTGCAATTATTTGTCACTTTGGCATATGTTTCTACCATAGCTTAGGGAAGCATCCTTGGCTAATAGATAGAGCACGAGATGGAGAGCCAGAAGACCTGGGCTCTCTTTCTGACTCTACCTCTGCTATATGACTTTGGACAAGTCACTTCACATCTCTGTGGCTGTTTCCTTTGTCTGTTCTGTCTATTTATTTTGCAAGTGTCCTCAGCCCCTCCCGTGGATTTTTCCCATCCTGGGACATAGTCTAGAGTATTATTATTTTTATGTAATAATTTAATACATAGTGCCTCAAAGTATTTTAGACCCTTTCAGGACATTCAAGGAGACAGTTCTTTGCTCTAAGCCATTTAAATTCAAAGCCCCTGATCCTGCCATTGGATGCACACGATCATACCCCTGCACCTGTGCTGAGTTGCACTGGCTCCAGTGGGGCTCCATGGAGGCACAGAGGTTTGCCTACAAACGTTGTACAGGAGGATCAGAGGCTAACCAGACAATGTACAGAAGATGGAATGGAGAGAAGTGGAGAAAAAGGCTAAAAGCCAAATGTTTGGTGTGGGATTTTTTCTACCAAGAACTTTGCTGATGTGCAGTGTTCATTTCTTAACTCTTTTTAAAGTTGTTAACTCTTGTTAACATTTGTTAAGGTTGTATAGCACCTTTTATTGTTTAGATTTTATTTGTGGAGAAGGGATTAAATCATGCCCTAAGTTAACATTACTCTATAAACCCTACAGCTTTTCTCATTTCTTGCTTTTTGAGTCTTTAATGTTACATAGTTTATACAGAGGAAAGGACAATCTTAAGAAGACAGGAAGCTGCTGGTTTATGGCACAGACCTAGCAATCAGAAGATTTGAGTGCTAATCCCAGCTCTACTCATGCTTTCCGGGTGATAATGGGTCAGTTTTTAAACTAAAGATAATACTTAGTATCATGAGGGGTAGATGTTGTAAGGATGAACTCAATAAAGTTTGTAAAGTGCTTTAAGATCCTTTATTATAGCAGCGTCAAGTACTATGATTGTTCTCAGTCACCTCATTCCATTTCCACCTGCCCTTCATAGTTATTTTCATCAGCTTCATATCATGATATCAGTGGTTAGTCTAAGAAGACAACACTTTTCAAATCATATGGTCCAAGAAAACTTTATAGGCTATTATGATCTTTGATGCAAATACTCTGAAGTCTATGAAATTATACTACGGATGAACTTGGCCCTACATTGTTACTATGTTCTGTAGAGTATTTGTTTGTCATGTGAAATTACAGGACTAATACCAACAGTTCTAAAATATATGTGTTAAACACCTTTTGCTTTGGGAGAAATTCTGCATCCATTGAAGTCAATGGCAAAACTCCTATTGACTTCAGTAGGGCCAGAATTTCACCATGTGTGTGTGTGTTTCTAACCTGGTATATGGTATATTCTTCCACTTGAATATTATCCCATAAATTCAAGGGTAGCATTTTTTATAATATCAATGGTAGCTAAAAGCCTCAGAATAGACAGACACAGCACAGATGACATCATAGTCTCTGGTATTTAATAATATTCAGAAAACATATTGTTTCTATGTGGAGCACAGTAAACAGGTCATCACAGCTCATCTTATACAAACTGTTTTTGTAAGACAAAGAGAACCTGCCATTACATTACATCCCTAGAGCCTGTGGCTTAAAACTTATATGTTGGTCCAATAAATGGCATCAAATTATCTGTCTTATCTGTCTATTGAACGAAGAACACATGCTGCTAGGAAACAAAAAGGACATGCATTTATTTTCAAGCATAGGACTTTGGAACCACTTGGGAAGAATATTCTTGATTGAGAACCAAAACATTCCATGATGCTTAACAAACCTGCAAATTGAAAAATCAACATCTGCCCTGTGTAGCAACACTAGTAGAAGGACCTATAGCTTGAAAAATTCAAAATATTCCTTAAATTATATTTTTGTGCATTTACAAAATTACTACTCTCTGAATCAAAAGTCTCAAGCTGTTTTTATCTGAGAGCCTACGTTGTGTCGATAGACAATATCTCAGCCTGTAGTCGTACATGAAAAGCCCTGCTGCATAGCATAATGGACAGTCCTGCGAACAAGAAGCTGCATCTCAGTGAATGCTCCTATAATAATATTTTAAAATAAATGATATGCAACATTAAATCACTGAGGATGACTAACTCAATTTTAGAAAAACCACAACTCCTGCAATCAGAGTTACAGTTCTTATTTGAATATTTTAGCTTTTACCTGGGCAGCCAATAGAAGCTAGTGAAGCCACACTCTGCTTCGTACAGATGAAGGGACTACTCTAAAAGAAACAAGAAGAAACTCGTGATTTTGTAGATACAGTAGCGTGGGCTAGATGGATTTTTTTTTGCCATTTTTTCTTATCTACATATCACAGGCGTTTCTTTATTAAGTTATTTTAAATAATTTATTAGATTGATCTCTTCAAAATTCTACCAGGGCTAGGGAAAAAAATGTCTTCTAAACTTATTTAAAGGTTTGTGCTCAAGCAGGGCATTTACCTGCCTCATTGCTGATGTTCTAAAAATACCTCCATGTCCATACTATTATCCATTCTTCACGTCCAATTGCTCTGTTATGGTAATAGTCAGAAGCACACCATGTAGTAATTACTTACAGCTGACTTAAGAAAAGAATATTCAACTCCCCCACTGTTCCACTAGAAGGTCTTTATGCACTATTAACTCATTCCTGTTTATTAATACTCTACTGGTAATTCTGGCTGCTGCTTTTTAGGTTTGTAATAAGAGGACTATTAAACAGCAATTATTGACCATATGGGTTGGTGAATATTTGTTGTTGTTTTTGTTTTTTTAAATCCTTTTAACTTCTTTTTAAGCAAGCCATACTACAGTATAGTAGAAATGGCATTTCATCTGTCTGGGACTAAGAACCTTGGCAGTACTTCCCATTTAGAAAATGCAAACTTCATAGTTCAGATATATCAGAAGAAGCTGTGGGAATACAGAACAATATAGAAAACATGAAAACCCTAAGAGGGAGGTACAGGGAAAACCTATGTCTTTGTTTTACGGCTGTGGGCATTTTGTTTTTTGATTTTCTCTGCCTTTTATTTTTTTAGGATATATAGAAATCTGAGTTTTTTACTCATTACATCTGTTCTAGAATTTCCAAATTTTAAACTAATAAAACCCAAGCTAGAAAAAAGGCAAATTATCAGACCTCTGGGTACTAGGCAACTGCCTTTATGAGTGAGTCTGCCTAGTGAAAGGTTCAGGAGGGACAAAATTATAATAATTATGTCTCAAATAGCTGGGCTGGGGAAAGTGGGTCTTCTTAACTGCAGTTCTTGCCTTTGGCCAGTAGCAGCAGTTAACATTCCTGTAGTTTCCAGCGGTTGCCTCTCTGCTTCTCTTGCTGTTCTTCACTCCTTCACCTCCCGACTTTCCAGAGATAGGGAGGCAGCCAGTTGTAGTTCAGTCAACAGTTGGTGCTTCCCTCTTTTGCTCCCCCCCGCAGGATGATGGAGCGAGGAAGAGCCAGGTGGGTTGGGAAAGGAAGTGGTAACTATAAAGAGAGTGAAGCAGCGGAAGGAGGGAAAGGGGAGCTTTAAAGGGGATGGGTGAAAAGAGATGGGCCTTCAGTGAGAGAGTTAAAGGGGGAAGCTTGAGATGGGTAACAAGAAAGAAAAAAGGGAGATATGCCTATCAGAGGCACCAGAGAAGAGCACCCAATCTGCAACACATTTGCTGGAAATTTGTGGACTGTATAGAGCCCCTATACACAACTTCTGATAAGATGTCAACATTGCAATTGAGATTGAGATTGTTTAGAAGTTGAGAGAAGGCCTGGCAGCAGAAAATGAGGGACAGCATGGAAGAAGAAAGAGCCAGATGCAAAGGGCAAAGTACATCACCAAGCTCCCAGTCTTGTAAATTTCTCTATATGAGTGAACCTCTGTGCCTCTGCAGAGCCCCACTAAAGGCAAGAGGGAAAGTCAGCTTTTCAAGATGAAATAGTTTCAAAGGGAATTTCCTTTATTCTTCACTGACCCTATTTTTTCTTCTAGCAGAACGTTTTCTTATGGCTTGTCTTCATTACTGGTAGATCGATGTTGCTGCAATCGATGCAGCGGGTGTTGATTTAGAGGGTTTAATTGAAGACCTGCTAAATTGATGGCAGAGCACTCTAGTTGATTCTGGCACTCCAGCTTCTCAAGAAGAGTAAGGTAAGTCGAGCAGAGAGTGGGTTTCGTCGACACAACACAGTGAAGACAGCAGGGCAATTCACGTAGCTGCGGTGATGTAACTTAGCTCAACTTTACCCCAGTAATGTAGACAAGGCCATGATCTCTGAATGCTATTTCAACAGTTTGGTAGAAGTTCTCATACCTGTGTCTGTTTGGCTTGGATTATGAATCTTTGCCATATCATTCCGGTCTTCTCAGATGATGACCAAAACCAGTTTTAAGACATTGTGTTTTGGTCTATTAAACCCTAAGTGGCTTGGACCTGCCTCTCCTCCCAGGTGAAATCCTGGCCACACTGAAGTCAGTGTAAGATCATTATTGATCTAGAAAATAGGGATCTGGCAGAAAGGTGAGGCCTCTTTGATTAGGGAACTTGCTCCACTCTGGCTCTGAAATAGTCTGGATTTGTTGGGCTTAGCAGAGTGCTTTAAATATCATCTATTTGGTAGTGCTTTTGGGAAGGGCTGAGGGTATGAGTGTAGCCATGCATATTTTGCTGGTTTGAGACAGTTGCTAGTTAAGTTAAGTGAATGGACCCTCTACCATGCTGATGGGTGGTCCTTCCTTTTATCAGATGGTGTTTTAAATCATTGTTTGGATGGATAGGTGTCATATCAGTTTCTAAATGAATAATTGGAAATCTGGAGTGAACTAGCCCATGAGGTACTCTACTGCTTCAGCAAGCCCCAGAGTGTGGGCCACATGCAAAATTTACATTCAGATTGACATCAGGGCCTATCAAAGAGACTGCCACAGCTGCTGCGCTTAGCTGCTTAATGTCACACATTGTAAGCTTCTGGGGCAGGGGCCTTATTCCCAAACCCAAAACCAGATTTTGGTTCCTTTGAGTTAGATGGTCAGTTCTCTCCTCCCTAATTTGAACCTGGCCCAAACCATTCAACACTATTCTTTAAAAGACACTGGGAATTATATTTTTGCAAGATAAAATTACAGCAGATAAATGACCATGTCATTGACATGTTACTTAATCGCTTTGGTAGATTAGTTGTGCGTAGTGTTCAAAGTGGAACCATGGTGTAGCACCAATCCTTGCACGTGATAAAGGAACAATGGTGTGCTAGTGATTCAGCTGTTCTGGTTGTTGCAGGGAAGAGATTAGAGTAGCGCTTCTTTGTCAGTTCATCTCCTTAACTAATAATATATTATTTATTACAAGGATTTAGTTTTTTAAACCTGTCTTCTTTTTTCTTTTAAAGATATCACTTGCTGTTTGATCTATAGTCTTTAAATCTATACAGGCATGTGAGGCTGAAGCACTAGCTACATTTTTTAATGTCATCCAGTTTTTAGCCAATTCTGCATTTTATGTTCACAGGGCTGGTTCAAGCATATCTGGGGTCCCCAACAGCGCTGCGCATCAGGGGCCTTCCACTTCTGTCATTATTTATTTTTCCCCTCCCCGGTATAACCAGACAAAGTATTAGTGTGAAATTAAAATTCTGGTCTATTAAAAATGCTGCAGCTCACTTGGGTTTTTAGTATTGTGCAAACACACACACACACACACACACACACACACACACACACACACACACACGACTTCATGCTTACCGGGTCTACCTACCACACAAGCCCAGTCTCCCTCTCTGCTCTCCCCACACCCAGCCCTCAATGTCCCTCACTTGCAAGGCACTCACTGTGCTGATTACTGTCTCTGCAGGAGCCAGACCCTTTCACCCTCTCCCCACAGGACTAGGTTTGGAAGAAAAGCAGGAGCAGCCCCCGGAGATCTCTTCCCAGGTCTCCTCCTTGTATCCCAGGGTGTCTTGTCTTCCTCTTGGTCATCTGGACGGAAAGTGTTCTTCTTTCCTGTACCCGTCCCAGGGAGTGAGGCCAACTGGGCGTTCAGCCAGCTGCCAGGGAGCCGGCATTTAGTGCATGCCCCAGATGTGTTTTTCTCCTTTCTCTTTGGGGGCCCAGGTTAACCTCCCTGCCAGCTGGTGACATGCTGGAGAGAGAGAAGACAGAGTGGGGAACTCAGGCTATTCAGCAATGCACCCAGACAAGGACTGTATTTTCTCCTGGCAGGTAGTGGTGGAGGCCTGACTGCAAGGCAGAGAGGGGTGCTTCTCTCATGTTCCTAATATGCTGCTTCTGAAGGAGGAGGGAGAACTGGAGGAAGCCGCCACAGTGCGATCCCAACCTGAAATGTCAGGTCTGTCAGCCTGTCATAAAGTAGCCAATCTGAAAACAGAAAGCCAGTTACAAAATATAAGCAACTTTTTCATGGCATTTTTGTCTTGTGTATGATTTTGCATATCAGAAGTGATGGGTCCAAGGAAGCAGACAAAATAAGAACATATTTCTATCAGAAGTACAGATCAGAGTGAGTCAGAGTGGATGAAACAGGATGGGAGAGAAAGAAATTGTGTATCCTCTGCAACTGTTGCACCATGTCCGCATATTTGAATCTAGAGTGCTATATTCTGTGTATATGAGATTTTTGAACTACAGATGTACAATGTTTTTTCATGCAGTAACACACTTATAGAGTGAGAGTGAAATAAGCACTGAATATCTGACCCGCAAGGGAAGTGGGGGATTTCAGTTAATGTGGCAAAAATGGTGGACGGAAAAAGGCACATTTTAAAATTGGTCTCCCCATCCTGTGCTAAATATCCAAATGTTCCATGGAATAACTGTAACTCTGAATAACTGCAGCTAGGCCCTGGTCTAAACTGTGGGGGATGTAGAGAGGGAGATCGACCTAAGATATGCAACTTCAGCTACGTGAATAGCGTAGCCGAAGTCGACGTATGCAGGTCGACTTACCTCAGCATTTTCATGGTGCTGAGTTGCTCCCCCGTCAACTCCGCCTGCGTCTCTCGGCGCAGTGGAGTTCTGGAGTCAATGGGAGAGCACTCAGGGATTGATTTATCATGTCTAGACGAGATGCGATAAATCGATCCCCAAAAGATCGATCTCTACCCGTCAATCCGGCGGGTAGTGTAGACCAGCCTCTAGTGATGACTTTTAAAGCATAGTCAGTATTGGATCTGTAGGTCTCCTTTAAAGATTTTTGTTTGGACAGATCTACTTCTTTCTCTCATTCCCTTGTCATTTGACTCTGCCCTTGTCAGTGCTATTATTGTTCTGCCAATGAACAGTGACTGCAACAAGCAACATGAGATCTGCTCATGGGAGAGCAGGCGAGACAGTGTCTTAAAACTGGGACATCTGGTGGCTCTACTATTAAGCGTAAGTGGAGAGCACTAGTTAAAATACTGGTTCAGTACTGTTCAATACTGTTTGGGAATGGCATGAATAAACAGCATTTGGTGGATAGTAAAATGCAGTTGTAAAAAAAAGTCAGTTTTATCACAAAACCACCTTTTCTCTCCTCACCCCCAACAACCCCCCCCCTCCAAAAAAAACCCAACAAAATTTTAAGTAGCAAGTGAGCTCATGAAAACAGCAGAATTAAACTGGATTCCAGTTAGTAAAGGAATGTCAATGCAAGGCAGGGATAAGTATGGGGGAGCTAGTATTATGTGAGGATTCTTGTATTTGATCATGAATGTGTAGTGTGACAAAGCTCTGTCCTTATCTTCATGGATCCTGCGTTTCCTGGCAGATTTTTACTAGCCTCAGCGGCTCACTGTGACCCTCCACGGAGCCCTTCTCTCTCTGGAGACAAGGTCACAGCCTATTGAGCCATTTTCATCACAAACCAGTGAGGAGAAGCTATCCTTCCTGGCACAGTCTCTATTGTCTCTCAATCTCAGAGACTAATTAGGGGAGGCAGAAAGGGGGGAGCCCAGGCCCGCCCTCTACTCTGGGCTCCAGCCCAGGGACCCTAACAGTATCAGCTAAGATGGCTGACCTTTTATCCACAAAACACAATACAATTCCCTGGGCTACTTCCCCACAGCAGTCCCTGCTTCTTCAAACTCCACTTCACCCTTACCTCAGGGCCTCCTTCCTTCTGGATAATAAGTTGTCCACCACTCAGTCTCACCAACAGCATAACTTCCTTCCACAGCTCCTGACACTCACAGCCCACCTGACTAACTGGGAGGTTTTTATCTGGTTTCAGCCAGTCCCTGATTGGCTTCAGGTGTCCCAATTAGGCTAGCTGTTTCTGCTCCTTTCTAGAAGGTTCTTAATTGGCCCCAGGTGTCTTGATTGGCCTGGAGTAGCCTTTGTTTGGCTATCCGGGGAACAGGGACCTGCACATCCTGAGACTAATATACCTGCCTTCCAGCACTCTCCTATATCCTTCTGGTCTGACTCCGTCACAGTAGGGACAGCCTTTCAATAAAAAGAAAGAGTTCTGGTAGGAAAGGTGGACTGTAAAAACAAAACCAAACAACCTCCCCACTCTCTTTCTCTCTCTCGCTCTCATATCAAACAAAAATATTTGCTAGGCAGTTTGCAATCTTGACAGCAGAACTAGCATGTCTTTGCTCAGTTCCTCTAAATGTAATCTGAGTACATTCCACTAAAAATTAGGTTGTCTCCTCACCTGAATTTGAGATTAAAAGTAAAAAAGTAAGTATAGTAAAGGAAAATACAGTAAATATATTAATTTTAATATAGTAAAATAATACAGGAAAATACAAGTAGACCAAAAGTTATGTTGGTTCTTGAGTATCAGAAGAGATCCATCAGTGAAAGTGCCTTTATATTTACCTCACTGTAACTGTAAAGCCTATTAATGTGTTTTAATTTGACCATACCATAGTATAAAGCTTCTTATAAACTCTGCATGACTTTTATTACCTCGAAGATGAAAGATCTAATGTTCCTTTATAAACTGACATCCAGTTTTTGCTGACCCACTGAAATAGTATTGTACATCACATGTGCAATATGGACAACATATCCAATATTCCTCCAGATTTAGTCACGTTTGTGTGTAAAAGTCAGAACCTGAGATGTGTTTTCATAATTTGTTTAATAGTTGCTTAAGTTACTTTAATATGATTGTTTTCAGCTCTTCAAAAGTAGAATTATTTATTTTATTAGGTCAGCATTAGGGATGGAAGTAGGAACATATGTTGTCACCACCTTGTCTCTGCAGCAAACATTGCCTTTAAAATGTGGTGAAAGGAATTAAGAAGAAGCTGCACTGCGCAAAAAGTTCAGTGCTTTAGCAGAGCGTAAATGTTCCACTACTTTATATTACTCTGCAAGTTGCCTATGTCACTCTTAGTCAAGTATTAAACCTTTTTTATTTCACTGAAAGCCTTCTTTAAAACAAATGACATGACAAATAGCGTTATCTTTTGAAATCCTGTTGCTGCAATTCCACTATGAATTACCATGTCCATTCAAAACTTTTTCTCTTTCTTCCACACCCTTTTTTCTTCATTCTTTCCTTTCTAGAACTGAAAGAAACATGCATGGTGATAGTTTGCATGCATTTCGATAAACTTTTGCAGTGAGTTTTGTTTTTATAGTTTAGCAACAGCCAACCCCACCCAAGTTTTCAGTTTTTGAATTACAAAAAATGGGAAGAATTTGGGCAAAATGAGAAGTTTGGCAGAATTTGTTGCTAACTCAGTGAACCTCAACAGGCATATGGTAAAACTTGCCATTTTTCATTGATCATTTTGCTGCTTTTAAAAGCTAGAGAGAGCCTTGCTCCCCAGATATTGTCATAAATGTTCTTTCTTTTTTAAGTGATATTGCTCATCAGAATATAACGGAGATGAAATTGTTTGTGTATGTGTTTGTGTGTGTGTGTGTTTATCTTTGGCATCTTTTTCTTGGTTAATATCTGATCATACAACCAAAACGTGATTTGTACTATTTCCACTCTAGAAAGGCTGTAGTAGAAACACATTTCTTTACATCAAACATATAGCTGGAGATTGAACTGATATCAGCAGAGGTGTTGCTGAGAGTAAGGGGAAAACAAATGCTGGAGGATTAAAGGACTGCTCTAGTAGCAGCCCATGCCCTTCCTCTACCACCCTGTGTGGGTGAGGGGACCTGCTGGCTTCCTCTTCTATGGCTCATGTATGAGGAACTAACACCTACGGTCCTCTCTCAACAAGAAGTCAGGAGACAGAGCCACAGAGTCAGCCCAATACTGGTGAGTTCAAGGAGTGTGGTGCACATAGGGTTGTGTGAGCAAATAGTGGGGGAACAACTGAAAATGAGACTGTCTCTGAGGACGGTAGTTGGGCAGATAAGTTCCTTCAGCTTAGGTCAATAAAGCAAAATATCAGGAACTATTATTTTCCTTAGGGAAATATTGCCCTGAGATCCAGTCAGAATTTGTATTATATTAACTTTTCATGGGCTGCAGAGATTTTTGTCATGAAAGCATGTCTATATTACTAGGTTCTTATACCATGCCCATTTCTGTAGTATCTGAGAAATTCTCCTCTAGCAGAATAGGGGTGACGCCAGTGGGTTTTATCCTGCAGGAGTAGGGAGGGGACTCTATTTTACAATTGGACAGATCTCTAGGCAGTGCTACAGACAAAGAGAGCTGCAAAAAGCAACTTCTAGCTAAGAACAGCTTAACTCATCTAATGGCTCAGTTCTAAAGGAATTCAAACCTCAAACATTCCTTGCATTGAGCTCTTAGGAGCTGTGTTAGATTCCAGGTCCATGAGAGCTTATCTTCTACAACAGGGGTCTCCAGACTATGGCCCGCAGGCCGAATACAGCCCATGCTTCGATTTGTCTGGCCCCCAGCTGAGCAGTCACGCCGAGAAGCCGCTGCTGCCCCCCACACCACGCGAGCTACTGCCGGCAGGCCCCTGTGTGGAGGTGTGAGTGCCCTTGTGGCACAGCTGGAGGAGTAAAGTGGGGTGAGGGTTGTGGCAGGGGCTGGAGGAGCAAAGTGGGGGGCAGCGGCGCAGCTGGAGGAACAAAGGGTTAAATTTTCACTACAGCACTGAGCCAAACAGTCCCAACCAACAAAGTTACCAAAGTACAGCCAGACTTCTGAGTATGTATATTTGTATGATACAAGGGCCCAGTTGCAGTCCCCATTTCTGAAATTTGTAAGGCAGTGATGTATAACACAGTCCACACATTTACAAGACACTTTTCCTTAGCAGAGGTTTCCAGGCTGGATGTCCATTTTGGTAGGGCTGTCCTGCAGTCATTGCTAAATTAGGACTAAATATTCAGCTCCAAGCAAACAGGAAACTTTTTTTGTTTGCACTGTTGTTCTAGTGCAGGGGTGGGCAGACCTTTTGGCCCGAGGACCACACTGGGGTTCCAAATTGTGCAGAGGGCCAGGTAGGGAAGGGTGTGCCTCCCCAAACAGCATGGCCCCACCCCCTATCCAATCCCCACACACTTCCTGCCCCCTGACAGCCCCCCTCAGAACCACCGACCCATACACACCCCTCCCCTGCTCCATGTCCTCTCATCACCCACTCTGGAGACCCTCCCACTCTGACCTCCCAGGACCCACCCCCTATCTAAGCTCCCCTGCTCTTTGTTCCCTGACTGCTCCCTCCCAAGACTCACCCACCCTAATCACCACCCCCGGGACTCCACCACCTCAGCCCCCGCCCTTGCTTACTGTACTAAGCTGGGCGCTCCAGCCTGAGCGCTGGGCTCTGCAGCTCAGCCCAGATGGTGCCCCGACCCAGGAGTGCAGGGCCCTGTGGCTCGCAGCGCTTGGCCTGGCCCCTGGCTGGGGAGCGCTGGGCCCCGCGCCTCCCCATGTTTGGCCCAGCCCCTGGCCCAGGAGTGCGGGCTGGACTCAGCCACACTCACTGGCACCACTCCCCCTGCCCAAGCTCACAAGCTGGATAAAAATAGCCGGCGGGGGCACATATGGCCCACGGGCCATAGTTTGCCCACCTCTCTTCTAGCCCTATTGGTCTCATGATATGCGAGAGACAGGGTGGGTGACAAGGTAATATATGTTACTGGAACAACGTCTGATGGTAAAAGAGACAAAGTTTTAAGCTTCAAAGAGCTCTTCTTCAGATTTGGAAAAGCTAAGCAGAGTGTCGCAGCTAAATACGAGGTGGGACAGATTGTTAAACATAAGGGATTAACACATGATGCAAGAAACCACTTAAAATGAAGAGGGCAATTAACACCTCTGCAGTCTGAAGACAAAGGACAAATTGTTGTAATGAACTATACCACCAGTGTCTCCGTTGAGACCACTTTCAGAGGGGTAACCACGTTAGTCTGTATCAGCAAAAACAACAAGGAGTCCTTGTGGCACCATAGAGACTAACAAATATATTTGGGCATAAGCTTTAGTGGGGTTATAGCCCACAAAAGCTTATACCCAAATATATTTGTTAGTCTCTAAGGTGTCACAAGGACGCCTCATTGTTTCTGTTGAGACCATGATTTTTAGTGTGTAGCCTGGTTATTAATTTAAGTTTCCAAGCTCAACTTTTGGAGGTGTTGTACAGGTTTTCTTTGAGGATGAGGACTGATAGGTCAGCTGTGGAATTATAATTTCTGAAAAGTGTTCACTCATGTGCCCATGAGCTGCCTTTTTTGCACACTACTGTGGTGTTCTACTCCTCTGGGATTCTGTATTGGTGAAGAAACCCAGTGAGGGTACGTCTTCACTACTTGCCGGATCGGCGGGTAGCAATCGATCTGTTAGCGATCGATTTCTCGCTTCTTGTGAAGATGCCCCATCGACTCCCGTAACTCCAGCTTGACGCAAGGCGCAAGCCGGAGTCGACGGGGGAGCGCGCCACCGACTGCCACCGCCATGTGGACGGCAGGTAAGTCGGCTGAAGATACGCCGACTTCAGCTACGTTATTCATATAGCTGAAGTTGCGTATCTTCAGTCGATTCCCCACCATCACCACCAGTGAAGACCAGCACTTACTAGAGTTGAGGCTGCTCCACTTTTATGCCTTCGAGTGGGGACAGGGAATGAAGATATCTGGTATCCACAGAAGAACAAAATAATGCAAGCCAAAATAATCTGATGATAATCTGATCATAATGTGCTTGAGAATCAGGAGTGGAATCCATGTAGACATCACAGCTCTGAGAACTACAGTTACTGTAGGTAAATATCCATTCTTTATTGTTATTTCTTTTATCCCTTTTTTTTCCTCACAAAAGGTAATTAAGCCATAAACAGAGGGCTGACAACTAATTTTATCTGCAGCAAAATGAATACATAAGCAAACATATAATTTTAGTGGAGCAAAATTAAAAAATATATATTTTAATGATGTTTTAAACACACCAAATCTCATTTCCCCCTCCCCACTCTAACACCATAGATTTTCCTACTTCAGTATGCATAGAAACATTTGCTAATTTTAGTAAATAAATGTTCTCTTATTGAATATTCCCTGATTGTTCAGCAGGCCCTACTGGTCTCGATTCATGGTGCAAAATTGCTTTTTATTTCTCTTTTCTGTTCTCTGGCTCCCTTCAGAGTGGGAATGATCTGAGGGAAAAGACATTGCCTTTCCTACAGCTAAATTTTCATTGACATTAATAGGAGTCATGTGGCCAAATCCCTGCACACAGATTTGAAAATTTAAGGTTTAGTGTTTTTTCTGGGCAGATTCTTACATTGCCAGAGTTCTGAATCATCTGAAAAGATATTAAATATGTAACTATACAATGTCAGCAGTGCCTAGAGAGTTTATCTCCAAAATTATCACCTGCCTTCAAAAAAAACTAAAACCCTAAAGTATTGATTGGATAAAAGGTAGCTGATAAAGAATAAGGCAGCACCTCAGCAGATTACCCTAATCAAATGGGAAGAATATTAACAGGGCCAGTCACTGTTCTGATAATATTTGGTTTGAAATTCAGAGACCTTGACTAAAGTTGTGTTTCATTCTTTTTGAATATTTCTGCTAGACATTTAAATTACAGAAGAGAAAGAGAAAAACTATCAGAACATAAAACACATTTTAGGGAATGAACTTAGGAAGTTTTGATTTGTAGTAAAATGTATATGGTACAGTGTGGTAAACAGTCAAAACTTTTCATAATCTTTATACAGTGTGCACAGTAGTCAGCCATTAGGCCCCCAATTCAACAAGGCACATAAGCACATCCAAAATGTTGAACATGTGAGTAATCCCATGCAAGTCAGTGGGAATACTCATGTGCTTAAAGTTACATGTGTATTTAAATAATTTGCTGAATTGGAGTCCAGGGTGGCACAAAACCCAACATTTTCATTTGTGGAGGGCTTGTTTTAAATCTTTTTTTCCCCTGTTTTTGGACGGTCACAGCTTCAAAAAATGTGTTTGAAAAGAAGCCAAAAACTGAAAGCAAAAGGCACCTGAAATCAGATTGTTTTGCCTGGTTGGGGTCAAACCCATTAAAGTGTGGATAATTTCTGCTTATGTGGCCTTCATGCTCAAAGTCCAAGTACTTCACCAATAGTAATGACATTATCTTCGCAATGTTCCTACAATATAAGGAAGTACTAATATCCCCATTTTATTGGGGAGGGGAGAGGCAGGAAAGCACAGATGGATTAAGGGTCAGCTTCTGATACCCTGGGCCTGGCTTGGTAACACCTTACTCCATAAGTATTCCTGTTGACTTCAGGGTGATGACTCTTGCAGTAAAATATACCACACATATGAGAAAGGGTATCTGAATCTAACTTTAGATGACTTGATCAAGGTCATCAAAGAAGTGTGTGACAGAGCTTTTAATTGAACCATTGGATTTCTTGAATCCAGTCCATGACCATAAGCCTATCCTTCCAGTCAAAGCCACAACTAAAGCCTCAGCTTGGCCCTAGTTTGCTCAAAAACTGGCCCAGCCTTGTTTGAAACTCCAGCCAAGTCTGATGGGTTTGATTTTTCTCAGCAACATTTTGCACAGCTCTGAAGGCCATCAACCGTATGAAATACTCCATAGAGTTAGCTATTGTGAAATAGTACTTGGAAAAGGACAACTCTTGAGCCTGGGTCTCCAGTGTGTAGCAGATAGTTTTGTCCAGCTAAAGGCTGAGTTATGCGTTATTCTATTTAGAGAATTTTCTATTGAATGACAGCTAAGCCAGGATTGAGCTAATACCCCATGTCCTAAGATATTGAAGTCAGTGAAAGAGAGAGTGAGAGAGAAAATAGTACAGGGTAATAGATTCATTTTCATCAGTCATGGAGGATGCTATTAAATCACTTACTGTTATTGAAACAGTGTGTCTTCCATTAATAATAGCACTGCAACTTCATAACCTTTCCTACTAAGGAAATCTGAAGTGGCTTGTAAAAGGTGAAGAAAAGGTTTTGGAACTGAAACTAATTGCCATGTAGTTGGTTTATTTTTGTTTTGTTTTTTTTAATTGCACCTAACTGTAAGGTGCAGTGTAGAAACGCAGTTTTAAAAGTTTTTTTATCGGCGCTGGAGACAAACTTGGAATTAAAATCAAGAACAATCTGAAATGTTGGGTTGTTCCACTTTTAAAAATAAGTTCCCTTCTCATTTGCAATTAAAATGTTTGGAATTTGCATAAAATGTGTGAAATTAGAGATAATTGAAATACAGTAGCTATAAATGTGTCTGCGCCATTTGAAAAATAAATAAAATGTCCACTAAAAGGGTGCTAAAGCCATACCCCCATCTCTTGTTTCTCACATTTGGCGCTCTGGTATTTTTCACACTTTTATAGCTAATTTTTATTGCAAAACAATATGTTACATTTGTAGCAGTTGTGGGAATGCAGAATAGCCCCTGGCAGCTTTGTGAAAAATGGAATGTTAGGAACACATTTAGAAGAATACAGTTTTCAATTTCATCCACAACACTGGTGTCATGGATTCACATTAAGTGTGATCTAATTGGAAAGAAAGAAAGAAAGATAGTGAATAAGTTAAGGAAATACTTTAAATAAATATTCCATCCTCGTTTCATTCCCTTTCTCATATTGTTGATGAGTCCCCTGCCCCCCCCTGCCCCAACCCCCAATACCCCTCTGAGGGAGTGCAGTAAGAGCCAGAACCCAGGTCAGAGCTGTTAAAAGCCCATGTTTAAAGTGCCACAGCTGAGAGTTAATCCTGGAAAACTTGTTTCTATGATATGGCATAAATAAAGGGTACCCCACTGGAGAGTGCTACAGCACCTCTGTTTGGATGGGAGAGAGAAAAATCTCTGCTGAAGAACAGAAACCCTTTTGGGACTAACTCCCCAGTGCAGGGCACAGCACTCCCCTCTCAGAGATGTAGCATTAACAGAAGAGTGTGGAGCCTGAGTACCCCGACATGAATGCCACAGCTATATTTTGTGTAACTCCCAGCTGTGTCTCCAACATGTACCTCAGTGGAAAGTTGTTTTTTTTTTCCTTTTCATTCTGTAGGCCAAGGCTGTTTGGATCTTTTACCTCCTCCAAGCTGATGGCTATTTTAGCAGCTAATATAAATGTAGCTTCTCCTCTAAGCGGCACCATCTCCTTCACATACTCCGAGCTCTGCTGGCCTAGAACGTTAGCATTCATCTCTGTTGCCAGATCTTTGTTTTCTTGGCTGCAGAGCAAAATGCTCCTGATGTGCAACTAAGTTGGCGCAAGGGACTCTATCTTTCACAGATAATAGAACTGGAAGGAAGGACCTCTATCATATTGCCAAATTACACCTTATTAGCATGTGCACTAGTGAATGCCTGATACTGGAATGTACATGAATATCTTACCGTACATATGAATCATGCAGATATTTCTGTAACTGCAATCTTGGAACTCAAAAAAATGTTATTGATATAACCCCTCTTGCCTCTTTTTTAGTGAAATTATACTCTGATGTCCTGTCATTTTTGATGCTCTGCAGTGTTTCTGTTACTAGGGAACCCCAGTGAACTTCAAAAGAAGTTGCTTTGGTGTAGAAATGGGCAGCTATTCAAATACTCCGCATCTAAGAAAAACAACAAAAACAAAAACAAAACGAAACACAAAAAACCACAACTGCATTTTGATGTAAATCCACACAGTTCTGAATCAGGAGACCTGGGTGAAGTTTGCTGCATCAATCTGTCAGTATTCCCAATCCTAGAATATCATTTCTGGAAACAGTGCTTTCTGGAGGTTTTACTTGTGGAAGAAAATCATGCCAAAGTACCTGTGCAGGTACTGTACTACACGTAAAGGAAAGAGTTATTTTAACACCTGGACCTCCTTTAGCTGTCTCCCTATTCTCTGATACAATCAGGATCCGGAACCTTGTAACACTCACAATTTGGTATCTAAATGATTATATATATATATATATATATACACATACATACGTGTGTGTGTGTGTGTATATGTATGTGTATATATATATATGTATATAAATTAGCATTCTCAGAGCTTTTTTATCTCAATCCTACATCCCTGTAGCAGAGATGCTGATGTGCAGTGGATCAAATCAGGGACTTCACAACAAACCTTCCATGGTTCCTGCCTTTTGAAATAAGGCTTACTAGGATGTGGCAGACTTTCAGCATGGTTTTGCACAGCCCTGAAAAATTAAAAGCTAGATTGTACTGCCCTCTACTTACGGCGATGTCTTAAAATCCACAAAGTCACCCTGCCCCATGAGGAGCACAAGACGGACTGTGTTTCAGGCTGATGAAATCTCTCTGGCGCCGCTTTTTGTGCATGGGGCAAAGCAAGGGTAGGACCATGTCGCACATCCTCTTTGCCCCTCTACATCCCTTTTTTAGAGTGCTGCTCTTTAAGGGGGAGCAGAAGTGGGCAGTCCTAGTACTGTTCAGGTTGCCCAACTTTGACACTATGTATATAATAATAGCTAGCTGCCTTTATATAATAAACTGCTTTGGAAGGAGGGCAGAATGAGACAAGGGGGTGAAAGCGGGTGCTGAGATATTCAGTGGTTGATTAGATAAAACTCTGAAAAGACCAGCATAGTTGATAATCCTACATTTAGTGGGCAGGAGGAATTCATCAAGCAATCACCGTGTTCCTTTCCAATCCTATCATCTCTGAGTCAAGGTACAGGAATGCAAAAACAGTGCAGAAAGCTGAAGCACAGAACCCCAACACAGAGCTTTTCCACTGATTTCTGTGACAGTCTCCTCTCCCTCATCCCTTTAAATTTTGCTAAATTTAATGTCCCAGAGGGGCAGAAGTTTGAGTGATCAGGTATAGAAACTGCCTCTTTTTCACAGATAGATGACTAGGTTAGTCTAAACTTACTGACTAATGTGCAGAATTGATCATTTCCATAGTCTTTTGTATCACACAAAATTTCAAGCAGAGAACCCAAGGCGTTTCCTTTCATCAACCTGGTTCTAATTTGATCAAAGCACTAAAAAAATTCAACCCACCTTATTTCCTGTCCAGCTCTTTTACACTTTACAGCATATTATATATTCATCTCTTCTCCCTGAATTTTAAGAAGCAACTGGTTATATAATTGGATCAACAGTTGCCAATCACTCCAGCATAACATTACATTATTACTAAGCAGCCTCTAATTTTGCAGCTCTTTTTTACTCTGACTATATTATCCCTGTATACACATTAAGACAATCAAACGATCCTCTTAAGGAAAATAAGGGTTCAAATAACACCAGCAGGACAGGTAAACGAACAGAAGTGAAGGTTCACTCTTATTATCTTATGTCATGTTAGCAGAAGGAAGGCCTGAAATACTATCAGTGTGGTGCTTCTATTAGTCCTACCAGCAAATCAGACTATTACTGCCGTAATGAAGCTGACCATATTTATGTACTCATGCACAGTAGATCAAATTAATTTTCTGGTCCCAAAGCCTAATGGCTCAAATGAGCATTTTGTAACAAATATTGATTCAAAACAAAACAAAAATTCTGCCTCAGAACAACCCATTGTGGATACTGTATGTGTGATACACCATGTTACTTCATTGTTCAATTATAATTTACATGTATAACAACAGCAGGCACTATTTCATTTCAATAATTTATACAATTATACACGATTGTTAAAAATGCAAATAATATTTTTCTCCCTATGCTTGAGATGTAACAATATTCTTTGAAAGACCTTGAATCTTGTCTGAGTAGTATCTCCATAAATAAAACTGAGTGACAATCTTTTAGAAAACGCCATGTTTTATACCATTAATTCACAGATAAGCTTTGTTAGTCAAATAAGCATTTAATTCCCAATAGCCTGAATATTTCAATATCTAGCAGCAAACAAATAAATAGAATATGCACAATAGCAAACAAATTATAGAAAATATGCCATAGAGTTGACATTTGAACTCATCACCTCTTAGGTAAAGATGAACAACTATTAGTGTAATTTCATTATTATGAGAATCATTTTTTGTTTGCATGCAATTCATTAACCAATGTATTATCTTGAAAGAATTAAATCCGTTAAATGTAGCGTAAGCAATAATAATGATAATATAAAGAAAAGAAAACAATACATTTTCTTTTGTTTATTGACCACTCCAAGCGCATGCATTGGTGGTACATACCTGTTTGCTTGACAATGTAATATAGAAAATAAACTCGTTTATTCTGAGCATTCTCATTCTTTGGCCTACTGAAAAAGCACAGGAGCAAAATATAGCTCTGTACGGTTGACTGTAATTAAAATCTTTTAAAAATTTGCAGAATAAGTGAGAAAATTCAGCTGAAGTGACTTCTGAATTCAGATGTGTGTGTTTGTTTTTAAGTGATCATGAATTATTTTTAAGAGTATAGTAGCATTTTATTTATTCCATTCAACTTGTATTTATTTAAATCACAAATCAGGATAGGTGCCTGGCCCTTCAGACAAGTGCTTGTTATACACAAGCTGATAAAATGAAGTAACTGGGTTTATCACTTTTGAAGCCAGTTTTACAGTACTGTATTTTTTTCTTTGGCAATTCATGCTGTTTTTTTTAAAGTAATTCAATAAAACCACTTCAACATCCTCCTGTATAAAACTGATTGTTGATGAGACACATGGTCATCTTCATCTGCTGCTGTGTCCCTTACTTTAAAACAAAACAAAACAAAAATGAACAAAACCACAAGCAGTATGTGCAGATTGAATTTGGGATATTCTCCATGGGGGAGAAAAAATCCATATAATCTACAAGAAACCCCCTCCCCTTCACAACCTCCTAAAGATGAGAGCAATATTAAAATTCACAGTTTCAGATCCACTACAGATTAATGTGGATAGATATTTAGTTCTCTGTTAGTTTCCCATGCACCGACACAATGAAGTTGATAGAAATTACTACAGTGGAATGCTTAAAGCAGATGTTATTCCATTAATTAGCTCTGGACCTGAGTAGGCTCAAGACTTTCCCATTTTCAGGCCGATAGGAATTGGTCCCAGTGAGCGTGCTCCATATCCGCATTTAGTATCATCTCATAAACAGCAGTGAAAACACAGCAGGCCCTTGATGAAGATACATTAGCTTATTTCTAATTTAAAGTTATGTTGCTTAACCTTAATGTAATTGGTCACTGGTGACCAACTGTTTGTATATTGAGTTGATGACCAAAGAGATGTAATAAATTATAAAACTCACTGCTTAAATGGAGGGAATGACTATTCTGTTAAAAGCCTTGTGTGTAATAATGGTAAAATAATTGCACCTCAAACAGAATAGCTGTGACTCTGTTAATACTAACAAAGTCTTTCTCCGGGAGGTTAGTTTCATCCCTTTTTAAAGCAAGTATATGGAACACATACGTCTTTTTTTCTCTTTCTACCAGTGTAATCTCTTACATTGGCTGAAGAGTAAACTTTATAAACCCAGGCTAACATTGATTAAAAATAAATTGGTAAATAAAGATAGGCTCTTATTTGAGGGTTGTGTGGATTAAAATAATTAACCAATTTCTGTGGTTAAAAGGAAACAAAAGAAATTTGCACAAATAATTATATTCTGTACATCTATTAAGACTCACTGCTAGACATGTTTTAGAGAAGGTTTGATTAGCTGGTAGAATAACCAGGATAATAATCAACTATGGAAGTAAGTAATTGACACAACTTTAATGTTTAATAATGAATAACATGCCAGGGGCAAAATAAAGGAAAATTTTCTCCTTTCTGTGAACCAATTCAGACCTAAAATTTCTTAGGCCAAAGATAGCAATTACTTGAGATTCCTGAACTGCTTCTCTAGTATTATAGCAAAACTAACAAGTGCAGTTAAAAGGAAAGCACACAAGTGGCTATATTAAATCTATTGGTTTCTATATGTTGCAATTTAATTTCAACTTTTGTCCCTGTTGAAGACTTAAGGTCTGATTTTAAAAATGTAGAAATGTAATGAACACATACTCTTATGTTTCTTTTTTTTTTAAATAGATTGTACTATCTAACTGTTAATTAAATCAAGAAGAATAAGTTTATGATTTGCTTGTCTCAGAAGGGATTCTTTCTCTAAATATTTGCATTTAAAATTTGGTTTGCCTCCAAAAACCCTAACTTCGCAGTAAAGGGAACAGTTTCTTTATTCTTTTTATTCTCACATTTCATTTCTTACAAGGACCTCCCAATAATTTAAACTATTTACTGTACCTCAAAGATCTTTATTTCCCCCCTGATCCCTCAGAGAAATATAGGAGCATGTCTATTTACTGCTAACATTAGATTTACCTTTGAAGACTGGTTCACATACGAATGTCTCCATTTTGTAAAAGTCATTATTTTTTATATCTCTTGGAATGGTAAGTTTTTGTATTTTGTATATTAGTGTAAACATTGCCATGTTTGCTATGGAAACTTAAAAAGCAGAAACATTAAGGTATCTGTGTTTTAAAAACACAACCTTTACCAGATAAAATATAGATATTATTTTGAGCATTGTCTTGAATTTATATTTAAAAGCAAAATAACAAAACCATGAATAAAAAATGCTCCTTTGAATTCTTAACACTCTAACAGAACTGCTCCACCAATGGAGAAGCAGGTGGGGTAATGCATCACAATTCATATAATTGAAGCTGTAAAGAAAGATGAGAGATATGTGCACTGTTTGTGTCACAGCAGTTGTGATCTGTGAAAATAACTTCCGAACAGCCTTTCTTAATAGTAAAAATGACTCTGTTGCTGTTCCAACTGAAAATCAATACAGCTCACAATTTTAATAAGGAACATGAATCTGGAAATGTGTTTAGTATCAGGTTATATAAACACACCCTAATGAGATACTATAAAATCCATCACATTAAAGGCTGGTTTCCTACAAGGTATATTAGCTTAAAAATATTCAATATATTAGGTCAGTATACAGCACTACCCATAATAAAGCAGGTCTGTCAAGATAAGATGCATGTTTTGCCCCTTAAAACTGTTAGGTTTTGCACATTTTATAAGGTTCTTTGAATACATGAATAAGATAAGTTATTCCTATCCCTTTCTTAAGCAATCTCAGAAATGGCTGTGACCTGAAATTGGAAATCTTGTAAACACCCATCCGAAGAAAATGTGTGCAGTTCTGTCTTAAAGAGACGGTACATGTTTAATTATCCTAACTTCTTCTAGGAGAATACTATTAACATGCACATTAGCATCATCTCATTGGTTCCTCCTGCTGCTCCACCTTAGGGGCAGCAATAGGAGCTAATCTTATAGCTCCCATGCGCATAATAATGAAATTTTGTCTTGTCTCGAAGGCAGTGTTCTTTGGTCTAAAGTACAGCAGGAAACATTTCTTTTTTTAGAAAATTCCTGACCAGCTCATTTAAAAAGATTTTAAAAATTAACGTTCTCCCTATGAGAATACCGCTGATTGCAAAAGACATTGCTTTGACTTGTGAATGAAACATTAAGAAACTGTGCCAATAAATGTGTTCCATATTCTCACAGAGATATTCAATATAATATAGATGTTTGTGTATTTCGCTTTTTGTAAAACTGAAAGCAGTGGGTTGTGTTTTTTTACAGTGTCTGTGTAGGGTATTCTCAAAGAAATAACCAAAGAACAACAAAAAGATATAATTTTAATATAAAATATCTTTGCTTTTTGTGTACAATATTCCACAAACTATGATAGGAGATGAACGGGAAAAAAAACTACAAGCAAAAAAAATACATGTGAATCCAAGGCTACTGAATTAAGGGAGGTTGTACCAACATTTCCCCCACTCTACATTATTTGTATTCAAGGTTTTTGAAATGACATTGTAATCTGATGATGCACCAGCCTATTATATTGTCTAGCAGGACAAATATCCTTGCGTTTTCTCTGTAGAACTAACACAATTTTTCCATGTCAGAGGTGCATAATATCCTGGCGGTCATAAGGAATGATGCTATTAATCCTCTTGGGCAATCTCCAGGTCTGATTATTAGGGAAATAAATTTGCATGCTGCATATGAGCTAGGTGAATCACCGAGAGCACAAATTATATTTCCTGACAGCAAGTTAGAGAATGGAGCCACATCGCTTTTTTATCTTTTTTCTCCCCCTCTGAAAGCTATAGAATTGCAATTCATTACATGAGATTGGTTAGAATTCAAGTCTCTTTTTAAGTTGATATTAAGTTGAGTCTGTTATCTCTGTGAAGGCTAGTGGGTTCCCCTGAGTATCCACCTAATCACTACTTAAAAAAATCGAAACGTATAGTTAGTGTCATGATTTAGGTACCAGAGCTACTTTATTTATCAGCACAGAGTGAGATAATTTCAATTTGAGGCTCTGTAGCCCTCATGAATTTAACTGTCTTGAAAGCCGCCCTCTCACCCCTTTTCCTTTTCTTTCCCCCCGCCCCCCATATTGTAATAATGGTTACTCTGCATACCTCTATTGCTATGTTCCCAATGCATCTTACAGAATTGGTTTGGGGTTTTTGGTTTGTTTGGGGGTTTTTTGTGGGGGTTTTTTGATATTGTTGCAGACTTGATTTTTCACATGTTTAGGTAAAACATCGCTCGCCTTTCAGTTAAGAAATTTGGCTGCATTTTCTCTGCCAGAAGCACTGCCAGGCATGTCTGCTTTCAGTATCAGTGATGAATGTATTTTTATTATTCCCACCATTTGGCATCTGAGAAACCTTTTTGCATTATTAAATCAGAACAGTGAGAATGATAGCAAATAAGAGGAGAATAAATGGCTTTATGTCCTAATGTATTAATTAAGTAGGCATTTATTATAATCATGGTTTTATAGACATGTAGTAAAAATGTGTGATTTATCAGTGATATATTTACTGAGTTCTGCATATGATCACATTCAAGAGCTGATTTGGAGATTTCCACTTTTAACAGATTTCACTTTGAAATCCCACTCCTTGGTGCTGTCCTGTACATGCAGATAACAAGCATAACCAAGCCTTAGTGTGGTGAGTAACAATATAGCTGTAAACAGCACGGAGACGAGAGGAATGTCTCGATTAAAGGTAAAATTTCTATAAACCCATATAGATCAGACACAGCAGACTTGAATTGACTTTTGGGGGGATTCTGAAATGTCTTGTGTTACCTCAGTGAAGATGAGAAAAGGTTGAAGACATAGAAAATGTCTAAACTGGTAAGAATAGCAAACATAACTGAAACATAAAGAGACAGGTGGTATATCTAACAATGCCAAATCTAAAATCATTTACTTACTGGCTACAGGCAGCAATATTGAGAGCAAAAGAGATACATCTCAGACTTGAGGTTTCATATGCATTGTCAAATAAATAGCGAGGTGGAAGGACTCTTAATAATATTATATAAAATCTTCTGAAGATTTGTCTGTTATTGCATCAGTTTGGTTTCTTTGTTTCTTGATCATGTCTGGTGCCATTTCTTTTTAGAATAGAGGTGGGGTGCTTTTTTTGTTGTTGTTGTTTTTGTTTTGTTTTGTTTTTGCATTTGGACTGTGACCATGCATAGGCAGGAAGTATTACCCACGTTTACAAAAAGGAACTTTTCCAGAATGTCCACTGGGGAGGGATTTGCCTTCTCATAGTATTATTTCCTATCCTTGGAGAGAGACATTAGACTTATTTTTGCAATCAGATAGCAGTGCTGCTATAAATGCAAGTAACTTTAATTTCTGGCTTGCACAAGACATTGCCATTGGTAACACAGGATGCTCATAATTGTCCTGAAATAAGAGAGGGTTGTAACATGGGGAAGCTAAGAGAGATACTGCCACAGCTGAGATCAGAAGAGGGACTCAAGCCTCAGTCCACTACCCTATAAATGAAGAGGACCAGCTGGAGCAAATCATTCTCTGGGAGGAGTTTGTGCTTCTGGAACGCACTTCCCTGCGTTGGGCCATCAGAGCCCAGATTGGTTAATCTTCCAGTCAAGATGCAAAGCCCATCTTTTCTTTCTGTTTTCTCAGGCTGTTGAAGAGGGACCATGGTGGGGCTAGTGATTATATGCATGGGCAGCCTTTCTGGGGATAGGAACTCAGAGCATAGGATGGGCACTGACAGCTATGGTTAATATAAATTTGAATAAATAAAATAAAAGTGGCTGGGATTTGTGAAAAAATAACGTAAAATATTTATTTCTGAAGACAGACTGGCCACTTCTTCACAGGAGTAAAGCACAATTGAGGTATTCACACCCATTAGCAAAACAGAACATTGTAGCGTGACACCTGACTGAAACTGCTGAGGGCAGGAACCAAATGTTAGATAGCAAAGCTTTGCTTCAAAACTTTACGCTCTTACGCTCTTGGAGTGGCTGATCAAAAATGCAATGAAAACACTGTCCTGGAAATATGGGAGAGCAAATCTAGATGAGAACTGAGAATCAGATGAGAAAACAAAAGTAGAATAAAGTGTAAAGAACAGAAATGCCTTCAGTTGAACAGGTTAAAAATAATTATTTCTCTAAAAATATGTGGTGGGGGGTTGCTTGTTGTTTTCTCCAGATTTCCCCTTGTCTGTTCATGTCTATGCTCTCTCTGTAGTCTTAAACCTTGTAACTAGTGGGACTCAGCAAACACACAAGGGAAGCCTGCTTAAATCAATTGTTTCTGTGTGTTCCGTGTTATTACAGAGAATGTTATTACACTACAATGTATTTCAATGCATGAGGATTTAGTGGTGCAGATTCCAGTGCCATAATGACCGAAACCCCACAAAAATCAGAGAATTGTGCCAACCGGAGCTTTTAGCTTCATTATGGAGAGCTTTTCCTGGAGGTTCATAAGCTTCATGCAAATATGTATAATACAAAGTGTGTACAGTGTTGATCCCAGGAGGGCTATTCCTCACCTCTGACTGACATAGCCAACCTTTTTAACTAGTGGAATTCTAACTGGAAATTAGCTGCTTGCGTTAAGGAAAATAACTAAAATATCTGAACTCCAGAGTGTTCCATTAAACTTTTAGTAGTTAGTATGCAGTTGCTAATATTGATTTTGTTTTTAGCAAAATGAAGCCTGTGTTGTGAGTATTAGAAATATCCATAGCTTCTCTTCTGGCTTTATTTCTTGCAGTAGTTTAGAAAGCAGAATGGTGCACTGAGTCTAAAATAGCCTGTTCTCCTGCCCGACTCTGTTGGGACTTGAACCTTGGATGCTGACACACAGGGTTCATCACTAAATCTGCAATGCTTCTTGATGCATCCTTAAGCCCCCTGCATACCCTCCTCCAACCTATGTCCAGAATACAACCCACAGTTAGATGTGACAGAGGGGAAAGGCTTGCTGCTTCTGTGTCACTACCTGCAGTCATATGTAGCTGAAGGCTCTGGCTTACATTTGAGACGACCACTGTGTGCCATCAACTTCTGTGCAGTGACCTGTCATAGAATTTCACATGGCCTGAATAACTGCCAGAACAATTCACCTTTCAGGGAAATGTAATGTTTTCTGATAAGAAGCTTATGTTAGTTTTCTTAGCAAATAGCCTGAAAGCATTCCTGACTATGGCATTTCTAGATATGATAAGTTGAAGGAAACATCCTTGACCATGACTTAACAAAACAGGCTGTTTGTTTAATGGGGTAGCTGTTTTGAGAAATGTAAATAAATGACAACTTAAGGGATGATATAAAATATACTGTCACAGAGGCAGCCCAAAGCTGCATTGTCACAGAAAACACAAGGCACTATTTATGGAGCTGTAAACAGGGGGCTGTGTTTATTATTGCAGCTAGAATTAAATCAGAATGCCAGAAATTTGGAGCAGCATTAGTCCTAATATTAGACACTTTTTAGGCAGGTAGCAACATATACTTTATGTTTTGTAATTAAATATATTTTGCATTCAATTACACATAAACCTGAAAGTTTAAAGAGCCAAATTCTATTGTTTGTTTCACTATGGCACCTCATTGAATCAGTGAAGTTGCAGAAGATAAACTAAGAGCACAATTTGGACCATACAATGTGTGATTTGGAGGTGGGGGGAGGTGCTTACATGCAGATGTTAAACATTTTGTAAGTGTGTATTTTAACCCAAGTATTCCTTTGTAGAGATGGTCTGGAATCAAATCCCTACAGCCAAAGCCACCTTTTGTGGGTATTCACAGCTTGCAGCTGACCTCTCTTTATAATGGGCTGAACCAGACCCCTAGCTCTAAACTTGCAGGGTGTTCAAAATCCCATTCTGATTCCTAATTGGACCGACGAAGCCTATCTCTGTTCTGGTGGTTATGCTGGACTTGCTTCTGTTAGTCATGCTAAGTACTACCTTGTTCCTTGAGGGAATTCACTGAAACCAATGGAACAGCCTGAGGAATGAGGTACTATTGAGTGTGAAACTAGCCCTTTATTATTAATTTATTATAAGCGCTGCAAACCTTACCTACGCTGAATATGTTCATCAGGGGGAAACCTGTGTAGCACTTCTAAAGGTAGTTTTATAAACTGCACTGCACACCCTTCACACTGAAAATGCTTTTCCCCCGCACTGTTTTACTGGTATTCCTGAACTATTACACTGCATTTAAAAATGAATTGTGTTCAATGACATTAGAGAAGGGGTTAGGCTTTCTGAGCTGCCACCAGTGACATATGACTGTAGTGACAGTCAGTCAGCAGTATTCAAACTGAATTAATCTGAAAAAGCAGCAGACTTCAATGTGAAGTTTAGGGGAAGGCTGAGCAGCTACATATTTACAAAAGGGATGTCACTGAACCGTCTTTCTACCCAGGGATAGCCTATGGCTACTTAATACTTTAAAACCAGTAGTAGAAGGATTAAATACACCCGAAGTCAGGTCTTTGAGGCCATTTCTCTCTAATGCTCTCTTTTCCTTACTTGAGTTGGACCTCACCAGATTTTTTTTGAAGGGCTGTGACCAGGGCTGATGTTCGGATACCTTTTATTAGAATTGCACAGAAGTAAAAGAGGTCTTGCAGAGACACAGACTCCTTTTTCTGATGTCTTTGAAAAGTTAACGCATCTGAGGCTATAGACATCACAGGGGAGGAGGAGGAGGAGGGATATGGTAATAAAGGTGATAGTGATACCTTAATTTAACCAATATACAGTGCTAATTATGTAAACATGTGAGAACTCAAAAATCTTTTCATCATGTGTGTCACACAACTGAAATATTTTACAGTCTAATTCAAGATCATACAGTAATAACGTTATTTTACATTGGCTAGTTGACAAGGATAGGCCAGGACTGTCTATCAAACAAAACTGTTGTGCCAGATTGTATCTTGGCAATAAGCACAAAAGAAGAGCCAGTAACATTCTGTTTACATATTAATAGTCAAATCAGATTTAGTTCTGTGCTACAGACATCCCCTTAACTGGACAGCTATAAAGAGAAGGAAAGGGGAAAGATGCTTCTGCTTGGGTGGGCCATATTTTAAGCTAAGTGATTTTTACAGAGAACTTCTACTTCTATAGACTTGCGGATCAGGTTTCTCAAATGCACCCAAGAGATCAGGTTCTCATTCTGAAAGAGGATTTAAGCCACGATAGCTTTTCTCTTTCTTCATTGTTTAACACAGAAGACAACAAAAGGAGAATGTAGTTTTGAAGAATGACAGGTTTCTACCCCCCTGTTTCTTGCAAAACTTAAAACCATTTTGGGTACATCTACGTTATAACAAAGTGGTCAGCTTGTGAGCAGCGTAGGTATAAGAACCATGGAGCGAAGAAAAGTTGGGTGTTTCTGGCACCACACAGGGAAAAAGATGCTGCTTTTTTCTTTTAAGACCTGCACCCTATAGTAGCTTTAGTTCATTTCAACTCGTGCAGTCTCCCTATGCCTCCCCTCCTCCCCCGGCCCCCTTCTCCGGTCCCCACCAGAATTATTGTTATGGAACAGAAAGGGTGAAGTTCTGGACCCACTGAAGCGAATGGAAGTTTTGCCATTGAACTCAAAGGGTCAGGATTTCACTTGGGAAGTGCAACACCAGTTAAGAGTGGTCTATCCAGTTCAATATCCTGTCTCTGATAGCAGCCAGTACCAGATGGATATAAAGACAATATAAGAAATCCCTTAATGCACAAAGGGGATGTTTCTTCCCAACCTCCATCAGTTAGTACTTTGATTATGCCCTGAAGCATGAGGGTTTACATCCTTTATAAATATATTATCTTGGCCAAATTAGCGGTTGATGTTCTCATTATCATTTAAAATGTCTAATTATGTTTTCTGAACCATATTAAGCCCTTAGTGAATGATATCTTGTGGCAATCTGTTCCACAGGTTAATTATGCATCATGTAAAATGCATCATTGTAAAATGCATTTTCTTCTGTCAGTTTTTAAAATGTTGCATTTCAGTGTCATTGTATTATGAGACAAGGTAACTTGGAGCATGCAAATGACCTGTTGTATACCTGTCATTAACTCTCTCATGTCCCCTCTTATATGTGTTCTCAAAACTAAACAGTCTATCGTCCTTCCACTAATCATTTTTGTTATGCTCTTCTATGTTGGCTTTGGATTTTTGAGATGAGTTGAACATAGGTTGGGGCAGCATTCCAACAAGAATGCACCATCAAGTTATTTAATGACACCACATTTTTAGTATTAATTTCTATCTCGCTCTTTCTACATTGTAACACTTTATTTACTTTGACCACTGCTACCCATTGAGCAGCTTTATCACTGAGCTGCCCACTGTGTCTTCTGTTTCTTTGTTTATGAGTGGTTAGTTAATTTACAACCCAGCAATTCAAATAGCAACCCACTAGTTCAAATAATTCCTTCAAATATGCATTACCTTGCATTTGTCAATAGTGGATTTCATCTACCATCATGCTGCCTAATTTTCTTAATCTTCGTTTGTCTTGATGACCCTCCCTATTTTATGTCATCTGTAATTTTTGCCAGCTCCCCATTTCTTGCAGATCACTAATGAGTATATTAAATAACACTAGTCCTAATAAAGATCCTTGCAACACTCCACTGTTAGACTTTTGCCACGTTAAACAATCAACCATTTATTCCTACTCTTTTCTCTGTCAGCTTTATTGATATACAAATTTATTTTCAGAGTGTTGGTATAGTTCTGCTGGGAGCACTCTCTCATGTAGGCTATAAAATCAGAGGCTTAAGTCTCACATCAGACTTCAGGTTGATCCCTTGTGCTCACGATGTAAAGATGAGTCCTTAGGGCTGCTGCACTGTTAAGGGTGCTGTCCTATCAAATGAGTCGTCAAACAAGGTCCCTTCTGATCATAACTGGTAGTTCCCTGGGTTAAAATGAAAGATCTTGTGGTGATTTTCTAGAATTCAGCATCCTAATCAACATTCCTTGTATCGGTAAAATAGGATTTGTTGTCCAAGATGAGTGAATAATGGCTAAGCAGTCACTTCACTGCTGGAAATTAATTCATTAAGGCTGAGTTCTTTGGGATACTTTGAATATGCAAAGTTCTACATAATACCCAGCTCTGAGACCATCCACCAATTGTAATAGACGATTCTAGAAAGAAGATTCTATTCAGTCAGGAATGCTCACCATTCAGAGGCCTAAATGTGATGAGACCCTTTCACTAATTTGCATTTTTCGGATTCACTTTGGAATTCATGCTGCCGAGACTATCTGTAGAGCTACAAAGTGGCTTTCCTTGTGCTGATTTATTGCAAAACTAGAAGTCTAACTTACTATGCAGGGGTTGGTAGTGGTTTACAGCATAGTCTACAATGGTATATTAAAGTTAGTATACCATGATCTGATGGAATAAGAGACATGCAAACAGCAAAGAGAACCATAGTATGAGCAAGCCAAGCCAAAGAGGACGGATAGACTGAAAGGAAAATATGATTCCTGCATACCCATAAATGATGATGTCTACAAATTGAGTTTCTGTCAAAGATGCTAGCATAGATACCTGGACTATTCAGTTATTAAGTACCATTTTTGCATAAGCGCATTTGTGCTACATCAATGCCAGGTGTAAACCATGTGGGTTAGCTAAATCAATTTTAAAATATTTCATTAAACTAGTGCTATGTGTGTGCACAAAAGAGCTCTTGGGTTTGAAATGCTAGTAGAGCCTGGAACTAGAGGTTCAGATCGTGGCAGCACTGACTCTTCCCTCATCCTTCTGTAGCAGAAAAACTGAGTTCTGTGCAATTTACTGTGTGCAAATTTCTTAGATATGGGTTTAAGACTGAGGTGCTGTCCAGCCAGAGTAGACAGAAATATATCCCTGGGTCCTTTTTGTGAGGGTCCATGGAAAAAACTCTGCTCCTTATGCTGTTGTTTAGTTTGCTGTGAGACATTTGGTTGCCACCTTCCACACCAGATGGTTGCATACTAAAGGTGTTATATGTAGATAATTGCAAAGCACTGGAGGTAAAATGTTCTGTATACAGTGATCATTATTGACTGTATTTGTTGTTAAATGGCAGCAGAAACACCAAAAGCAGTGGTCTGCCTACTTTTATTCTTCTCAACAGATGCAATTGTCCAATATTAATTATTAGTATTATCATCATGTATGATATATTATTTATATCGATGTATGGCACTTTTATGGCCCCCAATTCTGAAGTCTATGTGTGCCTTACAATCTTCTTTGTATTTATTCTCACAGCACCCTATGAGGTAGGAAAGTGCTGTTATCCCCATTTTACAGACAGGGATCTGAGACACAAAGAGATTAAGTGGCTTGCATAGAAAATCTAGAGAGGAGCAGGGATTTGAACACAGGTCTATTAAGTCCTAGGCTAGTGCTTAAATCAGTGGGCCATCCTTAATTTCTTCCTCATTTATGCATGACCCTGAGCATTTTAAAGACATTTCAGTTCACTTATATAGTAGCCATGATGTGTCTTCCACAATAACTTACACTGCACAGAATCCAATGGGAGGTGGAAGAATGGGATGAAAATGTGGAAGGTTGGTTTTAGGGCAATTCCCAACCCTAAACCCTCTTCTCTACATGGTGCCTGTGCATTCTCCATTTCCTGTCTCTGCTTCCTTGTGTCTATTTGAATGGTAGCTCACACCTTAAAGCTGTTATTTTCAAGTTTTAATAATATTTTGCAATTCGTTTCCTGTTTCTCAGACGACAACCTTGCCAAAAGCATTCTTTGGCAGGTACTAATTTGGGTGACGACCACTTGATCTACATTTTTGGTGGGTAATTACTGAGTCAGAAATGAGTAACTTTTTGATATCCCCTGGCTTTCAGAAAGGCGGGTATTTTTACTACCCACTCATTAAAGAGTCACTGGTAGTGTAATGCCATGAATTCTGCACTGTTCTCCGAGATGAGAAAAATCTGACTTAACTCTGAAAGTTACTACTTTCTGCTTATTTTGGTCATACTTACATAGTTAGCAGTATGTTGGCATTTCAATATTAACCCTACCAAGGATTTATCATAATGAATATTTAAATTTGAATGAGACTGAAACTTGAACAAATAATTGGTATTCAGAAAGACACACACAAGTTCACAAGCTGATCCAGAGTTCCTCTGAACTCTGTGAGCCAGATTCATCACTACTCTGGCAGCTTTGCATCATTCTAGTGATGTAAAGCAGCTGTAAACCTGGCTATGCTGGCTAGCCAATCTGTATTTATGACCGTTTTGCACAGCCAGAGTGACCAGAGCATACTGGTGACTCTTGCCTTCTGCATTATTTGAGTTCACAAAATTTGGCTGGCAATATCATGAGAAAAGGGATCCTTCTAAGATTTTTGGCACTGCTTCCTGTCATGAATTATTTTGGCACTAGTTTGTGGTCTGGGCAGAACCTGTCCAAAGGTGAGCAAGAATGAAAAACAAGGTGGGAAGAAATAATCAGATTTCTTTTCCAACATCAGAAAAGTTCAGATTTTTCAGTTTTAGAACAAGTGTGTGTGTGTGTGTTGTGTTGGGGGGTGGGTATTTGCCATATTCTCAGCTTCCGTATTTGGCTATTTTCCCCTCCTTCTTTCTTGGAACAGTGGTCCATGGTGGGTTCTCCCAAACCCTGGAAGAAAACAAGCTCTCAAAGCAAATACACTTGAAAACTAGCCAGTGTCCCACGAGTGAACAGATTTGAGATCTTTGAGAAAAACTGATCATTTTTTTTTTGAGCTAAGAGTAAATTGGCAATGTGCTGGTTTCTCCTGTTTTGGGTACAAAATATATAAAAGTTAGTTTGAATGTAACAATATACGCATATGTCTTTACTGTCTCTTGCTTGGCATCATAGCGACTAGGCCCTGCTCTTTAGCTGTGTTGCTTACAGTTTGTTCCTAGAATAATTTGAGCTACCCCATGCTTTTAAATTGTCATTCAGCATGTCATTGAAAGATTTCTGGCTACCTACCTGCATTTTCCTAATCACAGGTGGCTATGAAGTATCCTTTTTGGTAGTTTTTCATAACAAATGGTCAGCATCTCTCAACTGTAACTTTAATATCATTATTTGATGCTAGAGTTGATGCCAATTAATTTAATGTCCAGTGTATGGCATTGCCAATTTATCTTGGGAGTGATAAGTAAGCAGCATTGATAAAATGTATTTAGTGTCTGACTGTGACTTAAATATGTAGTCTATGGTTCACAGCCTCAAAACAGAGAGGACAAAAACTGCAGCACAGTAAACTGATCCCTCAAAATTAGGGTGCTAATGAATTGTAACTCTTAAAAACAATTAAGTCCCAGCATACTGGAATTTCCTCAATACCAAATGGTAAAGTTGTCAAATCACCCACGGAGGATAACCTGACAGGCACTGGCTTCCAGGGCTGTTTGTGTTGCAGGTATCTGAAGAAATACCTTTTAAAAATGCTTTAAAGAATGGAAATTCCATTGCTGACACATCTTCACTTTCTTATTTTACTAGCAAAGGGCTTTCCATGCATATGAAATCAATGGGGAACTATTGATTTCTGGCTATGAATTTGCTTTCAAGGCTTAGGTTGACTGTGTAGATACAGTGAGTCTGAAAAATATCTGTTCAACTGTTTATACCTATCTAACTGGCATTTTTAAAAAATATTGTTCTGACTTAATCTAGTGAATGGTGTTAAAAATGCCAGAGTTAATGTTTATTACACTTATTAAACGGATTCTGTTATCTCATATAAAATAAATGGCAGAGTTAGAACATTAATACTTTAATTCTTCAAATTTGTGTCAGTAACTTTATCTGCTATACATATATGAATACTTTTACTAGACCTAAGCAAAAATAGACCCAGATCTGAAGTGTTGGCCATGTGATGGTCTCTTTAATTATGTGTAGATTCTTTGTTTTGTGATCAAAACAAAATAGGGTGATCCATGCAACATTGAGTAAAGCATCCTTCTAGATCCTACAGCTTGACTGGACTGTACAAGGATAACTACCTTCTCAGACCAGCCAATTCTGAATCTGGGGCTTTTACACCTTCTGTATACTGGAAACTAATAGACTCATTAACAACTTTCGAAGAAATTAGACAAGGGTTCATCAGGATCACCATTGATGCAAATGATCGTTGGTGATAACTCTGGAATTGTGAATGTTATTCATGTTAAACAAATACAAATATTTTCAAGTTACTATGTGCAGTATACAAATAAATGCCTTAAATGTAATTAAACTACTTGTACTCAAAAATACAATAACATTAAAATATTACATTTCCCCCATCCCAATCCCCCAGAAGAAGATCAATGTCCAGGTTTCTAACATCCTAAAGTATTCAGACCTTTTTTGTGATTCAGCGTATATTCAGTTTAAGTTTAGATACGTAGGCTTTGGAGCATATTCAGATCTGGGCTTTTGGTTCTGCCTTTTTTAGAGGCAAGGGGCTATTGCATGTTACAGATCCAGATGTGGATTTTGATCCTAAAATTTCAGGTTAGAGTCAAAATTTTGGTATTGCCAGTCATAAAAATAGGTGCCAGTTGCAAAATTCTGAGCCAACCCTAGCTTTGGATTCAGAATTCCATCAATGATTACTGGGGTTACCATCTGGACTTTTAGTCCAGGACCGTCTCCAACTGATAGAGTGAAGCAATGAATAAACTGATACTAAGGGATTCATTAGTATGAACTGTTGTTCCTAGCAAAATTGCAGGTCTGGCCTATATGAGATTGTTCAAACATGATAAATTTGTAAGACATTGATCTGAGGGAGAGAACTTAAAATATTTAGAAGGAAAAATGATGTGAAGACAAAAAAGATATAGAACAGCACCAAAGTTTTTAGTGTATAATCCTTCCTCTCCCTCTTCCCCCAACCTCGGCACCACATTTTAACTTGCCTTAGCATATCTTGGTTCAGAAAAGGGTTGGAAATATTTAAATAGTTTGAAAAGTGCTCTTTTGGGGGTATTTGATCCTCTCAAAACAAGGAGGAACCAGACATCCAACTTGTGAATGTTTATATGAAATAGACAAAACCTCCAACCTTTTTGAGCTTCACCCATTGCTAATCATGAGTGCAACTTCCATTAATACTAATGAGAGATGTGAATACGTTGTAAGAGATCAGATTCTTAAAATCCAGGAAACTATCTACTATAAATATTTTTGATTGACAAATTATGATTGTACTCTTGCTAGTGTAATAAAGCTGTTATATGAACACTAATTACAATTTATAGTTTTACATAATTTTCCACAAAAATACTACCATTGTCTTGCTTTGACATACATTCTGTGTTGTGTGTTAGCACCTGCATATTTGCCTTATCATTACTAGAACAACTGTACTTTACTGGAAAAACTGAGGAACTGGTTCTGTGAAAAAAAATCTATCATTTCATTTTGGTATTTTGTCTTTCCCTTATACCATGCAGATATACAGTATAAGCACCTCTCTTCAGGAAAGCACTTTAGAATTCACTTAATTCCACTGATATCACTGGGACGTATGCATGTGCTTAAGTGCTCCCCTGAATCAGGGTCTTGGTGGATATTAAATATATCACCATTGCTTGTTACCTATTTCAAAACTCCTCGTTGGTAGGCTTTACCGCCGTAGCTTTTATAAACTTTGTTATTGTTACCCTCTACAGCTGGCATGGAGTTGTAACTGTACTCAGAGTGATTAAGGAGCAGTGTATGTTTTCTTGTCCCTTTTGGATAAAGTCCATTACAGACTTACTGGATGGAACTGTAGCACTCCCATTGGCTCTCCTTCTTCCTTTACTTGTTTGTTTGTGTTTTGTTTTCTGTCTTTTTGTTAAATACGTTCTTTCAGACAGTGTATTTGCTCAAGACAGAAATGACACCATGCTAGAGGAGATATTTCATGTTTAAACAAGTTACAAGGAGATTATTTGAAGGGTAACAGCCAGGTTATGTAACCCATAAAAGTATGAATGATTTACAAATATTTAACAAGGAAAAAACTAATTATGCTGCTCCTGTCATGGTGAGGGCAGGCTTAGAAATGGTATAATCAATAGGAGAATGTTAGCTGTAATGCAGTCTGTCAGCTTTTTAACCAACCAAAAAACTTCAACAAGTCTATAAACAGAATTAACCCTCTCTTTGCTTGATTCTGCTTGTGCTGCAATGTTTTCTCATTCCGTGGGCCACATTAGCAGCCGTCTGTCATGCCATCTTTTCAATAAGCATTTGCAGTGAGGCTGAGAGAGTTTGTCTCTGAGCATTGAGGGTAAGAGAATTTGTACTGAGGACCATGAGAATATATAGGGACCAAATTGTGCCTCAGGTCCTGATCAAGCCAAAGCACTTAAACTTAAAGGTAAGCATGTGCTTTGATGCTTTGCTGGATCGTAGCTTCAATTGCACCTCTAAAACCTCACTGACTTCTGATGTAACTAGCTGCTGAATTTGTCCCCAACCATCTGTCTGCAGGAGCCTAGGACATTGCCACCAGATGTAATGAAGATAGAAGCTTGAACCCTTTCCATCCAAATTAAACAACTGAATCCTAAATATGTCACATCGTGCAGGAAATTGTTTTCTTATGTGGTTCTTATGTTTTAAAAGAAGCAACATTACCAAGTGTTTTACACGCGTTATTAAATAACTGTATAAATTTAATGATTCAGATGTTTTGCATTATAACCTGGCATCTCAGGAGGCATGAAAATAGCACAGTAAGAAAATGTCACTGCATACTTTATAGGCAAAGCTGTTAACAAATGGAAATCCTTTCATACCTAAATAAGAGTTCCATCTTTACTCCCTCCACCTATCTCAACCTTCCACTGGACTTCTGATGTGCATAAACTGTGACTAACACATAATAGTAATAAGTCTTTTGGAGTTGCCAGAAATCTTTACTTATTAAAAAAGTATCCTATGCTTTACAATTATTAACCATGCATGAAACTGTTTCTCCTCTAAATGACAATATCCCAAATCTGCTGTTTGCCTCAGAGAACAGCGGAGAGAACTGACCACCATGATTGGATCACTTGAAAATGGAAACCTGCAAATTTAAAAAATTTAAGCACAGATCATAATTATATCTGCCCACAAAGTGCTGGGTGTGTATAGTTCTGTTTGATTTGTTGCTTTGTTACATTAGTTGTGGTTGTTTATGGCATTATATGTTGCAGTGACTTTATTTTATTGCTACTGTCACAACAAAGCAAAGCTGCTATTATGTTATAACAAACTAAAGCCACAATTCTAACCAACACATCTAACCAAACTACAGTGCTATAATGCTTAATTTACAGTTTATTCCAATCGCATGGATGCAAGAAACGTAAAATATATAAATAGTTGGATTTCATTGTTTGTTCCTGCAAAAGACTTTTCAGGTTTGCTGTTTGTCACAAAGAAAGCCAAGGAAAAATGCTCTCCATAGATACTCTTTTTTACATGATAAGTACACAACTATGCACAGTACTGCAGTACTTTCAGGCCAGTTCACTGAATTAAGCAGGAATTCCTAGTGACAGGAACACAGGCCCATAGTTCTATTTCAGACGTTTATGACTAGCACCTTTCTATTAGAGATGGACCTGAATCAGAACCCTAAAACTAATCCGCTTTCCACATTGGAGGAGAATGAAAGGGAACAGGAAGCCAAACCTGAATCCAAATTAGTATCTGGTCCCATTTCTGTAGTGGACAAAACCAAATTTTAAGCTCAAGCATTTTGCAGTTATAGCCTATTTCTGATTTCATATGCTGCTGAGTCCCAGTATTGCAAATCAAAATATTGAGTCTGTATACTTAAATGTGCACGTAACTTTAATCACATAAGTAGCCCTATTAAAGTTAAGTGCGTGCTTAAGTACTTTCCCGCAGTGGGGCATCAGATACTAAGGAATGGGATAGCTTCTTTGGAAAGGCACACAATAGATTAGGATGACCAGACAGCAAATGTGAAAAATGGGATGGGGTGTGTGTGTGTGTAGGGGGGTAATAGGAGCCTATGTAAGAAAAAGGCCCCAAAATTGGGACTGTCTCTATAAAATCTGGACATCTGGTCACTCTACAATAGATAATAATGCTGCTGAGCACATCTTGAGAGGTCCCCTCAAATTCCACTGAATATACCCATTTCTAATCATTTTAAAGCATAGATGTCACACTGAATTCAATGGGATTTGATGGATCTCAACAAATTTCAGAGTTGGGCCACTAATAATGAACCTTAGCATTGGGTACTCCCCTGCCTACGTTCCATTCTGTTGTGTTGTACTCTTTCTCCATGTGGAATCTGAGATGTACCCTATGTTGCAGGTTCTGTCGTGCAAGAGCACAGACATTTGAAAGGGAGATCTTGGACCCTAGCTAGCAAATAAGAAGTTTTAGTCCAGTAAATTGGTTAAGGGTCTGTAAAAGTTGTCAACTCTGTCTGAACAAAGGATTTGCAATGAATAATTTATTCTGGGGGCTTTTCCCCCATTTTTTTCTGTTTGCAAATTTAGCTTCTGAACTTCCGCCTGTGTCTGTGAGGGACACCTTTGTAACTTGCTTTGCAGTTCGCTCATTTGAGGCAGTCTTAGCCAATCAGTTTGAGAAGACCTGCCATGGCATGACAGGCTGTCACAAAAACAAACAAAACATTATGAAATCAGCAGTCATGCACAAATATCAGCGTAGTATTATGTGTGCTAGACCAGAATCAGCCCTTGGAGAAATTCAGATTAAAGTCACCTAGTCTTGTATCTCATAACTGTGCTCAAAACAAAATTATCTGCATTTCGTATGGGTTCACTTTCATTTTCATACAGTCTCCGAGTACTACAAATTAAGTAAGTTTGAGGCCTTAGAACAGTGGTGGGCAACCCGTTTCCTGCAGGCCACCTGTGCGTTGCACGTGTCTAGTCAGGCTAATCCATTGGTGGGCTGCAAGATAGTTTGTTTACACTGACCGTCCACAGGCACTGCCACCCACAGCTCCCTGTGGCTGCCGTTTGCCATTCCCTGCCCATGGGAGCTGAGGGAAGCAGTGTGGGCTGGTCGTAGCTTCCCGAAGCTCCCATTGGCTCGGAACAGCAAACCATGGCCACTGGGAGCTGTGTCCAGCCATGTCTGTGTCCAGCCATGTCAATATAAACAAACTCTCTCACAGCCCACCAGCAGATTACCCTGACAGGCCGCATGCGTCCCATGAGCTACAGGTTGCCCGTTGCTGCCTTAGAACTTCCATGCTTTTGCATAGGCTCCAGACTGGATATATTGTGCAGTTTATTGCATCATGTCCTGTGAGTTCATATATGTCATTGGCAGCATCTTCTGCAGGCTCGGGTTTGCTGTGAATAACTTAAAACTAGTGAGCACTACAGCATTTCCTGGAAAACTTCAAGAAGCAGAAAGAATGTGGCAAATTCAGTGGCTGAGCCATCAGAATACAGAGAACAAGTATTGAGCTATGCTGTATGTCAGTTGTGCTTGGCTTGGAAGGTCTCCTCCTGTAAGAGCATCTGGTCCCACTAGGAAGCGAAGCCAAGAGCGATAGCCCCAAAATTAAACTGTTTTTTCTTTGAAATCAGTGGATGTTTTTGTTTAATGAAAGACCAGGTGAAATGTAAGGTGAGTCCCAATGCGAACCTTCTCAGTTTAGCCACCACATCTCCCTCTACCCCCAACAGAGTTACCTGTCACCAGCAAGGTGGCACTTACCATCCAGCAAAGAGATGTGAAGTGGGCACTTGGATGGAGATTGAGCACTAGGAGAATCTAGCAGAAAATATTACTGCTTCCTCTACTGAGGAGGAGTCCTTGGAAGAAGTTCACGCATGCTGGACTCAGCTCTGGGCCAGGATGGCCTTGTTCCAACAGCGTCCCGAAAAATGTCCTTTTTTTTAAAAAAAATCTCTGACTAAACAGGTTGTGCTCACCCTTTTTGGATGGAGACCTGACCATTGTGACCTGTTCTTTCTTACTTACAGGCTGTATTCTAGTAATGTACTCTGTACCTAAGGCAGATTATGGAAGACACATAGAAGTTGCAGTGACCAATCTCCTGAGCAGAGCAGGTACACAAAGCATATGACACTCGTGTTTCATGCATTGTGTTAGCTCTTCTTTCAATTAAACCTTTCATAGGCTACAGTCAGAGTCCTCTGATGCCTTTGCTCCACCATCCCAAGAGTACTGTGAGCTACAGAAATGGTGCAGCTGACAGTGCCTAGGACAAAGACTGCAGGAGCTGGAGACTAGGCACTTTTGATGAACAGCTGCTAGTCGTGGAGCTCTTGTCCACCGGAGGTTAGAATCAATACTCTTGTCTCTCCATTTTGAGCGGAGGGCAAGGCGCACCAGTTTTCCCAGTCCTTTTCTCAATAAAGGCAATGGTGTGATGGCTGGGGAATTTTCTTTCTCCTGTAACTATTCACCTTTGAAGAAGGCCAAAATATGAAAAATGCAAAGAGGAAAGGGGAGAGAAAGATAATCAGAATAATAATGAGACTTAATTCTTGTTCTCTGCTCCTGGATTTTTGATCCTGTTATTAATGAGTGGTGATTTTGTAATGGATCTTGTTTGGGCAGTCTACTCCGGTATTGTATATGGCACTATTTTGATGGATATGTTTGTTAGTGGGTACTTATAAGTACTGTGAAATCACGTAAAGCTATGGAGAGGCATTATTTATAAATAAATAAAAAAATAATAAGCAGAAGCTACAGTGATTGGTGCACCAGATACGTACAGACAAATAGGGTAAAGGGAAGGTGAAGCAAAGTGAATACACTGGGATGCAGGGGCAAGGCAAGACAACAGAACATGAAGGAAAGCAAGAGATGGAGACAATGGAGGGAAAAGGGAAATAGAAGGAACAAGGAATAATTAAACAGATATAGATTATAAATGTAGCAATACTAAAAGGAAAAGGAAACAAGAGAAGGGTTATATTTTTTCAAATAAAAAAAATGGAGAGAGGAAGAACAAATATGAATACAAATGAAAGGGAAAATTAAAAAAATAAAGAAGAAAGCAAGCAAATGAAATTAGAGGGCTCTATGGGAGAGGGAGAGAGAAGAGTAAATACATGTAAATAGTATGATAAATAAGCAAGAAAAGACAATAAACTTTGTATTGTATTTCAACATCAAGCTTCTGCAAGTGTGGAAACAGGGGGAAGGGGATGGCAGAATGACGTTGCTTAGGGAATGCGAGTGTTGCTAGTTTGTAATGATTGGCATTATATTTTTTTTAAGTCTTTTCTCCGTATATTTGATGGACGGTTCCATTAATTACCAGGAGGGGGCTGAGTGTCTGGAAATAATGAAAATAATCTCACAATGAGATTTCTCCATTCAATAAGGTCAGATAGATTTTGCCCAAAGTAAAAGAGGGCACCTATCTGAGGCCTTAGGCACCCCTGCTATAAATTTAAAAAAAAAACCCCAAACAAATAAAATTAAACAGCCAGCAGAACACAAAAGTCATCTCCTCTCCTACAAATCTAACCCCCTTCAAAATCCACCACAACAACCCACACAAAGAGCTTTGCCTCTGAGTGTGCACCGCATGCAGAGAAGGGATGGTATTTCTGACATTTTCACCAATTCTTTTATACCCAGCCTCTTATGTGAATGTTGGATAGAGTTTAGGTTTGGGGTGTTTGCTTTTTCCGTAGAGCATAGCAAGGAGGCAGTTGAAAATGTATATGTGGGGTGAGGGGAGACCTTTTAATTGTAGGACCTACATCCTAGCTATCTTGACATAGAACATTTTACTGTCCCTGGTATTTTTCTGTCCGAAGCAATCAGGTATTGTGTCTAGATAGAAATGACCTTGAAGAGACTATACCAACAGCTGGTCACAGGTGTTGATTTCTCTTCTTTTTATCCTCAATGTAATAAAATGTTATTTTGGTCACAGTGGAATCATCACAATTTTTAATCGTGTAGTGGGAAAATAATGTTGCGTTATTGGCATCCCATGTGTATTGCACTGGTGGTTTCCCAATCTCACACCATAGTTGTTTCAAGGCTCATTCATTCTCATGTCTACATGGAATGAGTATCAGGAGGTCTCCGAAACAAATTGTACCTGATGAAGGAGGGAGGGAAAGAGGGGTCCAGGGCTTAGTTTGTATATTTGTGAACTATGTGATGCAAGTGTGATTTCCTGTAGCTTGAAAGATAATGCTGCTGGATCTCTATGGCTTTAAGCACAACTGCAAAATATAATAAAGTTAGGATGTTTTCTGTCATCGATCTTGCTTTCTCCTTCATATAACATATCATGTTATGCAGGAACTTTTCTCCGTGCATCTCACTTTATTTAAAGACACTGTACTCAGAAGCCTTGAAGTGAGTTGCATTGGCTTTATGTATGTACCTAATGTACATTTGCACATACACTCTGTAATAAACAGCCTCATCCTCAAAGTTTCCTGCATTCAGGTTTTCAGACTGATCTCAATTAGCTTGAAAAGTAGGCTCAAGGTGCAGTTAATATTCTTAAAAAGTCAACATTTGCTGTTGGATTTTACAGCTATTTCTGATTCTTACGATAGAGCTAAAATGGTAGCATCTTAGATATCACTGTGTGCTAACTGTGGGCAAATTTTGTTTTTTTAATGACAACTGGCCACGATTGTATAGTGGCTGGTATAATATTATAGCTGCCAGTATGTCCAGAGTCTACACTGTGTGCCTAAATCCTGCTTTTGCTGCTTGTGGCTTTAACCAGAAGGAGGTACCTCTCTTGCCATTACTTGCTTCCTCCAAGTCCTTTGCAGATCTTCCTCACCACCCATCAGTCCTGTCTGCTTGGGTGCCCTGTTTACCAATGAACGTACTCTAGGGGGCAGTCATTCACCATTTCCAGCAAAGTGAGACTTTTCCATGAAGTTTCTGGGGTTCTGTTCTTTGATGAATATCAAGGCTGTGAAGGGATTTGATAAGATTGTGGGGAGGGCAATTATCAGAGAGGTGGAAGATTATTTTAACTGCTGAGTGTTGGGTAAAATGAGAGGAGAAGAGACATAGTCAGGGGTCCAGATGGGAGTATATGACAGAAAACCACGCTGCCAGCGTCTGGGGAATTGAAACTGATTTTCTTTACCTTGACATATGGGAATACAGACAATATACCATTTGCCACCCACAAACAGGTTATGATGGCACCTGTCATTGAAGATGTAGAAATCAATTTATAGGGTCTCAGAATTAGCACTGTTGATACATATTTCAGCATGAGCAGACTACATGGAGGGAGCTCTGCTACACTAATCGGTACCAGTATCCAGCATATCTGTCAGTAAGCTCATGGAAGCATTGTCTTTTTGTTGATGAACACTGTGTTGTATTCAGGAAGTGTTTAAGACTTCGTCTTTCCCTTCCTAATGGTCAATCTGCTCAGAAAAAAATGGCTCTTTTGAGGGTACAATGGTGTGTCCTGCACTGAGATTTCTTTATCTCTGTGCCTATGAAGGCCATCCTTGCCTCATGGAAGACCACCAGAAAAAAGTCAATGTGGAGATGAAGAAAAGTCAGTCTAGAGCCCATAATGTCATTCAGCAGGTGATACTGGATATATCTGGAAAAATACATATTTGCCAAGAGCTACCAAGCAAGATTTGGATGTGTCACTGAAAACTGGAATGGGGGCACACACCCCAATTATTTTACTGCATTAACAGCTAGCCACAAAAGCTAGCATTGGTGTAAGGCTTTAGAGTGATAGGAAATGCTTCCATGCTGCAGAGAAGGAAGGCCAAACATTGACATGGACTGGCTTGTACAGTGGAATCTGCCTCTGTCTTCAAAGGAAGATGATAGACAGGAGAACAGCATGCTGCTATCTGTCTTTCAAGTTTGGCAGTTCCTTTTGTTGATCTCATGGTAACATTGTCTTCACAGAGCACTGGTTTATTCATGTTTTCAAAATGCAAAACAACTCAGTCCACCCTCCCAAAAAACAACTTTGATCTCCAGTATTTCAATAATTAGTCATATATATTGTCTTTATAGAATCCTGCATCTTATCTTTATTCTGTTTTGGAAGTGCAGTATTTTGTCTCATTGTACATGAGATAATAATAAAGTGAACACACCACATATTACATTCATCTATATCCCTGGAAAAATCCAAAAGAACTATTTTTTGTCACTACGAAATAACTAGCAACACCTAGGGAAAAACGAGTGTGTTACAAAAATAGATGCATTATACATAGCACTCAGGAAAACTGTAAAATTAGAAAAATTTCTAGACAGCAAACAGACATCTCTTTCTTTGACTGCCACAATATAAGCCAACATACAGAATGCTGTCATTTCTTAAAAAGCATCAAATTGTTATGCAATTTAACTGCATGATTGACAAGGCAAAACTGAGTTAAAATAAGGTGTGTGTACTGTTTGTCAAATTACAAGGATAATCTTTTGAAGCTAATCCTTTTACTTTTCACAGTGTTCTTTACAGAAGTCTTTTCCTTCATGTTAGCATTATCGTACATTGTTGGGCGACTATATTTTGTGTGTGTATGTGTGATAAATTTATAATTAACTATCCGGATTAAGACATCTGGACAGTCAGTGGAATCCTCAGATGTTGCTAATTGTTTTCTGTGGGATATGTTTCTTTTAAAGTTTTAATAATCACCAATTGAAGCTTAAGATTTTTTTTTTACAAGCAAGCCTTACAATTGTAATGAAATAGCTGAGCCTTTTCAAATAGCTTTTAAATGGAAAGGTACAATAGTCCCAGTGTATATTACTGTTCAGGAATCCGTGTGAAAATTAGACATTTATAATATGTTTCGGTGGTGCCTATGCTTGCTTTTGTTTCAGAGAATCCTCTAGGCCAGGATTTTTAAGAGAGATTAGCTCTGCTTTGAGCAACAGTATAGATGGCCAGATTTAAACCAGTCAGTAGGTTGGTAGCTGAGCACTCTTGAAAAGCTGTCGCTTACTTCGGTGTCTACATGGGAACGGAGTTCTTTTTAAAATTCAGGGCTAAGTGTGGATACAGAGCTCTTGAAAAGCTGCTGGCGAGCTCATTTGAAATTTTGATAATAATGAGAGAGCATAATGAGAGAGCAATGTGAACAACACCAACATGTAACTTAACCATGAACTGTTCAGTTATGAACGGTAGAGCTCAGAAATTGTAAATATGCCTTTCATTATGAACCATGATTTGATACCCATATTTCAGAAGACCCATTAAAAAAAAATGAGATACTGACACAGTAAGATACTGCTTAGCATGAGTGAGAATGACAGTACCTGGTCCTATGATAATACACTTCATAAGTTAGTAACATTTCACTTGAAAATACAAAGAAGCTTGATGTTTCTGCTCCCATGGAAAAATATTTTCATATTACTTCCTAGTCCAGTACTGTTACCCACACAATTTAGGGATCTCAGGCCCCTACTCTCTCTTGTGAGTACTCAAGAAGTAAGGAACCCATCTTTGGTGCTCCTCGCTCTCCTCCACTGTGGGCTCCAGGCTAACACTTATTCCTGGTGGATTCAGGGCTCTAAGGACCTACAGGCCTTTTACTAGTGAAAGGGCCTTACATAGTAATATCCTTACCCTCCATTTAGTAACAGTTATCAAAACAGAATACACATGCTAAGCAGTCAATGCTCCCCACTCTCAATAAGGCTGACAAACCTTTCTTGATGGCCAGTCAAGATTAGATGGTCTGGGGCTCCAGCTTTTGCACGGTGTGGTCACCACCAAACTTTCAGGCACCTGCTGCATAGGAACTGAAATACATGTCAGTATTTCAAATACACTTTTTTTTCTCTGCAATAAATGTCTTCAAAGGGAAGACATGGTTTATTAAATATTATCAAGATTATTAACATTGTAACCTGGCATGGTGGTGCGCACCTGTACTCCCAGCTGCTTGGGAGGCTACAGCTGGTGGATTGCTTAGGAGTTCTAGGCTGCTGTGCACTGTGCCAGTTGGGTGTCCTGTGCTACTGACAGCCTGGCCAGCAGGTAGCCGAGGGACTGACTAGGACAACATGTCTGGCGTATTGTGATAGGTACACTCTCTGTGAGGGCTGATAGACCGAATGACCAAGGTGATTAACATTGTCTGCTTGAACCACATTAGTGGTACTGCTCAGGAATCTCTTACTAGCTGTTTGTTTTCAACACACTCCTATACCAAATGAAAGCAAAACTTAAATATGTTTTCTCTGGGATCCAAATTCAAGAATAGGTTTCAGTCCTAGTTTTCATTATTCCTCAGAGTATACCTCGTTGAAAAGTGATATTCATTCCCATTAGGCAAATGTGATCAGAATTGTTGCAGTTATATACCACACATCAACACCTGCTTGTTTCCTCTCTTATTAAAAATGTGACATGCACTGGAATCTAGTTGCATTTGAAAGGGTGCAAATATACATCAGAAACAAAGCAAAGGTTTTGTAAAAGAGCACCGGAGCATACCTTCCAGAGTATCACTTGATAAAGCTGATCTCCAGAACATGGTCCCTAGCATGTATTTTCAAAAGAAGCCTCTTAGCATGTTGAGACTGCTTTTCATGACCTAATGGTGATTTTAAATAGATAGATTTAACTAAACGGTTTTTTTTGCACATGACCTTTAAAGGGGAAAAAGAACAATGTTAGCATTCAACCCAAACTCTGTAGTCTGTCACTTTGTATACTGTATCATTACTGGCAAAATTTAAAGGAAAACTGCCTCCATTTTGCTCAGCCCAGCACTATAGAAGTTCACAGAGTAAGAAGTCCTTGTCACCATTTTAAAATTACAATTGGCATTCCTGAGAGGGCACCCATTTTACTGAAATATGATCTATCTATTCTATCTGATGTATCCAATCTCCCTTTCTCATCCATGTACAGTATTTTAGAGTACATATGACACCCCTCACTGTGGTATTTGAACACTACCTGAGTTTTAAAAGCACATTATAATCTGAAATGTACATTCTTCTCTTTGCCTAGTCACGTGGCATGCAAAGAGAGTGTGTGCGAATGAGTATGTAGATTTTCCTAGCTTTCAGAAGATATTACACTTGTAAAGTTAGTGAAAAGGGGTGGCTCGCATAGGAGTTGACCTCGACGGGGTTGCAGTAGACAAGCTATCTGGTGCTTTGTTTGGTGATTGTCCTCTTGTGGTTCAGAATCTAAGCTTTTATTTAAAAATAGCCCACAAAATGCAAAGTTCCTAAGCCTTATGGTTATGACAATAACGTTTCATTGTGAAATAGAGTGTAAATTGATGCCATGATGTCTACCTGCATACACAGAACAAGAGACAGTTCGTGCCCTGAAGAACTTATCATCTAAATAGACAAGACAGACAAAGAGACATCTGACACAAAGGGTACGTCTACACTACCCGCCAGATCGCCAGGTAGCGATCGATCTATTGAGGATTGATTTATTGTATCTAGTGTAGACACAATAAATTGATCTCCGATCACATTCCCCATCGACTCCTGTACTCCACTTCTGCAAGAGGCGGAAGCAGAGTCAACGGGGGAGTGTCAGCGGTCGACTTGCTGCCGTGTGGATGACCAGGTGAGTTGACTTTAGATACGCCAATTTCAGCTACACTATTCGTGTAGCTGAAGTTATGTATCTTAAGTTCACCCTCCCCCACCCCCAGCGCAGACCAGGCCAAAGAGGGCAGCCTCTTGAACAGCAGAAAATGAAAGAAGGCATTCCTGTCTGCTAAGGCCATTTGGATGTCCAGAGCAGTGGGTTCAGATGTACCTTTTTCATCTTGATGAAGGAAGAGCAGGGGGTTAGGCTAGATGACCTCCTGAGGTCTCTTCCAACCCTGATATTCTATGATTCTAAGAGCAAAGGCCCTTGAGTGACGGCTTGTCTGTATGAACATTTAGGCTGCCTATCCATTTCCAGAATGTCCAACACTGCTTTTAAAGACCTATAAAAATTAAATATAATTGGCCCGAACCTCAACTCGTGTGAAATGGCATCGTTCCATTAAAGACAATGGAGCTATGCTGATTCACAGAGCTGAGCTACAAACCCTAAAGCTTTTCCTTTGGCTTTTTCCTTTTACTAAAAGAAGCTAGAGCTGTAGACTGGTTTCCATCATTGGTCTCCCACTGTAGTGTCACAAATGTCTTCTCTTTTCAGCAAGATGGTTGCAACCAGCACTAGGTTAATTGTAATTAGAGACATTTTAAAAAAGCACATTTCACAGTGCATTTAAGGTCTCATATACTCCTTTCTCTGCAAACTTTTAGACTGTCAAGCTGAACAAAATAGGTGTCATTTTTCTTTATTTTGCCAGTGAAAACTAGAATTCTTTGGAATAATAGGTAAGCTGTCCTTGTTATTCATAAACATTTTATTTATGCATCTTCACTGTTGTGATAAATTAACTGGGTTTGTTTTATATTTCCCTACAGTTTACTTTAAATAATCCTTCACAGTGTTTCACTGCAAGACCACATAAGATTCCTTGTTTAATACCCAGAATGCTGAAATGGCATTTTGAGCACAGACTGTAATGCATAACAAGTGTATAATTTCTTATTGGGAATGCTGTGCAAAAACTTGTTTTCCGATCAGCCCTTCCAAAATTTTGCTTAATTCACTAGACACCCCGTGTGTCTACAGGGGTAATTTATAATTAGAGCTGCAGCGAGCAATATTCCAGAGACACATATGTTTGTGGACGAGCCCGTTAGGCAGCACTCCAGATCGGAGCCCCTACCTGCCTCCATTTGGCCAACCGCCTTCAAGCTGGGCTCACAATTTAAGAAAGGCTCATTCTTGGCTGATTTGAAGAAGAACGGGAAGCTGCCTAAGCTCTGGACCCTGCTGCAAATGAAAGGGGAAAGAGATGGGCGGGTGTGTGTGAAATTATCAAGTTTAATTGACCAACTTAGATCCTAAGCACAGTGATGCAAGCGTGGGAGCTTATTTTTCTTTTAAGCACCATGCATTTTTATGGCACTATATAAATAATAGTAATAAGACACTAATCGGAGTCAGTCCATCACATCCTTGCATCGTGGAGATTACCCCCATGATTCTGATTTTTAAGAGCACCAGAATGAGCAGGAGAGGGAGGGAGAGGATGAAACAGGAAGCCGGGATTTGCATTTGTGGCTGATTCAGCGAGCGGGGATGAGGATGGCTTTGCATACTATCAAACCTTCCAAATGCTCCCAGAAGAGACCTGTGAGGTTGCTTATTACTATTATTATTTTGTGTCTATTTTTACTGCAGAAAAGGGAGGAGGGAGGCTGGGATGAGAGAGAGAAAAGATTGGGCATATAAATTATGTCATTTTACTACCAATAATCAAATCAAATTTTCATTGACTTCAATGGATTCTAAATCAGGCCCATAATCGTTAAACTGTCATATTTCCAGAACAGTTCACACTGATTATCTCCAAAGTAGTAGTTTTAACTTCTGGTAGCATTTGTTTAGTTTGTTTCAAAGGCTAGCCCCAGAAATGTGGGTATTTCCAGAATCGTCTTTTTATTTCGAATCTCTCCATCTGCAGCCCATGTGGACACATGCACTTTTAATTTCTCCGTTACCATCAATCCAGCTCCACAAGCTTGGAGAGATTTAAAAGGAGAAGAAAAAAGTTTGCTGACTGAGATGATGTTTCCCTAACCCAGAGTTCTGTTTCTAATATCCTTCATTATTCTAAAATTTTAAAGCAGATAGATCTCTGATAGCTCTCCAACTATCCCCATTTTGTGCTGCACATTTAATATTTGTACTTTTTAAAATTCAGAGTTCAGCATGCTGGTCGGTAAAATGGGAACCAAACATTTTCCATAAATATATTACAGAATCACTAAAGCTAAGAGAGTCTTATCTGAATCATCTTTTCTCTGATTATGGAATTTTTCCTGGACATATATGTAACAAAGCAAAAGATAGGTGTGTGTGTGTGTGTGTGTGTGTGTGCGTGTGTGTGTGTGTGTGTGTGTGTATACCTAAAGCAGCCTGGTTTAGATTCAGAAGAATACAATTACATCTCTCCGGTGCATACCCTGATGCCTTTCCATATTATCAAAAATGGTTCTAATATGTGTAAAATGGTAACAAGAAACAAAGCAGGCTTGGAACAATTGAGTGGTGTCCCTTCTAGGAGAATTACTGTAACGAGAGCTGCTAAACTTATGGCACTTAAAAACACAAATAAGAATGTTGGCCAGAAGTTGTCAGTGGGTGGTCTCTTAATATCTCTGCAGTTTTGAAGTTATGAAAAGGAGCAAGACTTTTGAAATCTAGAAAAAGAACAAAAGAAAAGCTAGAAACCAAGTGAAAGAGCAGAGTCGCAGCACCGGTGACCCGAGAAACCTCATTGCTCCAGTTATACTGGCACAATGTCACGTTCTCAGCCACTCCATCACCAGCGAGGAGAAAAAAAAATCTTTTTCCTTTCCTTTTAGTCAAAGGCAGTGGGTAAGCAGAGCACGCGGTTCAGAGGGTCATTAAAAAGCATCAAAGGAGGCAGCCTCATGATGGTAATAAGACGGCTGCAAGGAAATAAAGTGGGCATTGATCTGCACTATCGAGTGTGACATTTTAACCGAAGCTAAAAGCCAAGAGCAGATCTAGCCCCTTATTCATCTGCCTGCCTGTTTTAGTAAATTGTCTTTCCCCCCCCAACCAGTGGCCTCAGAGGTCACTTCGTATTAGCTGCCTTGTTAATACCGAGGCAATCAATACTTAATCAACAAGTAATGGGATTTTGCAGTCATCCTGTATGATCTTTCAATAAAGCCCCGAATCTATCTCAGCCCATTCAGAGCCTGACTAAAGGTGCACGATTGCTGCAGAGCAGGGATTTGATGGTCTGATGCTCTTAGGCTGATCTGCATCTGATTAAGACACCATGCAGCCACTGTCCTTCACCCCTTTGTTCCTTTATCCCCGTATAATGTAGCATGGCACAGAAATTCATCATCTTAGCTTTTAGATGCAACAGCAAAAGAATTAATATTTCCTTAGCGCACAATGTTCCAGCCTCTTTGGTCATGATATGCAACCAAAAAAAACCAAGGGGGAAATGAGAGAGGAACAATGACAGGTTTAATGCACTGTATTAAAAAAGGCAGCTATAGCAAATGGATCCCAAACAGCCTTTTCTGTTCCTGTCTCTTCATCCCTCCTAGCCAGCGAGAGTGAGCTACAGAACCAGGAAGCAGGCATGGATATCTCAGAATAGATGTTAGAGATGTTTAGCTAAGTCTGGAGAAAAGGCACAAAAGCAAGCATTTCAGGCTTCACAACGCCTCTGTTTATTTTCCGACATTCAAGTACATTGGTGACATGCTGCATGTTAATAGTGCCATTTTCAGCTAATTACTTGATGCCATTTTACCATCCTGCTGCAACTTACCCTTGCTTCTGCCATTATTACCAGATATTGGCTTGTACTAATGCAGTCTAATAAAAACCATAAGTGGATTCATTCAGATATTTTGGCGCATAATAGTCTCTTTTAAAAAGCAACTCCAACAAGTCTTTAACAAAACAATGGGTTCAAGATTGGCCAGTTCGAAAAGATCAAGAACAATATTAAAAATGAATATTATAGGCTAGCAACGAACTTATTTAGAAATATACTTTCTGCTTTTAAATAGAACAGATAGCGTCATTACTTAAGAAAAAAACATTCCTTCCAGAAGAAGCTCTCTTTCCAAAGTAGCATACCGCAGGGACCATGTGATGCAGGGCCTGCTATGGTAATTAACTTTATTGAATAGTAAATAGTATTGTATAATCTCTTACATGTGGCCAGAGCACCAAGTATACACTGCTTCTAGGCATCTCCAATATTAGGAACCAGTGTTTCACTGAACAGCTCAATGTAAATGTGAACACTGTCAACAACATATCTGGGGTTTCCTCAAACAAAGCCCACTTTCCTCCGCTGTTGGCTTTTGAACCTGCAGAAGACTGGAGTGACACCTCCACAGTTAGCCACTGCCTGCCAAAATCGCAGTCATCTCCCCAGCTCGTCCACACTGCTCAGTGTAGAACAGTGATATATCATACAGGCACCAAGGTACTCTGGGAGAGAGAGAGTGAGAGATGAAGGGGAGAAGAAGAAAAGGGAAAAGGCAATTAAACACTAACGGCATGAGGAGAGGGGAAATTTAAAAAAAAAACAGAAAAAAATGTGAAATAAGGGAAATACTGGGAATAAGACAAACATGGAGATCAAACAAATGTGCTTCAGCGCTGAGGCCTGCTCACTCAGTGATAGTGATGACTGGTAAATGTTGACAGTGAGGGGCTGTGTTGAAGGAGGAATCTATTAGACTCAAGTGGTATCTGAGAGTGTTTTGTGCGACTCCATTAACTCAAATGATTGAATTAATGGTAACATGAGCTAGGTATGTGTACGAGAATTTAGTAATCGAATTCACCTTATGCTTTATTTTGTGGCAGGGAATTTCTGGTATCCAAGCCTACGCTTCACATATCCTGCTGTCCTGACCAGGGGGATCAGATATCTCCTCAGGAGTTCATATTGCTTCGTGCAGTGGCATTTTCATCCATTGTGAAATGCCATTCTCCCCACCCCATTTAATTCTTTACTTGCCTAATCCTTACGGCCATGCTGTGAAGCTGCCTGTGCAATACTTACTGTGCCTCCAAGAGAAGAGAATACGCAAGTGTCAGGGCTGTTTCCTTCCTCGAGGTTCAAATGCCACCTCATGATGTTGACAGTCTCCAGCAACCTGGGGGTGCAGTTTCATCATGTTGCCTTATATCCCATGTGGCTGTAGTACACACGTTCAGGAGGAGACAAGTGATCAGGAAAACCTTGCCTGTTGAGTAGACAATTAAACATCCATCAAATTATTTACTATGCAGGTCATGTAAGTAGCTCGCATGATCCACATTCCCTGCTTCTATGAACCGTGGACTGAGGAGGCGGTGTTTTGGTTTTGAAAAATGAAGCCAACAAGGGTTCAGAGCTGGGTTCCATTTTCTCTGAAAATGGTTTTGGGTGGGGAGGGAATGGCGATATCTGGCACCACTGTAACTGGTCAGTGGTTCACACAACTAACATGCTGCTGCACACATATGGCACACGTTTTTCAAGACGTGTGCAGCTACTGTACGTATTCCACACAGCCACATGTGCCAACATTTTCAAACCAGCGTTTGGCTCCTTAAACCATGCTTAGCCACAACAATACAAGTGGTCTGATTTTCAGCCATTCTAAGTTCCTGCAAATCCCATTAAAATGGATGGGAGGAAAATTCAGAACTCTTATCCCTTTTGAAAAGCAGACTATTTTTATTTTTGTGCCTACTCATGAGTTTAGGAGCCAAACTTTAGACACAAATCCTCAGTCTCTTTCAAAATAAAGCCATTTATATGTAGGGGCCTAAACGTGAATCAGGATGCTGTGTTTATATATTCAGGTTTTAAAATGTTGGCCACAATGGTTTTGGCCAAGATATGCTTTTTGTAGTAACCGAATATTGTCTGTATCATCAATACCCCTTCCCTCTTTCCCACATTCATCCACACAAATTCAACAAAACATTTTTTTCACCTATTCCTATTTAATACATCCAGCTCTTGAGGCCAGTTTGGACAATTCACAGAGTGTTTCACAAAAGTGAGATCTTGCAAAGAGTGATTGGCTCTTGCAGAGGTGCAGTAAGGGTCCCTACAGAGGACATTACAATTTTTAATTCACCTTTTAAGACCGCACAAAATGCAACCCTTTGGGTAAGATCTACGCTGCAATAGAAGCCTTGCAGTCGGCCTGGGTCAGCTGACTTGGACTGAGGGGACTGGGGCCGTAAAATTGTATTGTACACATTTGGGCTTGCAGTGGAGCCTGGGCTCTGAAACCCCATGAGGGGAAAGGGTCCGAGAACCCAGGCTCCAGGAATTAAGGACTCCCTGAACCCTCAAAGTCCCTGTGCAACCTTTGAAGACAGTGCACAGTGTGCACCCCACCACAGGGGTTCTTCATTCCTGGCTATCCTGGAGGAGTCTGAGGCCACAGCCACACTCCCATTTGGAGACAAGTGAACAGGAAAGCTGTGAAAGCAAGCCAGGAGTGCTCCTGGCATTCCCTGGGTGTGAGCACTGCAATAGTAGTTATTCCTTTCCACAGGGGTGTAAGGCTGCGGAGGGCGGGGAGGGGCAAGCGTTGTGCACCCGCCCAAAGAGCCTTCAGCCTCCTCGTTGGCAAAGGCTGACTCGGTGTCATGTGGTGTGCTGTTTCAAAGAGACAAGTAGCTGTATGGTGGATGGGGGCGATGGTTAAAATCAGAGTTGTGTGAGTCTTGCAGGTTCGCACAGTCAACCATGTTCTTTAATTTACAGAGACTGGACGTGAACCAAACCCTTCAGGTTTACTTGCTTATGTTTCTCCCAGCTCTTTCATTAATATTCAGTCTCCCAAATGCCATCTGAATCCAGGCATTAGCTTGGGCGCCCCTCTCCGCTCAGCTCCAGCCTACCTGCTGGTGCAACTAGATCTTCTGCTCCCTGATGAAGTCCTAGAGGTCTATGCTTATTATCTTCTCTTCCTCCACATGCGCCTTAGGATCAAGGGCACAACATAGGGAGCTGTGGGTCTGATTCCTATGGAAGGACTGGGGGGAAGCACGGCCTGGTATGCTGCCCCTCTCATACTTGTCCAGGAGCTTCTCATCCCAAATCCCTACATAGCCAGTGACAGGTGTCGCTTCGGAGTGGGACTTGTGTGTGTGTGAGAGAGAGGCCCCTTTGAGATGAAAGAGGGAAACAGCACTGGTTGATTGGCAAGATAAGAAAGAGCCATGTAGGGCTGGGACAACTGAGTGCTTAAATATGACAAATATCAGCTAATAGTAATTTACTTTGACTACTAAATGTATCAACATCTTTTTTGTTATTCAGATCACTGAATTTTAGGGTGTCTAACTCCTTTAAGCTACTTTGAAAATGCCAGTGTTAAGGAATAATCCAAATGCATGCAATCATTCTCTGCACCACATGCAGATATGAAACTGGTAACATTTGAGTGATTATGAGAAAGCTAAGAATATTTTTGTTTAGATGAAATACAAAGACCCAAACCCTATGGAGCAATGCCGGAACATGGTCATTAGTTACTTTGCTCTTGCCCACAGCATTCTTTCAGGTTTTGAAACAGAAGTTGAGCAGGGGTTCATTTATGTTCATCCACGTGCCCCAGTTCTTTAGGGGAACTGCAGAATCTCTTTTTATATGATTTTTAGTTATTTAAACCTTGAAGTCACGTTTCTGCTGTGCTCTAGATATCTGCTGCCAGAATTGGCACCAACTTTGAGGACCAAGCATGTCGGTGATGTACCTAGTGTTTCGAGTTACATGTCAGGAAATCACATCAGGCTGGGGAAAGATGAAATGACTTACACACTTGGCTGAAGGAAAGGTGGAAGGAGATCAAGAGAAGAGTATAAGACAAAGGATATGGTGCCCAGTAAGGAGACGTTCTTCTTACACCCACCTGTTGGATAGTTTCCCTGCTACAATCCAACTTCTTGACTTGGAGAGGATGTAAATTACATCGGTTTGCACTAATTGACACCAGTCCACATTCAGCTACATCAACTCACCTAGGCCTGACTTAATATCATCATTCACAGCATCTTTGTGGCTGGCCCTGTGATTTCAGATTTGTCTGTTGGTTTCTGCAGCTCACTCTGTAGGTTCTCTGGCTGTCTTTGAGGCCCATGATTTATGTCTGGGTGAGGAGATTCAAGGCAATGCCAGTGCTACATAATATTTAGGTATTCAAGCAATAAGATACCTGTCACTCTTCTCTGAAGACTCAGCTCTATGTTATCTTTGAATTAGGGGGACCTGAGTCTGTTCTGCTGGCTCTTTTGCAGCCATTTTTAACTCCACAGGCTATGTTTTAGTATTAAAGTTTAACTCAGAGGGATTTAGAAATTGCTCTGGACAGTGTTGTGTTAGCAGGGTTTTGAACTCTGAATGGGAAAGATCAACAATCTGTCTTGTATGCATTTTATAAGAGATGACAGACTACAGCAAGTTACTAGGAGTCTATATTAGGGAGAAATCTTGCATGTAGCTTGGATGGGGATAAGAAAAAAATAGAGAAGGATATGGGGTTATTTTTGTTCTGCAACAAGATATCTTATGGTCAGTTTATTAAACAGGTCAGCCAGAAAGGACAGCAGCTTAGTGAGTTGTGTTGAGCTGCAAGACATGCCTGGACTAAACAGAAATGTTCGTTCCTGCTTAAGCCAGACAATCTCACAACTATCAGCTGTGAGCTACACCATGGACAGCTGCTAGCCTATCCCTGCGTTAGGGGCATGTTGATACTAGTCTGTTCTGACACCTTTTATCAGCTCCAAAAAGTAGCCTTGTTCTCCTCAGTATGTCATTTCTTCTCTGCTGGGTTTCGATAGTGTACGGTTTAAGACATGTGCCTTGAACGTACAGCAATTTACTGGAGTCTGTTCACATGCTGACCCCTGGACACTGAAACAGGAGGATGGCAATGAAGCCTCATAACTTGAACTCCACTCCATGCTTGACTGTCATCAACATGGCTGCCGTAAACGAATTTCATTGCGATATGGCAGTGGACAGTGGATGTGGTTGGAAGCAGTTCTTGGCTGATTGGCTAGGGAAGCTACATTTGAAAGAGAAATCTGTGTTTTGATGATGACGGAGAGGGACCAGCGGAGCTGGCAGCTGATGTGGTGCCGGTCTTTGCAATTTCAACAAGTCAGTGGAGGAATCAGGCTCCTTCCTTTAGTTGTGTAGCGTCTGTGCATTTGCAACACTGTCTCCCCAATGCAGCTGGTGACATCTGCACTAAACAGGGAGGCTGAATTTGATTGATATTATTAACTATGGTGTTACAACATTTTTCAGTTTCCATTGGGCATTATTTTGAAGGATACTGGTGAAAGCACAACCTTTTTCCTCTCCTGACATGCAGATTCACTTAAATATGTTTCTTTTCCCTTTCCCCCAACTTTTTTTTTCAGAGCCTCTTGACATGAAATAAACTCTTGCTGTTGTAAAATCAGTGAATGGAGTCATGAATATATTTCTTGTCCTTGACAGCAAACTGAATAGCTGCTTAACTCTGTGAGGGTACTCAGAGGCCTCGCATCCCTCTTTGCATTAACTTTGGAGAAAGTGTTTTGTTGTCAGGCAGGAGGGAAAGAACAGAACTGAGACCAGAACAGGAGGGAGGATGACTCCATGGATTCCCTTCCGCTCCTCGGTGTCAAGCCAATCTGCTACCTCCTTGCCTGTGCTGAAGTATCCTATATGAAATGCTGTGCGGAGCAGCAATGAAACGGGTTTCAGATCAAATAAGAACCAACTAACGGAGACTCCTTAGGGGCAGAATTGGCTCCCTTGTGATGAGTAAGATACAGTATGAACTCTATTCACCACTGTAAATTGGCTCTCTGAGCATTTGTCTGTGTGTCGCTTTTACCTGCCTGCTTTCAGATGTCACCAACAGGAAGCAACCGGAATCTTAACTTAGAGCTCAAACCAAACCCAAGGCTGTTGTCCTATTTTCAGAGATGCAACTTGTTTTAACTATTCTCCTTCCCCCTACCTCTTTTGGCTTCGTGGACGCACTGAAACACTGAAAGAGCAGATTGTTGCTTTCATGGTATTTCTAATCCATGCAAAATCAGCAAAGAGTGGATATATTTCCTGCCTAGTGAGCTTTCCAATCCTGGAAGATTTGCATAAGTTAGGAGAAGTATCCAACAAGGAGCAGGACTTCAGCATGCTACCTGAACAGAACTGCAAGGTTTCTTTAAATTCACCTGGCAGAAATTTAGAAAAGAAACTCAGAATTGTACTCGGATTAAAACTGCTAAAAATAGCACCAATCTGATTAGTATCTCCGGACAAAAGTCACATTTACAGGGTTAATCTGTGGACATCCCTCCCTTTTATCAAGATTTATTTATTGCATTATTTGTAAATTAATGTTAAAAGCTGTAGATGAAGCTCCAAACTGGTGAGGCTTCACTCCCGCTTCTTCATGTTCAGTTTACTCCTTGTTCTTGGGCCAAATAAGAGAGCAACCTGAGATCTGTGTATAAAATGCAGCAGCACATAATTTCCGGGATTATGCATTCAAATCCCAAGTGATTGCAATGCCAGTACCTAACTTTGTACTGTGATTTGGCCATGCAGTTTTGGTAACTATACATACAAATGACTCACACCATTGCACAAGCTACTCGGGCCTCTTTGGTAAACATTTGTGTGTTTTGTCTGTTTTCACTTGTACTCCAATAGGGTTAAAAAGTGCTATCTCCTCTTCTTTTGCCGGACATCCAGGACTCATCCCCTGTTGAATCTTCACAGGCAAGATAAATCACTCCCTGAATAAACAGCACAGAGGACCAATGTTAAAAGGGAAGGCTTTGTGCAGAAAACTGATTGTGTCTTGTATGTACCAGATCAGACGTGTTCTCTCCAGGACCCAAGGACTTCCCAATGGAATGGGAAAAGACAGTGTTTTAGTGCCAGTAGCGGGGAAGGCCTGGCAGCATTGCAGAACTCCCCAGCAGGCTCCTAGAGATCAGTAAGCTCGGGTGTTTCCAGGCATGCACGCGGCAGCCCTACTTATCTGGCAGCAAGGACGTCATGTGCATTTCACACTTAGTTTCCGTTCCTGGTAAAAACCACTCCAGAATTCAGTATGTCAGGGGAAAAAATATGCTTGCTTGGAGAAGGACTTTATTAAATGGGTCTGTGAAAAATACTGTTTTCTTTGTGCGCTATCACTTATCTCTGCATTCATGATTAAGGATGCAACTTACTGTGTCCTTTATATTCAGATATCAAAGAGCGCCTTCTTTTTATTCTGATACATCAGTTTACATCTGTTTTCGTTTTTTGTTGCCTTAGCATGCATATGTCGATCTAACCCTCTCATTGTTTCTATGCAGAGTTCATTTACCCCCCAAAATGATTTGATTTCTGGGGAGCTAGAGACTCCTGTTGTTGAGCTGGAATAACTGAGAACTGTGACACTAGTCTGACTAGCATGGCTGCGTGTACGGTCCCAGGGATAGGCTGGCTTTACTTGCTCTGTGCTGTTCATATTGCTTAGAGGTCTATTGCAAAAGGACAGCTTTCACAATGACAGCTACTCCTTTAACAAGCAGTCATGCTCAACAGTCGTTGCTTGATTGCCAATATTTACCTTGCTTTATTACATTACTGTAAATTTTGGTTGGCTAGCGCAGCCAATGGATGACTCTGGCAATCTGGAATCTAAAGGGCGCTGATGAAATTAAACACCACCTTTGCGTGCCATCTGAGCCTCTGGACAGGCAAGTGAAAATAAATGTTCCAAAGGTTGTACTTTATATAGCCACAGACTTGACCTCTAAGTGCCTTAAAAGGGCTCACATACTTAAAGGTGCATTACTGGGCCTTACACTAATTCACTGTGATAGCTAAAGTGCTTTGTGTATACCACAGGAGACCAGAAGCCCTTGAGGATCCTTTAGAGCAGAGCGTTTGGGCAGTTAGCATTATTCAGCTTGAATTTTGTATTTGTAGCCAGTCATGAGTGAAAGTAGGGGTAGACCATTTGCATATTGTTCTGGTATAAAGCTAGAAAAATGCTTCCATATGGGGAAGTCATGTAACTTCGCCCTGTGTATGTTTTTCAGGTACCTGAAAAACCCTAAACAAGAAAAGGCCTTTTTTTTTTTTTTCTGTGTTTTTTTTAGGAGCCTTCGTCCCTCCTTGTTCTTAAGTTTGAAGGTCTAAGCAAGAATACTTGAGATTGATTTTAATTCTTAACTAGATGGACATGATTTATTAATTCACATTTGAAGTAACAATTGCAGTCAGGAAGAATCAGCGGAAAGCTTTAATTATACTGGGAAATATGCTAGGATGTAGGATGCCCCCCTCCAGATTTCACAACATATAATTATCATAATTTTTTAATTTTTGTATTTGAAAAATGATGATGGAGGCCAGAATCCACCGGCTACCCACTCTGCCTCAAAGCAGCATCTAAATCAGATTTGAAACTTTAAATAGATCATTTTCTAACTTGCTTGTTAGTGCCCAGCTATATATCTATCTATATATACACACTCACTGTGAAGGGTCTTGCCTAACCTAGCTATTATTTTTACCTGAGCCAACTTGCAGTTTCTGTGCCCAGCGCAAAAAAAAAAAAAAAGATGTTAAAGGGTGAGTGCATTGGCACGTGAGCTGTGATTAGGTAATTTGGGATCACTCCACAGAAATCACATATGGGATTTGGGGACTGGGAATTCATTCCTGTTCAACAATGATCAGATGGGGGAGGGAAGACCAGGAAAAGAAATCATAGTTCCTGAAAAGCAAAATTGCACCATTGAACAAGAAAGTAAAAGCAACGAAACAAACATCTTCCTCTCCTTATTTGGAATGAAAAAAATTAAATTCAAGGACAAAGAAATACTGTAGCACATGTTGAACCAAAATGAGGTTACATTAACACATGAGCACCTGTAGTTATGGCTGCAATCCAACTGTAGTCATAATCCCCTGTTTTCTGTCATTCTGTAAGCAGTGTCAGGATGAGCTCTACCCTGACATCTGGTGGTGAAATGCAGGAATTGCAGTGAGTTGTAGAAAATAACTTTGGGGCCAATCTTATTTGCATAAGCACACACACCGCACCTACTCTGAGCTCACAGCAGCCCAAATGGTCACTTTGGCTGCTGTGGGTCCCCCAGTTTCTCCGTTATTGGGGCAAAAAATGACAAAGTGTTGTTACCCTGATTATGTGAATCGAGGACTGTGGACATGTACTTGTTATGTACTTCTTTGTTATGATGGAGGGTCTCACCATCATCTAGGTAGCACTCACTGGGCAAGGGGCAGGTGTTCAAAACTCACTGAGTTTGAGAAAGGCTATGGGTAGTTTCCTATACCTTTTGGTGAGGGCCTTGTTTAAGGGCCCTATAGGCCTGTTGCACCTTGCCTTTCTCCACTGTGGAATGTCAAAGCTAATTTTTAATTCTCTTAGAAGTCTAGATTCAGCCTGCTCAACTGAATTCACTTTGGGTCCACTGGTACATCTGTGCTGAGGCCCTGCTACTAAAAGCTGAAATCACTTAAGAGCTGAAACCACTGAGCACTGTGTTAAGTAGGGGGGGCCTAAAAGCATGTTGTGGCACCAAGCAGTTTGTGTAGCTAGCAGAGCGGAGCAGCGGACTCAGCCGAGCAGTTCCTGGGTGCAGTTTATGACTGGCGCCGCAGAGCAGTTTGAGTGTCGGCTAGCAGGATGGCTAGCGGAGCAGTTTGTGCTGCTGGCAGAGTGACTGGTACTGCAGAGCAGTTCGAGTGACGGCTAGCAGAGCAGTTTGTGCTGCTGGCAGAGTGGCTGGCACAGCAGAGCAGTTCGAGTGTCGGCTGGCAGAGCATCTAGCGGATTGATTGGCAGAGCAGAACAGTTTGTGAGACAGTCAGTGGAGCAGAGTGGCTTACAGTGAGGGCTGCAGCGGAACTCCACAGAGAGGCAGCGCAGTAGGCCCCAGACCACATAAGGTGCCCCTTGCCCTACCCTCCACTTCCACCTAGGCTGGGAGGTAAGACTCTGCAGGTTGACTTTTGAACTCTGCACTGACCAGGAACAGAGACTCTTGGGCTGTTGGATTTTTGGGACTATTGGGTGATTTTTGGGGTGGTGGGACTCAAGAGCCAAAGGGAAGGACACAGCCTATTTGCTGGGAGGGGGGCTTCTGGTTCATGGTTTGTTTTTATTAATCCTGTTTGTGGTGTTTCCCCTATATAATACCACATTGTTCCTCTCTGTTATTAAAAGGCTTTTGGTACACTCAGACTCTGTGCTTGCGAGAGGGGAAGTATTGTCTCTTAGAGATGCCCAGAGGGGTGGTATATGGTTGTCCCAGTTCACTGGGTGGGGGCTCGAGCCAGTTTTGTATTGTGTTATTGGAATGGAACCCCTGGATACTGAACCCGGCCCTTGTTGCTGCCAACTCTGATGGGCAGAAGGGTTACAATTTATAACCCTTGAAGTATTTTCCCCTAGGTCTGAGACTTTCCATGCCTGGTTTCAGTTCCAAAGTGAATGCCTGCCCTTTTTTTCTTTTTTTATTTTCATATTTAATCTATTTTGTACCTGTTTCATTCCCCTAATCCTCAGCTATCCTTTTTTTATCCATTTTCCCTCACCCTTCCTCTATCAATTGGGGTTAACTGCCCATTAAACCTGTGTTGAGATTATTATAAAACTGGTGGCTGTTAATGCTAATCTTTGCAAAGTCAATTTGTTGTAGCCTGGGGAATTTTTGATCTCCGAGCATAAATAATGCCAAAATATGTGCAAAGTTCAGATCTAGACTTCAAAAATCTCCAGATCTGAGTATGTCCAGATCTAGGGTTGTTGTTTGACCCATTATGAAGAACTAAAGAGGTAGCTGTGAAATTCCAATTCTCATGCAGATTACGATTCTCAATCTAAGTCCCAAAGTTAAGGGATTTTGGATCCATTGTTTTGTGGAAGGCTTATCTATAGGCAAAAACTGCTTCAGAGGTCATATATGGTCTCACTGAGGGAAACAAATGCTTTAGACTACAGAATTCCAGGGGATTGAATCGTGGGCATCTGTCACTAGCCACCCAGCATACACTGTTGTGTGTGGTGTTCTTGTGCGACTGCAGTGCAGCTTTCAAGATGATAACCAGGGAGAGGGAAATTAGATCCTAAATTCCCTGAATCCTGTGAAAGTCACTGATAAGTAATAGATTCACACTGAGGTCTAGAGATGATGGAGTTCTAGAGTGTGGAACTAATTTGTGCCACTGTAGCTCCGCTTGGTGAGCAGTGAGCTGCTGGGCAACCCTTGAATCTTAAGGCAGGAGAAGTTAGTTCCTCTTTCACCTTCCGCTCTACATATACACACAACCACACACAGAGTCCCAATGGGAAGGATACACGAAGAAAGTGGTGGAGGATCTCCTGCTTTAGGATAGGATGTGGGAGTGCAGGATAGACCTAAAACTAATGAAGAGGGATTGAAAGAGACCCCAGCTTAGCCCCGTTACCCTGGCTTAAATAATAATATAATTTATGGAGATATACCTATCTCATAGAACTGGAAGGACCTTGAAAGGTCATTGAGTCCAGCCCCCTTCCTATACTAGCAGGACCAAGTACTGTCCCCTGAGACATTTTTTTTTTGCCCCATATCCCTAAATGGCCCCCTCAAGGGACTCACAACCCTGGGTTTAGCAGGCCAATGCTCAAACCACTGAGCTATCCCTCCCCCCAATATCGGGAGGGGGGGATCCTGATGACCCATCCCCTAGGAGATGGGGGAGAGAGAGGAGAGTTCCAAAGTGGTAGCCAGGTGGCTACTTCCCCAAGGCTAGAGAAGAGAGAGAGAAAGATAAAGGAAAGCAGTTACGGGACAATCATTGAAACAGTAGTGTAAGCTAACCAATGTACAGTTGTGGTTATTTCTTGTTCTAAATATAGGTCATTTCAGATAGCACTGTGTAGTGCTGGCAAATGCTAGCTTTTTATTGGTAACTACTGCTCTATAGATGGAGGTATTTGGGGTAACAGACGCAAAAAGTTGAAGTGACTTACTGAAAGTCACACAGCAGGCCAGAGGCAGAGCTAGGGCTAGAATCCACGGGCTAAATTCTCTGCTGGAGTAAATTGACCCAGCTCAATTGAAATCTCTAAAGCTATGCAAATTTATGCCAATGGAGAATTTGGACCCACATGCCCTGCTCCTTAGAGCTCACAAACAGGCTTCTCACCTTCATGTGACTTGAAAAGAAGTGCTTTTTGAAAGGTTCTCTGAATGTTTATGGGTAAACAAGCAAGAGGGTGAGGAGGCTATCCATATCTGTAAATCCACTCCCACGCCAGCGCACCAATTAAATAGCTGTAAATAAGGCAAATTCAAGACCGTACTTGAAAATAAAAGAGCAAAAGAAAGCTCTCTTCTCTGCTTGGCATGGTTTCTGACTGTTTGCTGTCTGACAGTGTCACTGTGAGTTACAGCGCATTGGGTCGTTATTACATATGTGGTGGCACAGACAGCAAGAGCAGCACGGGAAATCTTATGTATTTCTTTTTTTGTCACTGAATAAGTGTTGTCCTTTTCGCCGTTGCTTTTAGATCACTATAAAGCCAGCTACAGATGTTTGGAATTACATTTAAGATGTTTGACTAGCTTAACCCAGCAATGTTACTGTGCATGCACCAGACCTATCGGCTGTCTACTTGAAAAAAAATGCCACCCACACCGGCCTCAATGGATGGGGAGCTTGGTGGGGTTGGAGGCACTGTGACAGCCCCAGTTGAACAGAGGAGGAGAATGCACTAAAGGCTCGTAGGGAGGGGTGGCTCCCCTTAGAAGTCTCTGGCCACTCACTGGCTACCTTGGGGAGGAACAGAGGTGATTGGTCCCTTGCCCTTTCCTTTCATTAATTTAAAACTTTGCCTGGATGGCACATGGAGTCTCTTTTTGCTCTGTTCCAGCTGCCCCATGTTCCTCACACCGTAATGAGCTGTATTTTGCAGAGATGGCAAGTTTGACCAATCCCCTGTTTTGGCATGAGTACAGAATTTTTTTCTTTCCAAATTAAATTCTTTCCCAGAGACTTGACGAGTTTGTCACCTTCCTCGCAGCATCCAGGAGATGTAGTTAAATAGGAACAGGATTTAATAATTAATTATAGTACTTGGTAAGGATGTTTGTGTGTCACAACTTGTGGCTGGTTTCCAATGCCTGGGGTTTTACTGATGGACCTTGTGCTCATATGATAAGGAAAGACTTTGTGGCCTTCCTGGGCTAGGGATGCCATTTTAGTACCCTCTGTCCCTTTCAGGGAAAGCAGGTGGTTGATAGGACTCAAAACTGAACTGAGGGATAGGCTGAGGAGAATATACCCCAAGTTATGGGTTATATAGTAGGAGTCCAGTGATTCCACAGTGGAACTACTTAAAATGCCTGCTAGGTGAGAGTCTGGATGACAGAGTGGGTAGCATCTCTCCTCTGTGCTAAGTTTCCTAAAGTTGTGGCCTGCTATTTAAAATCCATTCCTGTGTTTGTCCTCAGTCACCGCTGTGTCCATACTGAGCAGAACAGGACTCCAGGCACACTGGGTCAAAGGAATAAAATCCAGCTCGATCTCTGGGGATAATGCAGACTCAGCAAGCAACACAGCCCTTCCGTTTTAGAAAAGGAAGAATTATAAAAGCAGCGAGAACCATTACTTTAAAACCTGATGTGTTATGAGTGTCAGAGTACTTACTGAAGGATAACGTACTTCCTAGAGGAGATGAAGAGAATTGTTAGCACAAAATCATATATTTATCTGGCCTTCTGCTCTGCAGTGTCTGACTACTTCCCAAGTATTTATCCACCTCACACCACCCCTACAATCTTGGTCAGGTAAAGAGGTATTATTATTCCATTTTACAGATGGGACACTGAGACCAAGGGAAGTTACAATCAAACGTACTCAACACCAGCAGTTGGGGTTAGGTATTCAGAGAAGCTCAGTATTCCAGGTAATAAGCCCCTCTGAAAATCTGGACATAAAAGTCCCAAAGGGAGCAAAATGCTTTTTGAAAAGTGAGCCCCTTTGATTTAAGTGCTAAGGGGATCTGAGCTCTTCAGCAAATCTGACCCTGTTTGTGGGTGCTGAATGCTTGAAAATCCTCTAGAGCGGCACAACTACAATGACTAGAATGCCAGTCTTCCTGCCTCCCTTAAGTGCCTTAATTACAAGACCAGCCTTCCTCTGACTTGGTCTCTGCCATCATCCCATATGCCTAAATTTATTTTCTGCGTTGATAAGTGCAATGAACAGCATTTTTTTGTCTTGATACCTTTTTTTGTCCTTCACATCTCTCAACCTGAGATTTGCTGTAGTATTTTCCTTCCACAAGGTGTAGAAAAGGAGCCATATGTGGATTCCCTCTGATGATATTTTTCCAGAAGACCTTGTAAGCTGACATTAATTATTTTGACTGCATGCATGTATTCATTACTGCAGACTGCTGTTCAACTATTTTGGCTTTTTATATAAAAAAAGGTGGGGAGAGATATAAGGAATCTTGTGTTACATTGAAATATTGTTTTAGAAAGAGCTCAGTGGAATCATGGTCCGTTCTGCCAAGATCACCAACAACTCAGAAGCCCTTCTGCAAATCGTAGCAAAAGATCAGAGCAGTTCGGTAGTTGTTTCACTGTAAGAAATACATTTAATATTAGCAGATTATTACTTGGGCACAGATGGGACCCAGCCCTGCTGTGGTATTAAAATTAGAAACTGTTCTGATGCCTCTTCATTATGGTGTAGGTTGGCTTTAGAAGATTTGAACACATTATCTTCAAAGTTATCTCTGTTGATATGTGAGTTGTTGACCTGCAGCAGGCAGGAGCTCAAATCAGTGCTGTACTTTTCTTTTTCCAACAAAGCCATGGAAATCTGATGGACTTGCTGGGCAATATTAAATCCTGAGCAAAAGCTTTATAAAAGCTACTTCAGAACACTATCAAATTATTAGTATGCTTTCTCATAATACAGATGGCTTCTCATTTTATTGAGAGAGAGACAGAGAGAAAGAGAGAGAGATTTTTTCCAGCCCTCTTGGGAATGATTTTATTGAAAGTATCAAAACTGGGAAGATGACTGCATCATTTCTCTGATGCCAGGGGTCAGAATCTTTGACTGGTTTGTAGTAATGTAACACATAAAAATTCACTCAGCTCTCATTCTCTGCCTTTTATTTAATGTACAATCCAGCTAGAGCCACTTTCATTTTTCACATTACTGTCCCTCACGCTGAATGTTTGCCTTTGGTGTTTTAAATATTTCCGATCATGGATCCTGAGACTGGGAAAACCTTAGGAAAATTGCCATTGGCCTAATGTGCATGAATGTATAGCTGCCGATAAAACAGCATTTTGTTATTCTACCTGAATAACTGAATAAACATGCGCTGCATCTCTTGTTGGAAGGCGTTGCTTGAAAAGTGGTTCTGCTCTGTAAAGTGTCTGTATAAAATTGGCATCCTCTTACTGGTTCCCTGGGAGTCGCATCTGCATACTTTAGTGATTAAAATAAGTGGTTAATACTTTAAAGCTTCTGTTAACACTATATAGCAAATAAAGCTGAAAGACAGTGGATGTAAAACCAGTAAACAGTTGGCTTCTACTCCTGCTTTTGCATTGCCATCAAATAGATTTTCTGAGTTTCAGCAATGGGGCCAATAAGTTACACCTGTGCAACCTTTCTGAAGGCTTAACCCCTCCCAGAGCATAATTTGAAGTCAATGTTCAGAAGGCGTGAAAAAATATACAGCACACGCAGTCTCCCTGCTATGCATGGCGGGGGCCTTGGAGTACAAGTCTTTTGCATTGCAATACTAACATATAAAATGTTGGCTGACAAACCAAACTCACAGTGGTGAAGTTTGAATTGACATGTTCAAAGAGGGCTGGTTACAAGTATGTTCTGATTTCCATTAGAATTGTTCAGCTAGCCTCACAGTATGACCATGGTGTAATATCCACCTTGGTTAATTATAAATAAATGCTAGAAGGTCTGTATGGTGCTAGTTAGAGGTTCCACCCCAGTTCCCATGGGTCAAGAGTTATAAAAGCCACCAGCTATTTAATTCAGGGTTGAAGAACATTGGTGAAACAACACGGAGAAGCTTACTGTCCAGGATCTCTCTATGCATGTGACCCTCATGTTCCAGGAGCCTCATCTTTGTTTGCAAGTAGAAATGAATCCCAAGAAGCCAGCTATAAATACCTCAACTTCCCAACCCCCAGTGCTGATTCACTACTCATAACTAGCTCTCTTAATGCAGCCTGTCCCGAATCCCTTTCCCAAACATCCCACGTCAAAATGGGCAGGTTACTGAAGTCTGCCTGAGTGCCCCAGACATCAAAGGACCCCAAAAAACCAAGGACCAGGACTTAGTGCTCTGCTTCTGCCTATGCCTTCTCTATTCTGTGAATAAATGTAGTAGTGAGCGTAAACTTACACATCTCCCAAGAAATAAACTCGCATGAAATATTAACGAATAAATGCTACCAGTATCTTTCTGATGCCTGATTTGGTAACTAATTCACAAATGATTGTGAGAGCATAGGGAACCTCTGTGAGCAATTGTCACCACTAGAATAGTAGAGAAACCAATTGTTAAGAACTGAAAACAATAGCAAAGAAAGTCCTTGAAGGAACAAGGCAAAGGGTATACTCTGAGCATGAATTTATGAAAATGCTTGGCCAAAATAAAAGAAGATGGCAGCATCACTTCACATATGTGCTCCTCATGGTTGGCTATTATTATTCCAATTTTTGACACTTGAATGAAATGTGGTATAATTGGGCTTCATAGCCACTGCTTCAGGCGACATCAATTGCCTTTTTTAAAAATGATGATGGCATTGAGGGAGATGCTTTTTTTTCCCTTTTAGTTTTTGAATTTGCTGTGCACGCCGTGCCACTTGCACAATACATGGAAGGGGCATTGCACTCCTCAGAGGGCCTGCAATGCCAGGGACTGATCCTGTAAAGAAATATGAGATGGAGAAGAAAAGTAAACCTACTGTAGGACGTTACACTACAGCTAGTCCCATGATATTCCCCCTTCTTGTCTCTCTCTAGCCTTTTCTTTCCTCAGACGTTTCCCCTCACTTCCTGCTGTATCCTCTGAGCAGAGAGAATACTGTTCCCTGCCTTTTTTTAATGTTGATTCAAGTTTGAATTCTGTCAAATTTGAAGGACTTGAAGCTTCCAAGAAAGGAAAAACATTCCCTAAACTGTTCGCTTCTATCATTAAAAAAAACCCACCACTGCATCTTTTGTTTGTATTTATTTGTATGCTGCATGTTTGGTTGGTTTTGTTTGATTTTGGGAGGTGGGGCTGCAATTTAAGGCTTGTAAGTTTTAAAGGCTCTCTGAGTAGGACCAGGAAAGATTTGGTCTCTGTTTTGCTTTTGCAGTAGGAAATATTTGTTTCAAGGTGAACAGCAAAGTTTTCAGAAATAAAGCTGAACGTGCCTAAGAGGATAACAGAAAAGACTGAACCTACTGAGGGGTGAATCTTCACAGGTCTGTGCAGGAGGCTGACTTCTGCTCCGTGCAGCTGAGAACAGGGGATGAAAAGGTGCTGGTATGCTACGTACTTGTCCCCAATCCATGGGCTGCTTTGGTCCTGGCACAATTTATAGTAACGTTGTGGCTGCTTAAAATTTCAGTGGCCCCAAAGGGACCATCCACTGTTCAGATCACCAGGGTACAGCAGCATTCCAGCCACAACCCCAGCACTAAGGCCGGGGACATGGGGGGTGGTAGGGGCGGGAAGCAGGGTGCACGGCCACATAGTTGGCTCTTCACCACCTGGGCAGTCCCTTGCTCTAGCATAATTTCAGCCAGCTGGTTAGATCTGTTTATTTAAGCTTTGCACTGTCATTGGAATGGCTGGTTGGACAGGAGACCGGGATTTGGCCCTGTATATATAGATTAAATAAACAAACTCTGGATCCAAGCACACCCTTTGCAGCTCTAGCACTATAATTGGCCAGAGTGAAACATTGCCAAAGGATGAAACCATTCAGAGCCAAGTCCAGACATCAGAGTCTCAGGACTATTACTTCTTCATCTATTTACCAGGCAGATTCTGAGTTCAGGAGTCCCTGTTTCCACTGCGACAGCTGGTAATATTGCAAATACCTGAAGCAGAGCAGGAAGCTGCCTGTATGTCTTCAGCTGTAGCAGGGCAAAGACACAATCCTGAACTCTGATACTAGCAGGTAATAAAGGAGAAACCTTTTTTCAAATGAATTGCTTTAAAATGGAAACCTCTGTGCAATTTTTAAGTGTGTCCACTTAACTAGTAATGATTTAGGATCTTAAACAATTTTTAAACATTCTTTTTAACCAAACCTTTGCAGTTAACCTTTAGCAGCTTCCAGTTTATGGAATCTTTTACAAGAAGGGGCAGGAAATCAATAACTCTAACAAAGCAAAAGCAACAGCAGTAGCATCAGCGTGGTCCATATCGTACTGGTGTGCCAGCACAAGCGATCCCTTAGAGCAAGCAGGAACCTGGAAACCAAACAGCTATGTTCTCTGTCTGGTTTACTTTTGCATTTTAAACTGGGTCGCCATTAAGAGAAGGGAGCATGAAGTGCACTGAGTCACTGGCAGCTAGGGAAGGAACACGGAGTGAAGGATGTTTGTATATGGAGTATGGCCTAAATCCATTGATTTCAAAGAGATCCTAGTTTGTGTATTGCAAGCAGGATTTAGACCCCTATTTGGTCTTGATGTTATTTTTGTCAAGGCTTTAGTTGTTGTTTTATAGAATTTAAGTAACACAAGCCAGAGAGAGACTTAATGTCAGCTTAGCCAGATATACATCTCATGTTCTTGCTCTATGCAAAAAATCCTATCTTTCAGTAAGTTCAGCTCTCCACTGCTTTTGTCTCACGTGTTAAAGAGTTGGATGTGAGGTCAGGCACTAACAGTTTCATGTGGACAGAGTAAGTCAGTTCAGGTCGTCTCTTCTTCCCCTTAATTCCTCTCAATATCCTGCTATGGAAACAGTGTCCTCTGTGGCAATGGAGGCTTTCTTTGTAAATAGCACACTGCTCAAATGAGGCAAAAAGCAATCTGGGGACTTCCATGGGATTGCTATAAATATGTTAGGTGTATGATAAGGCCAACAAAGCCTGCTGTGGGGCTACCTCTCCAGTCTAAGAACTGCTGGGGCGCTTTTTGACTCAGTTCAAAAATAGTGCTGGAAAGGTACTTCTCAGATTTTAAGTAGGTTGAAATTGAGTTGTTCAGGCACATAGGGAATAGATTGTGATGTTTTTGACCCATCGTGTCTAGCAGCTGGGAAAGGGGATAACAGCACTACTACTGATGACAGCTATGGGAACTTCTTTTTTCACTCAGTAGTGGAGCCTACTCCTTTCAGATCTAAGGGGATCAAGTTCGCAGGGAATGTTACTGGCAGATTGGAAAAAAAAACTGTGACTTGTGTTGCTCATAATAACTAATGTGGTTATTATTAACTAAGGTTATTATTATAGGTTATTATTAACTAACTAAGGTCTCCCCCCCGATACGTGTGTAGGGATTGATTGTGTTGGATCCTGCATTCATCTCCCTATAACCAGCACTGAATCCTTTTTTAATCTTGGGAAAATCATTTTAACCTCTTTGCCTCCATTTCCCCAATCTGTAAAAATGGGCCAGTTATGTTCACCAGAGTGTTGTGAGAATGAATGAGGTAAATGTTTGTAAAATACATTGAGAGGAAAAGCTCTTCACTTTGCAGGAGGCTCAGCATCTTTATTATTCTAAGAGACCCATTGCTCTCAGCACACTTCTGCCAAAAGATGCACTGAAAGTTACATAAGTAGCACAGAAACGAGGTTCCATAGTTTTGTTTGGTGGTTTGGGGCTTTAATTGGGAGGGAGTGGGTGCGAGTGGGAGGACAGGGCAAGGGAGAAGATGGTATTGAGTTGTGCTTTTAAAGATGGAACCAGGGACAAGAATCTCCAGGATAACATCCATAATGCAGCATTAACAATATGAGCTCGAAGGAAATGCACAGTTGTACTTACTGCGTAAACTATTCCCCCAAACATCAATATACAGCTCTCTATCCTTTAGGGTTTCTTTCTGTGTTCTCTCTCTCTCTCTCTCTCTCTCTCTCAGCTTTAACAAACATAAAAGTGACATGAAGGACAAAGATAGATGCATGATGCTAATATTGGAGCAAATATTATGCATAAATGCTCTGTCTGATGCAGTGGCTGGGTCCCAGATTTGTTCCAATCTCACCCTCCAGTTACAGCGACTTTCCATATGGTGCAGGTTGCACTGTGCACTCCCTCAGGTTCATGTGAAAACTACTGTGAAAGCCGAGTCATTGATTTTTGTGGGTTTGGTGCCAGAACAATTTTAGATGGTACGAGGCTGATTTCTTTGACTTTCACTTTCCTGCTCTTGATACTGCTGTGTCAAACTCAACACCTTTCACAACACTATCCTCCTCCTCAGAATAACAAAGCATTCATCACCTCCGCCTCCTCACTAGCATTGTCAGCATCAGTGGCGGGAGGGTGCTACAGGCAGCTGTATTTGTTTTGACAGTGCCAACTTTAGAAAGAATCTTTAGAAAGAATAGATAATATTCTCTTTTGGGGGACTTATACAATTGTGTGGCTTCTTTTGCAGAGGAGGAACAGCAAAGCTGCAGCCTCTGGGCTTTAGAGTCCTCATGCTATGTTAGTCATTGTGTTGACATAGTACATAGCTCAAATTGCAGATAACTATTTAGATGGAGGGAACTTTTCAAGTCTTCCAAATGGTATAGGTATTAAAGATATTGTTTTTCCATTCCACTTTAAAATATATACTGAAAGCTCAGTTGTGATCTTAGGGACATGGCTGTATAGCACAATATAGCGTTTAAAACCAGCTACTGTTCATGCTTAAAGTATATGAGATCAGAGCATAAAGTTCAGCCAACAAGGATCTCAAAAATTTTGTACACAGAGATGCTCAGTGTCCAGCATATAGAGAGAGAGCTCTTGCTTTAGTTCTACTATATTGTTATAGAGAATTTCTCATTTTTCCCCCCTCAGAGAATTAGTCCCACAAGATCTACTGCCAGGAACGAAAATTTTGTGTTAGAAACACTGATTGATTGGCTCAGTCCTAAGGCATCGGTGTATAGAAGGTATTTTGATCCCAGACATTCCCTAATACTTAATAAGCAGGGAATGAAACATTTGAGAATGAAGATGTGACTTTGTGTATTTTTTAATGTCAAGTTTTGTCCAAAGAGCACATTGCAGTTATTCCTGCTGAGAAATAAGAAAAGCTCTTTGAAATCAAGTGTATTATTTTTAGGATCTTAGAAACACATGCCAAAAATATTAATTTAACTAAAGTTTAAATCTTGTCAAAATGAGAATAGGTTTGTATCTACACAATTATACTGGAGAAATGCCTAACTTTGGTCTTGATCCTCCAAAGAGTTCTGCACATTCTTCACTTTACCCATGTGAGCACTCCTGCTGAAGTCAATCTGACTGTTACAAAGATATTTGTCAATATATATTTTCTAATATTGTAACTAAAACCCATCCCTCCTGATTTTTCCCCTTCTATCTCACCGTGTGCAGAGCATACAAAGACACCTTTTGCATATTTGTTTATTTTAGGGCTCAAGAGTACTGGGCTGTTAGCATGGATATATATATTAAAGAATAAGGAACAAAGAAGCATTTGATGCAGGGGTGGGAAGGGGAGTTACATTTAGAAATAAACTTAACCAAACTGAGTAAGAAGAGCCTTCCAAAATATAAGGGGCTGGAGTTCCAAATTTCAGCCATATTTGTGTGCGTGTTCCCTGTATACTCAAACTTTTGGGTCTGGATTTTTCAGTTGCTAACACCTGCTGGTGAAAGGCTGCATGGATAAGATTTGTGAACGTGCTTGATCCACAGAAGCTACTGTTGTTTATAAAGGCTGGACCCGTCACTTGATTTGAGAATTAACATTTTCAAAAGCACCTAAGTGCCAGATTTTTAACTATACTGATGAAGATAGGTGCCTATTAGTACTTTCAAAGAGCATCTCTGGGTACTTAACTGGAAGTTAGGCATGGATGTGCTTTTGCAAATCCCACAAGGGCCAGATTTTTAAAGGTATTTAGGCATCTTTTTGTTTTTTAATTAGGTGGGTACCTAATTACCATTAAAATCTGTTAAAAAGTCTCTTTTATCAATGGAACTCAGGTTCCTAAGTCACTTGGGTGCTTTTGAAAATACTTGGGAGCCTATGTGGAGCCTATTTGAAAATATTTGGGAGCTTGAGTACTTTTGAAAAGTTGGCCATTTAATTAGGTGACTAAGTAAGAGCTACTTGGCGCTGAACTTTTTTTGAAAATCTCACATTACAATGTACCACACGTATTTTCACAGACGTCTTTTGCAGGGGATAAAATCTATAATTCTTGCACACAAGTGATAGGAACTTTAATGAGAAAAATGAAGGTTTCTGTGGAGGGCTCTTTGAAAATGGGGATTTGTATCGTAATCAATGATTTCCAAGCTTTTGTGTACATGACACTGTTTCTTTTTTTTACCTCCTAGCATGCATGCTCAATGCACATGACTTTTTTTCCTTTGCTTCCAAAATATGGGAGATACAGTGAAATTAGCTTTGAAGCTATAAATCATGTCCTGCCCACTGAAGCAGGGGAAAATCCTGCTTCCACCATACAAATTATTACCCTGCCCTTGGATGAGATAGGAACACAGAGAGAGAGAGAGAATATATCTGTGAACACATTGCTTGTGCTTCTACACCAAAGGAACACGACATTATCTTTGAATTTCAGATGAATTTCAGAATAATCTTTGGATAATTAAAATTTCTAGCCAAGGATGTGCCATTGTTTATAAAACATGCATCTTCAATGGAACAGTATGTGCAGCCTGCCTATGTCCTGTCCTCTGGAGAAAAATCCTGCTGTTGTCTGCCTATAAGTTCTTTGCCAGCAGTACCAGAGCATTTCTGCAGCATGGGGACTAATAAAGGGGAGGACTTCACAACACAGAATTCAAATTCCCAGAGGCCTGTGGTCTGCAGCATGCAGGATTCAGAGCATGGACAGGGCTGAAGGATATGCTACTGTCCAGATCTTACCATCCTTCTTGCCGGGGTGGGTGGCTACATAATCTATTCTGGTTATGCGGCTGGAGTAGTCTTCCTTCCACCTTCCCCACTCCAGTGCATTTGCCAAGTGTCTGGACTAACGACTTGTGTGAAGCTTCTGAGGACAGCCACACAAGTTACTTAGGGGGTATACATTTTTACTCACCCTTTTGTGCCCTGAGAGAACATTGTTTTCAAAGTTCTCCTGTAAAGCAACAGTTTTGGGGAGTCCTTTACAAACTGAAACAAAACCTTTGTATACAATTTAATTCTTAGTGAGGAAAAATAACGTTTCTTAAATTAAGTGCCTTAAAGTCCCTATTTTTCTGAGAATGATGGTCTGGGAGACAGAATGTTGTGGTCTCTTTCTAGCTATGCCATATACTGCCTGAGTTTCCTTGTACCATTTAACCACTGTGTACCTCTGATTTCCCATCTATGGCAGGAGACTACTAATTACTTGCCTCCCATAAGTGTTATGAGTTATAATTCATTCATATTTCTAGGCATTTTGAGACCCCTCAGTTGAAGGTGAAATATAAGTGTCAAGTATTATTGATTAATATATTATTTTTGAAGTTAAAGAGGCCTGCTTGAATGCTGGTTTGTGGCAACAAATTCAAGCCTTCTGTACACAAAATCAGATGCACATATGCACACATTTTTGTGGGTACAAAAAAGCTTCTACTTTAAAAAAAGTGGGTTTTCTGAGATGGGCTTTGTTGCAATGCTCTAGGGAAAACTGCCGGGACCGCATGAGCAGGGCTTCCATGGAGAATATGTATGGAGAAATTTGAAGGAGAAGAAAAACTGGCCCAAATAAGTAATTCACTTTATTTTTCTTCCACGTTTCAGTTAAATTTACTCTCCTTAGCTCAGATGCAGCACAAAATTTTCACTGTAATCTTGCTTAAGATGTGAGCTATCTGAGGTAGATAGAGAAAAAGTAACTTTGGTCACATAAAAAGAAGTAAAACATAGAATACTGCTAGCTCCTTTGTTTTAACATTAAACTACATAGCCTTGACCTCAACCCACAGGTAGCTTTAACGTCCCTGTCTATTGTCAGATAGCTGTATGAATGTGTTATAAAATTAAATAATGTTACATTGTGTTGTATGACTAGCACTTATGTGCTAAATTATCACAGCTTTTCCTGACCTTGGCAGCATTATAGGGTTCATATTTTCACATCGATGAATTGTTCTTAAAACAATTTCTGCAATGTTTTAAGCACACACTTTTTTCTAACCTTATAGAAACAGTTTCTGCCTCCTTGTATTATTATTATTTTTCAAAAACCAGGCTCAATATAATATCTATTGAAATCAGTCAATGTCTATTGAAGTCAGTCAATGTATTACCCACTGAGCCCAGTCTTGAACTCCTTACTCAGGGCTTGGTTACACTGGCACTTTATAGCGCCATAAAGCCCCCAGGAGTGCTATAACCTCCTCCCCGTCCACACTGGCAAGGCACGTAGCGCGCTATAACCACGGATTTATAGTGCGCCTGGTAATCCACCTCTGCATGGGGAATAAAGGCTGTAGCGCAGCTGCTGTAGCGCTACAGCAAGAATGTGGACACCCACTGCGCTACAAGTGATCCCTTGAGATGCCTAGAGCCATTTAAGGCAATTGACGTCTCTTCCCTTTGTTTTGAGCTCGGCTGGAGGAATGCGGAAGTACCTCTTTAGAGTTTCTCTCTTAACTCGGCAGATAAGCAATGCAAATGTTTAAGGAGGGAGCCTGTGTGAAAACAAAGCCTTCTGTGAACGGAGGCTCGCTGACAGGCTTTCAGAAGAACGGAAAAAACACTGTCTCTCTCCCTCCACATACACACAACATGTCCCCCCTTACCCCCCTCGTTTAAAAAGCACGTTGCACCCAGCTAAATGCTGGGATACCTGCCCTAATGCGCTGCTCTTAATGCCGCATTAAGTGCCCCAAATGTGGCCATGCTATACCGCTGGCGCGTCTGAGTGTGAACATACAATAGCGCTATACGTATTACTGTATAAGGAGACCGCTATAACCAATAGCGCTATAATCTTGTAAGTGTAACCATACCCTCAGACTCAAACTATGGGATTTTGGCCTGAGAAAGGACAACAGGACCAGGTCTATAGCTTTTATGTACTTCAAAGGAAAATTCTCTTATTAAAGTTTCAAAATCCTCTAACGTTTTCTTTCAATATCCAAGACCAGCAATGGTTCACATTCGAAACTGAATCCATCGATGAACTTGTGTTTGTTTAAAGATGCCAAGGTAAAATCTATCCAGGCATTAGAACTGACACCATTAGGAGCATCAATATTGGTAGAGTAGACTGCTTTGAGGTAGTTATGCTAATTATTTCCCATGAAGCCAAGTTGTTGTAGTTGATTGTCCACCAACTGAGGCCTTCTCTTTATGATGAATATTGTATTTTTTGAGTATTTTTGGCAGAACATTGGATCCAAATGTGGTATTTGCATTGCACATTTGAAATTCACATTTAAATATTCCTTATATTGTGTTTCTCCCACATGGGATAGCCATGTTCTTTTGACAGAGTAGTTTGCAATCAGTGCTGCATAGGGAATCCACAGGAACCAAAAGAAAGAATGGGCCAAGGCTGGGGACAGGATGGTTCAAGGAACTGGTCATGAATTAGAGAGCTTCTCTTCTGTAGGTCAACTGTTCATATCTAATCCATCTATTCCTAGATTCCAGAAGGGACAAATATGATCATCTAGTCGGTCCCTTGTACAAACCAGAACTTCCTGAAAAAAAATCCTTTTGAACTAAGCATTTTTGTTAGCAGCTGAAAGTCATGAGTGTGTAAGAGCTGTTCATTGGCTTCGCTGGTAAGTTTAGTGAGCTCAGTCCATTTCCTAGTGTACTGGCCTCCACTGTAAACAATAAAGGCTACCACCCATGGCATTAATTGTCACCCATGTCAGCCGTCTCAGCAGAGAATCCAAGGATTGAATGGGTATGGAATGGTCCCCCTCAGGGTCACCCAGAGTATTGGCAAAGCAGCATGGGAACAGTGCTCTGCACTGATTGTGTTGTGCTATGGCTCCCAGGGCAACCAGACATGTATAAGGGGGCTGAGGCTGGGGCCACAGCTGGGGGTGGGTCTGGGACCAGAGCTGTGACCAGAGCCCTGGCTGGGGGGGGGCACAGTTGGGGGTGGGGCCAGACACAGGGCCAACAGCCAAGGCCATGGCTCAGGGAGGGCAGAGCAGATCTGGGAGTGGGGAAGGCTTGGGGGGGCACTCCCTCTGCGCCCCTCCATGCCCCCAAAATGTTCCTCCACGCCCCCTAGGGGCATGTCCCACAGTTTGGGGACCTCTGCTATAGATAAACAGAAAACTCCAGGTTCTGAACTTTCAGCTTTTAAAACTGATACTTCTTTTTTTACCATTTGCAAAAATAACATGTAGAACTCCTTGCTACAAGAGATAATTGATGCTGAGAGTTTAGTAGAATAAAAACAAATGATTGGCAATTTCTAGGGATAATGAGAACATCTAAGGTATATTAGATTTTTTTAAAATTAAGGGATATTAAACCTTCATGCTTAGGGCATAAGCCACCCACTACATTCCTGGTGTTAGGAAGTTACTCTCCCTCTCAAAGCTTATTTAGTCATTATTCATTACAGGACTTGTGTCATCTTCCTATGAAGCATCTATTACTGGCCACTGTGTAAAATAGGAGGGATTGCTGGTCTGATCCAGCATGGAAATCCCTAGGTTTCTATCATTGTTAATTAAAAACTGTTTTCAATTGGTTATCCTGAAAAAAAAGGCAGTGGGATGGAGGGAGGGGAAGAAGAATGAAATCATTTCAATGAATTATTAATGCAACATTAAAACGAGAGAAAAGAAAAGAGCGAGAACTAAAGATGTTGTTGTAGTCTTTTGTTATAGATAGTTCTCCAGTACAGTGCCACATAAACAGATTAACCACTGTATTTATTCAGTGTGAAAAAGCAGTTCTAAGAGCTCCAGGTGCTTGCCAAGTCCATAATTGTACCTCCTTAAATACTTTCATTACTTGGAAGTACAATAAGGGAAGCAGGGACACATGCTTTCCATTTTCTTGTCAACAAAACACCTCCAAGAAATTAAACTCTATTTTCTCTAGAAATTTTCAGTGAGTATTTTTCTTTTTTCCTTTCTTGGAGAGGAGGGAGGAACACCTTAGCGGGGATTGCAGAATGACTCCTCAAATAAAGGGCTTTCAGCATGCAAGAAGAAAAGAATTGAACTAAAAGGGTAAGATTTACTTTTTTTAAAGTTTCATTAAATTAAGGAGACCATCAGAGCATGCAGCATTTAAACAAGGGCTCTTCATTCTCAACAGATGGAAAATTAAAGAGGTGAAGCTTTGTATAGAGTTAGGTCCTTTCTATCATTTCATCAGATCAGCCAGTGACTGCTTCTAGCAACAGCTATGTTGAAACGTTGATTCCCCATGGAGCAATGCTGGCCAGGTCATAGCTACCATGAGAACATGTGATGGCCAGCTTCCTGGGACGTTGGTCTGGCCTCTTCCTCGCTACAAAATTTAACTGTGTTTAAGTTTGTCAACAGTGGTGTTAGATGCCATGATGCTGAACATGTTTTCTCCTGACCTACACCTACCGCTAAACCACCAGCAGCAGCAGATCAGCTAACATGTTAGCCAGCAACCATGCTCAGACATGGTAGAATTTTTTTGGTGCAGACCAGGCCTCAGTAAAAGGTCACCCCTCCCTTCAGCTTGCTTTGCTATCCCTTCTCCCAACTGACAAAGGGACAAGAACTTGTTTTGCCCCTACAGTCAGAGGCAAGTCCCCTCCTCCAGCTTTGCTTTAACACCCCAGTGAGAAACAATCCTCTGGAGACAGAAATGTGTCCTCCTCTCCTCCTGAGAAAGAGTAACATCAGCTGGTAGGTGGTGTGCAGTGCTGTTTGGGTCTTCTAACCGTAAAAGGCTAGACACCACTGAAAGCACATAGGCCATTTGTGGATGGGCCAGGATGTGGTCTGCATCCTAAGGCAGTCCACCCTTCTCCTCAGGATGGACAAGATTTTTATTTGTTTATTTATTTTAAGAACTGCACCAGTCAAACAAAGCTGTGGTCATTGTCCCCTGCCTATCCTCTGTACCTCACCCAGCCATTTACCTAGACATTACAATCGAACACAATTCTTCCAGAGGGAAGTTCCCTGTTCAGTGGTAGACCTCTGCTAGCAGAACCTGTGTTTAAACAGAGCTGTAGCTAGCACAGTTCTGCTCTCAGGGTGGGCAAGACCTTAGTGTAACACGAGAGTCTTGAGGAGCTCATGGTCTGAAAGATTTTAAGTCTTACTTATCCATTTAAAAAGCAGGTATTAAAATTAATTGTTCTCATGGCCTGGCATAGCTAGAGCCCCTGGTTACACATTGGAACAGAAGTGTCTCATCCTATTCTGAAAGAGAAACAGTATTATATCTCTATGCCTCGCTGGTCTGTGCTAACCTGAAGTCATGCTTTGTTAGAAATTCAGTGGCAGGCAAAAGAGTGATATGTATCTGATGATTAGCATGAGAACTCAGTTGTATTATTTCTTGAAGCTAGGGGAGATATCTCACACCACACTACAGAACTGAGTTCTTAGAATTCCCCCTGGCCTGCTGGAAGAGAGCTCTGATCAGTTGGAATGTTAACATTCCAGGACAGTACACTTACATGGCCGTTGGAGTATCGTATTCCCTGATATCTTTGGAGGTTGGCATGTTAGGATATGCTTCAGTCACGGACAGGGGAAGATAAAGTGTGAGAAGATATTTGCCAGCTTTATTTCCATGAATCCAACGGTCCTTTGTAATGGCAGAAGAATGTCTGTTCTCCCAGATCAATTTAATAGTTTTTCTGTAGATCACATCCCTTTTTTATCACAAAGAAATCATTTTATCCTGCTGTGTAATTAATGCACATGTACAGTGTCGCAAACGTTTTTCTGTAGACTGCTTATTTTGCCTGTAAATTACAGGAAATCCTATACAATACACCAGGGAGCCCTGCAGTTTGAAATTAGAATACAGTGTCCCTCAACTCCTCCTACTTGGCCTGTTTACTGTTCAGATTCTGAATATCTTTTTCTAGACATGTAGTAAGCTCCAGTGGTGACATATTCTTTTACTTCTCTTTTAGCTTAAAATGAATACAGGTTTTAATTCTAAAATAAAAACTGCTTATGGCCCGTTGAATTACTGCAAAGGAATGAAAGTGCAGAGAGGCTTCCAGTTACCAATTTCATTCAGACACACATGAAACATACAAATTTGTAACAAACGTGGGTTACCCGTAAACTCTATGGCCATGCCTCAGTTCTGTGTGATGTCACATCTATATGAGCCCAAAGATAGCATTAAACTGGCAACAGCTGTTTCTTGTTCTAGGAATATAGATTTCTTAAAGAGAGGCTACATATTTTCCTATTTTCTGACTGGTGTTCTACGACTCTCAGGAACAAAAGAACCCTTTAGGAAAATGATTGGCGCAGTCTGACTGGGTACAGTAACTGTCAGTCTTTATTAATTTGGCATAGACTAATTGTAGTGTGTTTCTTTTATTTATTTGTATATTTTGTGTTGGAAAAAGTTTTCCTGCCAGCCTGGGATGCAGAAAATATTGACATCCTCTTACTGATTGTTAGGGTTGTGCTACCAAACATGCAGCTTTGTGTCGTCTTGCTGCATGGATATTCCAGTTTAGGAAGGATACTGTAGTTTTGGGGAAGGATAGCTCTCCAGAACATTGCAGGCTGCTGACAGCTGTAGTGAGAGTGCCTTCCTGGAGCATGCTGGTAGGCATCATCACATCCCTTCAGGTGAGAGAGGTAATTCAGTCTCTACAAAGCTCTTTCCTGGCCCAAACTCCCTCTTAAACAGGGAATGACAATTGCATCAGCTTATTAGGGAGCATCTGAGACTAGCAAATTCATTTCACTAATTAGATCTGTTTACTTTAACAGTAATGGGCCAAAGACTGTTCTCAGGGTACAGCCAGTTGCGTTGTCCTACATTTAGATTGAGGTTGTTGAGAGCTGATTTGACCAGGTGGCTTCACAAATGACCTTTTCATCAAATTGTTATGCCAGTAGTTTTCCTAGTCTGCATGGCAGTGAATGGAGCAGTCCCTGTGGGAATCTGTAAGTAGATGCTGCTGGCTGGATCTTTGGAGGAAGCAGCTGGAGAGAGGTTAGGGAGAAAAAGCATTGCCAGTTGAACCCAGACTCTGTCTCCCTTTTACTGTATTCCTGACTTCCGTCTTCAAGATGCCCTTTCAGGCCAGGACACCTTTTATAAGGTGTTATGCACCAGGTTGGACTAGCAGTTTGTAAACACATCAGAACTCACTGGAATGGCAAGGTCTAAACTTCAAGATTTAAGCTTTATTGGTGTATCTGTTGAGAAATTTAGAAATACCCAGTGTTGATGGTTTGTAAGGCTTTTACAGCACTGATGTCATTGGGTGCCTTTCCTTTAAAGCCATGATGTGGCTGTACAGGAATATGATGTCAGGGCTGTAAAAGAAATAATAAAATAAAACTTGCTAAATAGCTGCTTCACATTTGGAAGTGTATGTTTCACCCTGAACAGCAAATACTCTGTTCTCTTCCCTCTGACCTTCACGTTCATTACAAGTACCCCTGCCAAGAACACTAGGGTTAGGCAGGAGCCACTGTTCCCTTTCTCCCTGTGGGAATATAGCTACTTTTTATTACTATAACTTGGTCTTTCTTTAATGGTTTGGCCGTAAAATTTAAGAGGGGAAAAAGAAGAAAGTGGAATTTTTTAAACTACTATAAGAGGCATTAAATAGCAAGCCTCCCTCTAGAATCGCTAGATGCTTTTCATTAAGCGGGATGGGATTTTTTTTCTTTTTTTATTGGACCTTCACAGTAGGACTACAAAAGTTTGGATCCGTTGATTGTTTTCATTTAATAAGACTAAAGGCTCTCAGCCCCACCCCTCTGCTGGGTCTTATTGCTCCTTACATTTCCCCAGGGAGTTGGTATTAAGTTTTCCTAAAATCATTCCTGTGAGTATGTTCTCATCTCACAAGTGGCTGCTCCTCCAGGATGCTGAGTGCTCTCCACTCCTGTGGAAGTCAGTCGAAGAGGGCATGCGGCTCTTTGCAGGATTTGCTGACAAAATCATGGGGGAATCATGTGTTCTCCTTGCATTTTGCATGGACAGAAACTGTGAGATCAAAACAGAGATTGTATCAAGTCAAAACTAGGATCACCCACAGACCAGGAGGATTTGATCTATGGTGTTGATTTAGACTATTATAAACATAGAGGATATCTAAAGAAGTAGATGCAGGTCCTGATTCATGTTTCAAACAGCCCCTCCTCAAAATGAGATGTTTGGATTGGAGGTTCTCCTTTGAATTCATCCTTCTGTATATCAATGGGTCTCAGTAGGGTGAGCAAAGCAGTTTGGAAAATAAAAACTGACTCAAACTCAGTTTGAATCTGAACCAAACCTTTAAAAATATCATTTAATTCCCCCCCCCACCAGTTTTCATTTCTGCCCAGCTGTTCGCCATTGAGTTCAGGCCAGGGCTGGAATCAGAAGTAGTGATATACCATGAGAAATGTAGAAGCTGGAATTACGAGACAGCAAATTCTCATGAGATTTCCAGGTCTGTTTTGCAGCACCAGCTTCCGAACAGTTAGTGCTTACCTGCACCAGCCTTTTTGTCTTTTTCCCATCGCTAATTCTCAAGTTCTCATTGAAAGCCCTAAAGTGAGACATGCTCTAGGAATCCCAGTTCTTACTCAGTTTTCCTTAGCTTGTTTTGTCTATTCCGTGGCTCACTCAAAATTTAGATTTGAAACAACCCTTTTAGGGTGGTATGGAGTCCTGATCAGAATTTTGTGACATAAGTCCATCTCTAAATTTTATTCAATCCACATACAAAATATTCATCATCCTGCATTCAGCGAAAACTCCCTTATGCAACTATTCAAGAGAACAACAAAAGCTGGTTCCTTAACCGAATTATTCTTCTACTAAAGATGGAGGAGAATTTTTCACAGTACAGTTGAGAACATGTCGTGGGAGTTTCTCAAGCCATCTCCAAACCTCTCATCTTTTTCAGATTCCCTTTATTAGAGGTCAACCACTTCAGGAACAGTATTGCTAGATGTCTGTTACTGAAACCTTGAGTTTAATTCTCAGAGGTGTGCTCTTTCTTTCTCTTATACTCCTTTTCTACCTGGTGTTGCGATAACAGAATATTTTTCTGTCTTCGGCAGTGGCACGCTTGTAGTTGAAATAGGAGATGCATTTATGCCCCCCAAATGGAGACATTTGTTATTAGAGGCCAAGGAGAGTCAAAAGGGGCCTAGTTCAGTTTCATTGACATGAAGAGTCTTTCAGTGCATTTCGCTGGACATTGAATCTGGTCCCAAGTCAGAGTTGCTGTTGGAGAAGGGCTGAAGTAGGTATGCCCAGGTGAGAGACGAGTAGGAAGTGTCCTTTGTTAAGGTGTTCTTGACTCCTTGGTAATCCTTTTTCTCATGCTATTTAGTGGGCAGTATTTTTAGGCAGGAACTCTTGGATGATGCTATGGATATTTTCGATTGCAAAAGATAAGTAAAACAAATATTTTTCTATGTTTTCCTGGTTAGATTGTCTTGCTTAAAATAATACTTTCATCATCTAGTTATTTTTTTAACCAGCCTGGAAATGCTACAGGCACAGCAAGCTTGGTAGTTCTTTCAGTAGGTGAACTGATCATGATATGAGAGGATATTCCCAACCTCACACAACCCTAATTAAGAGTAATTCTCAGTAATGGATGAGAGCTGCAGGCTAAATAAATAGTATTCTTGAATATTTTCCTTAAATCACATAGAAATGTGTTAACTGAAAATCTCACATCTTCTTCTAAATTGAATCCAACCCATGTTCTTTGATTTACGTCTTTTCATGTCTGCTATTAAAGCAATGTCTGCTAATACCACAGTTGTTAAAAATGTGTTGGTATTCCAGTACAGATTCTGGGTTTAGGGTTGCGGGGGCGGGATCAGTTATTTACTAGCCCACAAACATTTGCTCTGGGCTGAAGTGCAGCATGTACACCCTCACGTCATAATTATATCTTTGTTTTACAAATTAAAAAATAAATGTCTGACCCTTTTCAAGGTGATGGGCAGGATTGTAACTGTTGTAGATGCAAGAATGAATCTGCTTGTGAGGTGTATTAAATACTTACAGCAATTCTCAGCTTTCAGAGGTCCAAATCCAGAGGTCTTTACTCAGTTTTCACTCAGGCAATCTTCTGTTGGGTTTAGCAGAGAGTTCCTGAGAAAAGGGTGGGTGAAACTGAAAACTGACTAAATACACCTGGATTTGGCCCCCCAAAGAACAAAATGAGCAAGAGGAAAGGGATATGAGAGACTCATCAGCTGGTGTAAATCATCACCATTCCATTGACTTCAAACTGCTGACTTAGGTGGAAATGAATCTCTGGATCTGACCCAAGATTTATTGTTTTAAGTTTCTGGCAGGTGGCTGGCACCTACCAGCGTGAGGAGCTCTCTTCTTTCTTTCCCTCCCTCTCCTGTTACTTTTTGCTTGTCTCATTCCATTTGCCATGCCTCTTCTCATCCTGCTTATTTCACTCTCATGCACATTCTCTCTGTCCGCTCATCTCATTCACCTGCTCCCCTTTGTTGTGTCCCTTTCATTCTGTTCTCTCCATCCCATCTGTCCTCCTTGGACCAAGTCTTTCCCTGTATCCACCATCCATCTCCTCCTCCTCCTTCCTTTCTACCATACACTCCTTCTTACTCTCTGCCTTTCTTCCTTTCAAATTTCTGTTTCCTGGCTTGTAACGGAGCGATGACTCACACCTGCGGCGCCTCCTGCTGGTGATCCAGGGAATTAGCTCTTTCGCAGCTGGAGCGCCCACTGCAGGCCGGTGTCCCGTTGTCCACTGGCCCCATGTTCCTCCTGGATCCCAGTGCCCCGTTACCTGGGGTGCTACCCCCTAGCAATACTCCCAATAGTCTCTATAGATCTCCCCCTCTCTGGGAAACCCCCACCCCCCTAACCCCCACCTTGCCTGAGCTGGTGGCTAGTGCCAGTCATCATCTAGCCCCCGCTCCCTGGGGCAGACTGCAGTGTAAGAGCCAGTCATCACAGGCAAGGGGGTAGGACCTGCTGTCTTCCTCTACCACCCAGTACTTCAGGGATAGGCCTAAGACCAGGCCCTGCAGCCTGGGGAGTTGCCACCCTGGAGCTCCCCTGCTCCTCTGGTCTTTCCCCAGTCCTGCCTTACTCCCAATACCCTTCCTAGAGACAGCCAGGCCCTGCTCCCTCCAAGACTGGAGAGAGACTGACTAGCTTCAAGCTAGCAGCCCTTTTATAAGGGCCTGCTGTGCTCTGTTTGGGGTGTGGACCCACCTGTGCCTGCTCTTCTACTTGTCCTGGACTTTTCCTTAGGGCCCCAATCCTCTCCCAGAGCAGGCCTTAACCCTGTCAGGGCTGGAGTGGGTAATCACCCCGCTACATGGCTCCTCCTCATTTTCTTTCCTCTCTACATTTCCCATGCTTGTCCAGTTCCCCCTTACCTCCATCTTTACCTGAGCCTTGCTTACTAGATTTGTTCCACGCTTTTCATTCACCATATCCATAGCCCCTCTTCCCACACTGCCCTATTTATTCATCATTTCCCCTTGTTCCTACCTCTTCTTTGCTATGGTCTCTTCTCTATCCCCTATGCTCAGACTCCCTTTATCTTCTTATGTCTGACCCTACCAAAAGGGATGGAAGAACTCCTCATGATACTTCCACATTGCAGGCTCCACTGTTTCAGGACTGCTTCTTGTTTTTCATTGCATGGGATGGCCACACCATAGCATGCCCTGTCCCATGAAACCAGGGGGAACTCTGGGAGTCTGAGGACCAGACAAGTTGGTAAAATAACTTGATCCTAAATTTTTTAAAAAAAACACTTGATGTATCTTGATTTTAAAAAATCCTCCATGCCGCTGCTGACTTTAATGAAATATCTACGGTATACGTAGGGCCATAATACTTTATACTCAGAGCCAAGCACAGAGAGTACAAGTCAATTTACCAGCACCATTCCAGGAGGTAGGCTAGGGTACACAAACGAGGCCATAAATGAAAGAGAGCTATGTTGGCTTGTGCTCTGTAAAGTACACAGAGTTAGAGGGAAAACAAAATTTGGCAATTGGAAGAGGAAAGAGTCAGGAAATAAATGATATTTTCAAGTTTCTAGCAATTGCTAAAAATGATAAGGAGCAAAAAAATGAAATAAAATAAAAATGAAACAGACAGTGCTTAACACAGAATTAAACGAATGAGAATTTGGGGCCAAATTTTCAAATGAAGGCACAATAGATTGTCCCACAAACATACACTTATGCCCATTATAACAACTGGCACGTGTACACACAAATCTGCATTTGTGACTACAAAGAGAGCAATAACAATATGCACAATTAGTCCAATTTCATGCAAAATGACATCTTATGCGTGCAAGTGTACAGTGAAGCCACATGCATTTTTTCTAGGTACACCATTTGTATCCACATTTGAAAATTTGAGATCCTGGTTGCAACAGTCTGCCTTTTTGTGCTGCACAGGCAGTGCAAAACCAGCAAAAAGGTGGCTTGCGTAGCCAGTTAGAGGTTTCTTTAGCATAGAGCAACCCCCTAGTCTCCTATAACTAGCTTTGCTAGCTCTGTGCTACCCCTAGTCTAAAAAGTGTGTCATTGGGAAGCCAGACAGTGCAACATAAAGCCCCCCTAAGGCTGCTCTGTGATACTTAGGTCAAGCAATCCTTGCTTTGCTCCTGGATTGGACATGGAGATGTATGAAGAAAATGTGGCCTAAAAGCACCTTTGCCCAGCCCTTTCTTAGCAATACTGAGTTCAACTCAGCTGCCACAGAATATTTTGTGCTTGACCCTAATGTTAAGGCTGAAAAACTCTCCTTTATGCCTGAACAGCACTGCGGGAGCTATGGAACAAAAAAGGGCTCTCATATATATGCCTGAGTACCCAAGCACAGTAAGGGGAAATTAAGGATAATGTCTGAGTCTTAACATGAAACCTCCTTTCATTCGTGAATTTCAGCCGAACCCGGATTTGTATCTGATCGTTTTTCTGTTGTTTTTTGTATGTTTTTTTTTTAATTCAGTTTAATTATATTGAAATGATAGTGGGGGTTCAGTAACCACTGCTTGAAAATTAACTGTATTATGAAAGCTGAAATGTTGTTAGCAGCATCAGTTAATGACAAGGTCGCCACCACTGTCATATTCAAAAGAAATGTCACACTCGAATGAGGCTGAGATGGCTGCGTTGTCTCAGGGTTCCAGGTAGAGAAAATGAAGCAAGGGCTCCTTGGGTACTGTTTTATCCCATGCTTGAATCTAATGCATTCTTTTTCCAGCTCCTTTTGGTTCTGCTGTGTTCCCACAACATATGGAGTCCCCAGATATTCTGCTGTAACATGGAAGCTTTTGGAGGCTGGGAATAACAGATCATGAATAGATTGAAAAGTCCCACTAAATGCCGCCTTAGGTAGTCAGGGAAAAGATTCCATTCTGTGTTTCTGTCTTTCACAACAATCTAATGAGCTTAGAATTATTTTTCTCTATCAGCCTATATTTTATCAGAATTCTAGCAAGCCCCCAAATACCAGATAGTGAATAAAGGCAGGTGACTATTCTTCCTGCCTCAGTCCTGTCACCTTGAGTAGAAAACCTCTTGTTAATTGAATAGGGAAAGTTTAGGAGACCCAGTGAGAGAAAACAAACTAAAGTCCCTTTATGTTTCCATAGGACGTTACTTGCTGTGATATTTTTATAGCCCGAGTTTTCTTGTTTGGTGGAGGGATTTTGGTGTAAACCCAAGTAGAAGATAAATGACATTGAGCTTGATCATGTCCCATTGAAATCAATGACATGTTTGGCATGGACTACAGTTGGAGCAGGATTATAGATTGTATCTTTACACGTGTAAATTAACTACTTTTCATGGATAAAAAGGTTGAAATTATACAGTACTAGGGGCTTGGCTTCACTTCCAGGTTATAGCACAATAAAGCCTCCCAGAGTGCTCTACCTTACTCCCTGTCCACACTGGCAAAGCACGCAGAGCACTCTGACTCCCTGGCTTCTGGTACTCCACCTCGGCAAGAGGATTAATGTCTGACCTGCCACCGCTGAAGCACTGCAGCACCAGTATGGATGAGGAGTTGTGTTGCTGCACTCTGATTGGCCTTTGGAAATGTCCATAATCCCCTTAAGTCAAGTGGCCTCTCTTCTCATTGTTGTGAAATGGGCAGTAGGAATGCAGAAGTGCCTGTTCAAAGCTCCGTTTCTGATACTCGTTGCTTATCTGCTTATCTGATCTGAGACAAAGCAAACAGTAAATGTTTGCTTTGAGTGAGTGGGGTGGGGGAAGGGTGGTTGCTCTCCCCCCACATACACACAACACACTCCACCCCACCCCATACATTTGAAAAGCATGTTGCAGCCATTTGAATGCTAGGATAGCTGCCCATAATGCACTGCTCCCAATGCAGCTGCAAGTGCCACCAACGTGGACAGACTGCCCTTGCAGCTGTCAGTGTGGACAGACTGCAGCGCTTTCCCTTGTGCGCTCTCCGAAGGCTGGCTTAATTCAAAGCATTCTACAGCTGCAAGTGTAGCCAAGCCCTAAGAGTTGTGTACTGTTCCCTGATGGCCTGATAGGTTTAGAAAAATCAGAACTTCCCCATGCCCCAGCCCAAATCTTGAATGAAAAAGGGACCCCCAAATTTGTTTAGACTGGAGAAAGTTTGTGTAAATAGCCTCGTTTCCTCAACTCCAAGAACAAATCTCTTTGGCTGAAGTCCTTGTGATGTCTGCAGTTCTGACAATCTCTACTAAATCTGATGCTGTCTTCCAAGCTCACAACCTTCACAGGATGAGGGAGAGCAATCCTGCCATGAGCTGAGGGAATCTGCAGAGTGAGTGAAGTTTTTTTCTGGTTTCAGGCTTAAGGAAGGAAAATAAGAGTCAGGGAGGATGGGTAAAGGGTGAGATAGCAAGTGAAAAGACGCATGAGGATGGGAAAGCACTAGGGGAAATTTCATTAGATTTCCTTAGATTTTTTTCCACTGCTCTCTGTTGGTTTCTATTAGTCACCGTTGGTGTAAGTAAGAGGACTAGAAACAGCAGACCATTAGATCTGTTGCTCTAGTCCAGTGGTGGACAACCTGCAGCCCATCAAGGTAATCTGATTGCGGGCCGCGAGACATTTTGCTGATGTTGACCATCCGCAGGCACAGCTCCCCACAGCTCCCAGCGGCCGTGGTTCGCCATTCCCAGCCAATGTGAGTTGCGGGAAGCAGCAGGCTGCATGGCCACTCCTTCCTGCTTCAGCAGCTCCCAGGAATGGTGAACTGGGAACAGTGAACCATGGCCACTAGGAGCTGTGGGGGCTGTGCCTGCGGGCAGTCAATGCCAGCAAAATGTCTCACAGCCTGCAATCAGATTACCCCGAGGGGCCATGTTTAGCCTCTGGCCACAGGTTGCCCACCACTGCTCTAGTTCATAACTAAGCTGGAACCAACTGAAAAATTTCAACTGGAAATTCCTCCAGTGGGGAATGGTGACTGGGATGAAGGTTCTGTCGGGGGAGAAGGCTTCTTTTAACATAAACAACATTCATTGAAACAGGACAGTATTTATCTTGGTTAATACTAAACTTTCCCTACGTTGATGCTGATCTAGCAAACACAGCTAGGAGGGTACGATAACTTTTGTTAGAATCCCTTCCTGCAGATGTACCTCCTCTCAGTGCTTATTTTTTATGCTCACCGTGCATATTTTCCTAACGCTGTATGTTGAGGTTTGAGTGAGGAATACTCGAGGGCAGTTGTTCTCGATCTTTTCAATACCACGAACCAATTTTTCACAGTGTGACCCCTCCCGCCCTCTGTCACTTAGTAGCAAGGGAAGGGCTTGTGATAGTTGTGACCCACTAACACCTGTTCATGATTCCATTCAGTCATGATGACCCCCAGGATGAGAACTCTTGCTGTAGGTAAAGCAGCTGGACAACTTAATGGAACAGTAATTAATTCAAATGATAATCATCATAGTAATGTATAACAATTATGCATTTGGTAGAAAAATCACATTATTTCAGGATATTTAACTCTTAATAAAACACTTTATTTCATTTACTATTTACATAAAGTAACCTATTTATGTTGCTATTTGCTAGTGCATCGTTCAGGTATGAATATTTCAGTCATATGGACTAGAAATACTGAGAGCAGTAAAGAACCAGTATTTCCTTCAGGCTTTGCAGATCTAGCATTTACACAATGCAACAATTGTTTTCCTCAGACTAGACATTTAAAATCTTTGTTATCTTTTCTGTAGTTACCAATTTACTATACCAATTTTTGAAAGGGCTATAGCACCCGCTTTATCTAGATTTCCACTAGGCTTTTGCAAGAAGAATCTATTGCTATAAGCTAAGAAGCATTAGAAGCTGCCTCTTGTAGGATAACAAAGTGCACCTGCAAGTAAAGAATTTGGAAGATGTGGACTCATACATTGTTTTCTTTTAAACCCTCCAGTCTACATAAAAGACCATTTTTTTTTCATTTTCAGTTACTATTCAGACAGGTATATGGATGTGGTTATAGGGCTTACAAATAAGCATAGTATACAGTGAACTTTCTTGATATGAAGGTGGACAGTAGCTGAGCCAGACAAATCTCAGAGTGTGTGTGTGTGTACATATTCACCTGTGTGTGGTTCTGCTTTTTCACTGGGGTGGGATGGGGATTAAAATTGGTCAAGTCACAATGTGAAATGTGATAGGTGAACTTTAAATTATAAATAGGACTTTTATGTCTGGCAAATGCCCAAAACCCAAAAGAGTCCTGTTTGCTTTGCATCAGCTCTCTTTGGTTATCAATGGAAAGGTGTAACTAGAAATCATGAGAAGAACCTCTTTCACTCCCACCTTTTTAACAGACATTCTCTCCATTATTAACTCTAAGATACGGTCATGGGTATTTTGGGTAAAAATCATGGACAGGTCAAGGGCAGTAAGTCACCTCCCATGACCTGTCCACGACTTTTACCGAAAATACCCATGACTCAAATCTCTACTTCTTGGGCCCTGCTGCTGTGGGGGACCCTGCTCCAGTGCTGGGGGATTGACGTCCCTCCAGCTGCTGCTCCTTGGGACTGCTTTCCGGATGGCTTCCGGGGACCCCTGGGGCCAGTGCTCCAGCTGCCCCGGGCTCACTGCTGCTCAGGTGATCCTCAGGCTCCCCTCAGGACCCGCTGCTCAGGTGTTCCCCAAAGCCAGCTGCACCGGCTGCTGCTTGCATGGTCCCCAGAGCCAGCTGCCTGGGGCCACCCAAGTAATGGCTGGTGTGGCAGGCTGCTGCTTGAGCAGTCCCTGGGGCCACTGCTTGGGTGGTCCCCAGGACCTGCCTTGCTGCACAGGCTGCTAATCACCCAGTCCCTGGAACCAGCTGCCCAGCACCGCCTAAGCAGTGGTTGGTGCAGGTGGATGGTCCCCAGGACCGCTGCTTGGGCAGTCCATGCTGCACCAGCCGCTGCTCAGGCAGTCCCCGGAGCCAGCTGCACCAGGGATCTGGTGGTCCCTGGTGCAGCTGGCCTCAGGGACCACCAGAGCAGCCAGCCCCGGGTCGCTCCAGCAGCAGCCAGAAGTCAGCCACCGACGCTGCTGCGGAAGGCACGTAGGTTGCGAAAAGTCACTCAGTCCATGACTTGTGTGACCTCTGTGAAAGACCTGGAGCCTTCGCCATGTGTGTGTATGTGTTTTCACAGCACCTAGCACCATGGGCCCGTCATCTTGACTCAGGAGCCTCGGGTGTTCTTCGAATATAAATATATAATTAATGAATGATTTGGGCTTCATCAAGCTCTGCTCGAAGGTTTGGGCTTCTCGAATATTTGGGTCCCAGTGCTGCATTCCTCGTGTTCCTGAGACTCCCCTTGAACTAAATGGGAAAGTGAGTAACCAGATCAGAGCCCTAGGCTGCAGATTCCATATACAGCCTCCACAGAGTCCTCTACTTTCCACAAACACTGAATTCATGCTACTTTTTTTTTAAGAAAGTGAGGTACTTTGGCTTCTTTTCAAAATAGAAACAATAGGGCACAGTGTAGCAACTTCTCAGTCTTTTATCTTTCTACAGATTCAACCACAGTATTGATTCTTTATTGACCTAAACTGTCCTAAGCATGGCTGTGGTTTTTTCTCATATAGTCTATGGGAGAGTTAAAGCAGCTACTACTTTAATATTGATTTTTGTGAAAAAGGTGCGGGAAAGGGGGCAATTTGTGTCTGCAGTTGCTCTTCACTATAAAAGATACCATTGTTAGGAGCTTATAGCATTATATCAAGGGTCTTAATCTGTAGCAATCTTTTTTTACAACTTAGAAATAGGCTTGGGCAAATGTGTTATTGGTGTTAATGATATTTTGAAGTGAGGAAAATTTGTCAGCCTTTCTAAGAGAAATGCTCAACTTAACCATTTGAGAGCTTGACAGGTTTGCTGCATCTGTTTGCAGAAATTATGTCCTTTGTTCCTTCAGAAAAGAATGCCCATTTGAATAAACAGCAATGATAATATCTGAATAAATCTTTAACAAATTGAAATTATTACCACAGGCTTAAATAAGCAAGAAGTTTTGACAAGAAGGGCATTATCATCTAATTAGACATACTTTAAGAAAAAGAGGGGCAAGGGCCAACCTCTGAGCCTTCAAATATATAGCAATGGAATGATACCCAGGACTAGAAGGAGCCATGAGACAACAATCCACTACATTTAAAATAGCAAGTGGATCCTTGGTTCACTTAGATATGCTATTTTAATTGTAATATAGAAGCTATCAGGGAAATATAATGAGTGTGCTTGAGTTTTTCCTCAGAACAGACCTAACTAAATAGAGAAGATAATTCAGTGGCAGCTATTTTACAGCATTCCTGAAGATCATTTTAATTATCAGTTGATATTAATATTGTATATTACCTACGTGTTGGATAAGTGGTCAGTATAAAGGTCTATATTTTCATTTCCAAACAGGTGTCAAGATATAACTCATATGAAAAGTCTTCTTCCTGTGGCCTCCCAGTTTGCTAAAACACTTAAGAAATCTGATAAAACACCTGTTGTTCAGGTTAGTGGTGTGTAGCTCATGTGTTCTGCTCTTAGGATGATCAATTGTGTTGAATTATAAAGAGCTGTACTCATTTCTGATTGCATGCAAACCAACATAAAATGAGGTACCCCAGACATGATAATGTTGGGGTGTTCTGCAGAGAAAGAGGAATCACAAATATACATGCTATTGCCAGTGAACAAAGTCTTTTTTAAAAAAATTGATATCAACTTTTTTTTTTTCTCTGCCGGCTGCTGGTAAACAGAACAGATCACTGTCCACTGATGTTCATAATCTACTTGAATGTTTTAAGTAGTTTGGCAAACAAGTTTGACTGGTTTAAAACCTCCATAGCTGCATTTATTTCACAGAAGAAAAGTATTTGGATCATAATTATCTGACAGAATTGATAAAGAGCATAAATCTTGGTCTGTGTGAATGAACTATTAGATTTGGAAATACAGTCTCCGCAATTCAAGTAACAAGTGTGTGTGTGTGTTGTGTTTGACAGAGAGAGATTCAAGTAGTGTGTGAGTGTATATATGTATGTATGTATGTGTTGTGTATAGATAATATTATAAAAAAAACTATGTTTAAAGAACATTATTGATGATTCATATTCAAGCATTCAAAGATAGGAAATGTGACAGTTAAGCTTGCCTGCTCAACCTTAATTCCATCCACTTAGGCATGTACTTTATGATACAGTTTTTAATTACATGATCACATTTAATTATTTTCCCACAGGACCTCTGCCTCATTCAGTGCACCAGATGGACCTGCTTGGTGGATGAATCAGGGATGTGGGATGAAGGAAGTTATTGTCTGTAGGACGCCTACCTCATAATTATTTAGCGTGTGGTTTCCTAGGGTTTTTAAAAGAACAAACGGAAAAACAAAAGAGTAATTCCATCATCTGGTAATACACAGACACCAACTGTTCATCAGCAGGAACTTTAGATCCACCGCACAGACCTCTGCAACTTCAGCATCTAGAGTAACTGATAGTAATAGTAGGTTGTTATCCTCTATATAGGCTAGTATAGAAGGGGAAGAGAACCACACTTTGCCAGTAGGTTCCACAGATGTTTTCTGGCAGCAGCAGAATGGTGAGACTCAGGAATCTTGGGCTGCACTCCAGGCTCTGGAAGGGAGCATGTTCTAGGGGGTACAGCTTGACATTTTCTGCCCAGCCCCTCCAACCTGTCCCAGTCCTGTCTTTTCCCCAACCCTGGCTCCTTGTTCCAGTCCGGTTCTCCTTGCCCACTCAGTCCCAGTCTCCATTCCTCAGGCTTCTCATCCAGTCTCCTTGCCCAGCCAATCCAGTCTACTGCTCCAGGCTAACTGTCCCAATCTCCCCGACACTCTGCCACTCATAGTTCCTGCCCTCCCATCCTCTCCCGCACCCATTCCCAGTTTTAGCCTCCTTGTTCAACCAGCCCCAGTTCTTTCCTCCTGGCTCCTCATTTGATCTATCTCAGCATGGAAAGGTAAGTTGGTAGAATGTTTTATTGGAATGAGTTTGGGAAACCACAATACTCACAAGTGGCAAAGTGTGTGTGTGTGTTTCCCATTCTCTTCATTCTCAAATATGGGAGAGCTTTTTTTTTTGATCACGTTAAGGCAAGAAACAGAGCTGGAAAATTTCAGCTCAGAAGATGAATGTTTGATAAAATTATAAACAAAAAGGTCCCTTGAAATGGAGACTTTCAGGCAACCTTTTGTTGCTTCACACTCCAGCTATTAGGCAACCTTGCATGCAGCATGTAAAAGAATTGCTGTTCTAGTGGCCCTTTATGTTTATTTTTTCATTTTGTACATAATTCTGTATAAGCAAAAAATTTGCCAGCACTTGCAAGTGTTATAATTTCAGGCCTTTTTCACTTACCCAACATGTAGGATGAGGATACAATAAGCCAAATGAAGATCACTCTAGTTAAAAATGTTCAAAGTCCACAAGAAGCAAGAGCCCTTTAGGACATAGGCCAGGAAATGATCTGGACAATAAGGAGAATGTTCAGAGCACAAAAATATTCCCCCTCGACATAGGCACCTATAGATAAAAACAGTCACAGAGAGAAGGATTTGTTTACAGAGCCCTGCACAGATACAAAATTTATATTGGTGGATGCAGATCGCCGTGAATATAAATTGGTATCCACAGAGCTGCGGGGTTCTTCTGGGAACTGCAGAGGTAAAAGCAGCAGCCTATTGGGCTTTCAGCACCTCATGCCAGCAGCTTCATTGGTGTGGCTATACTGTCCCCAGCCCCGCCCACTGTGGGCACCAGGCTCAACTGACAGCTGCCCCTGATTGCCCTAGCGCAATGGGTAAGGCTGGGGGAAGGGCTGGGGGGGGTACAGTCATGCTGGAGGAACAGCTGGCGCGGGGCATTGGCTCCTGGGAGCCTGACAGGCTGCTGCTTTTGCCGCTGTGATTCCCGGTAGAGCCCTGCAGCTCCACGGATACCAATTTATATCCACGGATATCTGCATCCACCGATATAAATTTTGTATCCGTGCAGGCCTCTATTATTTTTTATACCACAGAACTTGGAAAGAACATTTACACGGATTCTATTCCATTCAGCATTGTTGTTATACATTCTTTATTGTTAATGCTGCTACACGAATCAATTTAAAAACCAAACCACTCTGCATGCCAGTCAGGATCATTTTCTCACTGTAGGTGAATTAATCTACAAGCCTGGCACATAGAGTAATTTGTTTCCACACCTATTACTGCATATTTTGTAGTTAGGTAAACACATTATAGGCTGAGGTTTTCTAAGTGGTTAAAGGGATTTAGCCACATATCCTTTATTCATTTTAATGTAGGCTATTCTAAAGCCCCTAGACTGCTTTGAGAACCTCAAGGTTTGTGAGGGTTCTGGAGACTGTTAACGCCATGTTGCAGGTGAACAATATTCGTCATAAATGTTATTCCAGCTTCTAGTGGCTGAGTTAATCCTGTAGTTGCCAAGTATTTTTGTCCTAAAATTATTTATTTTCTTGACAAATGAGTAGTGGTGTTAGTGAATGAGGTGGCTGGGGAAGGTGCCAAATAGCCAGCCCTGAAATGGAAGCCAGCCATTTATCCATAGCATAGATAAAAGCTCAGGTTGCAGTAAAGCAATAGTCTCCATTCTGTTATCTACAAACTAGATGTTGCTCATGCGTCAGTACTAGTCAGGAAATGGGCTTTTTTCTGTGGAAAAGTTTAACAAAAATGAAAAAATAATTTTCAAAATTTCCCATAGAAAAGTGTCACTTTTTGGTGAAAAATCAAAATATTTCAGAAACAGACTTATTTCAATCCAGGAACGCTGCTACGGTGCCTTATGGGGGTTGTAATCATGTGCCTCATGCTTCCATTCTCTTCCATAGGCCAGGCTCTGTGGTCAGATTCCAACTCCCATGATGCACTATGATTTCTTCTGCTGATGAGGGGAGGCAGTTGCATCATGAGAGTTCCTGGCCTTGGTGCACCATGAATGTTGCAGTTTAGCTGGATAACCAGGTTCATAGAGCTGAATGGGGACCTCAGGAAAATGAACTGCCATAAGTCACTATGACAGAACATCCGAATCTTAATATTTTGTTTTTTGGGCATTTGCTTTTTAGACCAAAAGATTGAAATTTTTAGCAGAAAGCAGAAACTTTTTCATTAAACAAATGGTGTTCAGTTAAAATTCCAGTTCTCTGTCAAAAATGGTTTTGACAGAAAAATTTCAACCATCCCTAACATTCATTCATATCACAAATCCCAACTACCATCAGATGGCAGCAATTTTTAGTCACCACTGGACCTGCAGGCTTTGAATGACTGATCTAGAGGCAGTGAAATCTATTGCCAGTGCCCTGATCTGTCCAATCCTCTATGTAAAAAAAAGTGTGGTAATTAATCAGATGTTTAACTTTATTTTATATATCTGGGAGTTCACACCTTGTTTGGAGATGTAGGTCTATTTTCATTTCTATATCTGATTTTTGCTGTTCTCCCTAGGTATGGAATGGTGATTCCATTCTTACCTTTTATTATTTTTCTAAACACAAAAGTGATTTTTGATTACAACATTTAAGCTGTACAAGAATGCCAAGAATTTAAGATGTTAAGAATGTGCAGAAGGGTGTGATGTCTACAAATAGATCCAACCTACAAAACAGTGACTAAAATGGCCAAGATAAACAAGACACTGTTAAGGCTAACTTAGCCCCGCTACCCCCATGAAATGTGGGTTTATATATGTCACCAGAACTAACTAAGTTCTAACTGACTTAGTTAGACAACTTTGCTGTTAGCTTCTGCTGAGTAACTCACCATTATCTGTTTGTACACCTGTTTTACAAATCCCCAAACAGCCTAGTCTTGTGTGCACAATAAAAGTAATGTTATCATGGTGCTCACAAAAGTCAGGTATCTTGTGATTCTCCATCTTTTTCATTGCCTCTGCTTCCCTACAACATCCTGTCTATGATGAAAAAGTGTCCTTGGTATGGGGGAACATGCTTTCACATATACAACCTTTTAGCGAGTATATGTACCCTTCTCGGTGGTATGTGTTAGTTATTTTCCTGTTCCAGGCTGGTGACTGTAATGGGCAGAGTGCTGAGTCTCTGACAGAACTATTGGCCATGTGGAATATTGTTTGTCATTATTTTTTTTTCTGGTTTGGACCTTAGCTATAACCAATTTGCACATTGTGGATTTGGATTTATTCTTTTAATTAGTATTTTTTATCTTCTCTCCTCATCCAGGTTTTCACGCTCTCTGGGATTTTGCAGTACTTTTGCCGTAGTTCAGTAACATGTTCTTCTTTATTTTATGGTGGTAGATTTTGCCATTCAGTGATTTCTTCCCAATCTTCCATCATTGGCTGGTGTGTTTGCTGTATGGTAGGGGATCATTCCTTTAAGTATTGCATAATTTGCCTGACTCAGCGGACTTATAATACAGATATGGGCAGTTTCTTTCACCTATCATTTTGAGTTAATTTTTTCTGAAGTTTCCCTTATTGGTTTCATTTGTTCTGGGTTCCTTCATGATCTGTTGCTAAAGCTTTCTTTCCTGGCTGTGATAGCTGCTTGAATCTTCACTGAAGCCAGCTGTGCACTCATGGTTGCTTTTCTTATGCGCTGTGGTGTTGTTTGGAGGTATCATCAGCATATTCAACCTACTAATTTCCACCTTGTTCTCATATGGTTCTGAATATCCATTCTAGGTCTCCAGTCCAGTTCATTACATTTGTGTATAGTTCTTTCATCAGTTGCAAAGCACAAATTGCTCACTAAACCTTTTGATATAGGGATCATGATATTAAAAAGTGAAGGAGCATTAGAGCTTTGTAAGCTGCAGGTAAATTTCCACCTAAATACACTGCTCTACAGCCAAAATGCTTCTGAAATAAATGTAGTCAAACTTTACTAATTCTGGGTCACTGAGAACGAAAATGATGCTTAAAATTGTTGATTGGCTCTAGTTTTCAAGATATGCTATTGGGTCAGTATATACGACCCTTGACATGGGAATGGCAGAGGATAAGTGAGTTATAAAGGGAACGGATCTCAATTTAAACCAGAAATGACTAAAATACATCTTTGACTGGATCTATGAATAAATCTATGACTGGGTTTGGACAGTACTTGCTTTTTAGGCAAAACAATGAATGATGCAATCTGAAGCTAGTATTGCATCATACATAATATGAATTGCATCATGTTATTCCTAGAAGTCATGGATGATGCAATCATAACGAAGCTTACATCACTCTGTGGAACAGATTGCCCTATATCAGCTCTAGAAATCAAAGTCGTGCTCTCTTATTTGTCAGTGTTTGATTTTGCAAAGGGACACATTTCTGTTTAGCCAAAGTGAGCAGAGATGCCTCGTACTTGTGTGAACAGTGCAGATAACTTCTGCTATGTTTGTGGTGAAGTGACTTTTGCATCACAAAAGCGCAGTATAACCACTATGGTTAAGAAAGCCTATCGCCTTTATTTTGGCTGCAAAATTGGAGATCAGGACAAGAGGTGGGCCCCACACATATGCTGCAACACTTGTGCAACAAATCTTCGCCAGTGGTTGAACAGGAAAAAGAAATCTATGCCTTTTTTAGTGCCAATGATTTGGAGAGAGCCAACAGATCATACCAGCAATTGTTACTTCTGCATGGTGCCTCCACTTGGGAAAGGTGTGTCAAAGAAGACAAAGTGGACTGTGCATTATCGAAACATTCCATCAACTATACGCCCAATACCCCACGGAGAAGGACTGCCGGTTCCTGATGCACCAGAATCATTCTCCCTTGAGTCAGACGAGGAAGAGGAAGAGGATGAAACTTCTGGTCCTGAACCATCAATGTCACAGGACCCACATTTTCTCCCATCTTCCTCCTCTGAACCACACCTCATAACACAAGCTGAACTGAATGACCTTGTCAGGGATTTGGAACTACCCAAGAGTAAGGCAGAGCTGTTGGGCTCCAGACTACAGCAGTGGAATATCCCGGCAGGTGATGTTAGGGTTTCCATGTTCCATGACAGTCAAAAGGATCTTGTCCCATTCTTCTTCATGGAAGGTGATCTTGTAGCCTGCAACAACATCGATGGTGTGATGGCAGCCCTCAACATCGTTCACGATCCAGATGAGTGGAGACTCTTCATTGTTTCATCAAAGACGAGTCTTAAAGCTGTTTTGCTGCATAATGGCAATGTTTTGCCATCAATTCCAGTTGGTTATGAAGTCCATATGAAGGAAACCTATGACAACATGAAAGAACTTTTGAGGTGCATAAACTATGACCAACATCAGTGGCAGCTTTGTGGCGATTTGAAGGTTGTTGCTCTCTTGCTTGGTCTGCAGACTGGATACACAAAGTACTGCTGTTTTCTCTGCGAATGGGATAGTCGTGCAAGAGATTCCCACTACATCAAGAAAGATTGGCCACTCCGACAGTCATTGGAGCCTGGGAGGAAAAGTGTTCAGCATCCACCACTTGTTGAATCAAGGAAGATTTTGTTACCACCCTTACACATCTAGCTGGGTCTGATGAAAAACTTTGTCAAGGCCATTGACAAAACACAAGCAGCTGTCAAGTACTTCCGTGGAAAATTTCCAAGGTTAAGTGAAGCTAAGATAAAGGAAGGTGTCTTTGTTGGTCCTCAGATTCGTGAACTTCTTCGAGATGATGCATTTGACCATGCACTGCGTGGCAAGGAAAAGACGGCATGGAAAGCCTTCCAGTCAGTGGCAATACATTTTCTCGGAAACAACAAGGCAGACAACTACAGGTTGTTGGTGGAAAACCTCCTCAAGGCATACAAAAGCCTTGGTTGCAACATGTTACTAAAGATACGTTTTTTGCACCCTCATCTAGATTTTTTCCCACCGAACTGCAGAGCAGTGAGCGACGAGCATGGTGAGCGATTTCACCAGGACATTGCAACAATGGAGAAACGCTATCAGGGCAAATGGAGCCCATCAATGCTTGCAGACTATTGCTGGACAGTGACAAGAGATGCTCCATTTAATGAATACAAGAGACAAGCCAAGAAGCGCCAAGTAGACACTGAATAGGACTAAACTATGTACATAATAGTTTTTTGTCTTTTGTTTCATAATACATTTTATTTATATAACCCTTTTGCTGATTTTTAAAGTGTTACATAAACAGGACAGGTGAAATATTATCATGTAAAGCAACCATAAACACATGAAAAGACCTAAGTTTACAATTTATGATTAAAACTCTACTATCTACACAATATACATAGACATAAAATGTAAAAACTTAAATATCTTAGAAACAGTAGCCAATCAGTTGTTTTAATTGTCATATTTGAATTCAGCACATCAAAATACATAATAAATATAATATTTTATCTCTGAAGCAGACGACTTCTAAAAAATTGTAGACCAGTGATACCTATTTTGTTGGCATTGTGGAAAAGGCTAGAATTCTAAGGAATGTACAACCGCTACTGCCTCTTCTTTTTGATACATTTGATTATAAGAATATCCAAAAAGGAAAGTTCATAATTTTTCACTAATTTTTATATTGTTTAATTACGCTAATAATTGGGAGGCAAGATGGGCTGATGGGTAGAGCAAAAAATTAGGAGTGAGGACTCCTGAATTTTATTCCCAGCTCTGCCTCTGACTCATTACATGAGTTTGTCGCTTTGACATTTCTATGATAAAATTTCCCTGCTTGAAAGAAGATATAAGAATACCTACTATCGCACAGTAGGCCTGATCCTGCACCATTAAAGTTAAATGGAGTTTTACCATTGATGTCAATGGGAACAGGATGTGGGCCACTGTGAGACTTCCTTAATGAAGTACTGTGAATTCCTTGATAAAAGCGCAAAATATCATTATTAATAAATAGCTTCAGTGGTTTAAAAAATTGCAAGGCTGATTCAAGATTCTTGAAAATAAAGACTGATGGAGATTTTCCTTAAGGATCTCCCCCATGGTTTTGGCTAGATGGGTTTCTAATGAGCAGGTCTTTTATTTCCGGGATATTCTGTCTCTTTCTGCCACAATTATTCATATTCAAGTACTAGAGCCAAATTTTGCTCAGAGATGGATACATGTTGTTCCCGTTGGCTTTGCTGGAAGCTGCAGGCACTTATTCTAAACTATCACTTGGCCCCCGTTAGTGCTGTGGTCATATTTGCTTGTCTAAAATGACTGTGTTTCTCCTTTTAAAATCTTGTAATTTTTAATCTTTACTGAGATACTATTGTGTGTTTCCTTTCATTACTAGCATCCTATTGTAATATTGATTTTTGTTGTTGTTAAATGGAACTACATTGGTAATTTTGGCTTGCAGTTTCTTGTTTTTGTTTTCTTTTGTATACTTTTGAGTGGCATAGAACATTAAATACAGTGTATTGTAGTTGACTTCTTGATATGATCCATACGTTTGGTCTGGCTAAAGTAATTTAATGTTATCTAATTTTTCTGTGCAGCTCCCAATCACCATGGAATTTAGACTAAATTAAAACCCTCTTCTGAGCCTTGTAATGATGCTAACTTCCTGTTTGAGTGAGTGACCTATTAATTGTCATTCTTTCTTTTATAAACTTTTTTTTTTTGCATATTGATTTTGTTCTAAACATTAGTGACCACCCGCTGGTTCAGATCAGGAAAGAGAGTAATTGTTATACCCACAAACATCTACACACAGTCGCATGCACCTGTAGTGGACAATTGCTTCAGCAATTTAGTTCTAGTCAAGAGACCTCGCTACAGGCCAGATCCTGGAGTCTGGTTGACTTACATGTGGACTCGGTCACAGAGATGTGTATGTGTTTCAGAAGTGTGCCTTTGAATTCTCTGAGTGCAGAGAATACTGAGGTGTGGGGCTGGATCCCTGTGATATGTTAAAATGGCTCTTGGACTGCTTCAGTTTACAGTGGCCACCAAAGGCCCAAAACCACAGCTAGGAATCCAATATACATGTGAGCTGTCACACCCCCTACACAGGCAGCAGGTGAGGGTGACGTAGGAGCCTTTACATGAGCTCTATGCCACCTGAGTATTCCTCTTCCACTGCAGAGATCCTCCAGGGGTCTGACCATAAAATTGCCAGTGATGCAGTTCAAAATGACCACTCTATATTGTCTCCCTGTAGGTCTTCCTCCAGTGCCATTAATGAACAACATTTTCAAAAGTTCCCAAGTGACTTAGGAGCCTCAATCCCATTAACCTGAAGACTTTAAACCATGATATGAGGACTTCAGTAACTCAGCCAGAGGTTAGGGCTCTATTTCAGGAGAGGGTGAGGTTCTATAGCCTGCAATGCGTAGGAGATCAGACTAGATGACTACAATGGTCCTTTCTGACCTTCAAGTCTATGAGTCTATGAGACTCTATTAATGCAGAAGCATTGAAAATGTGTTTATGGAAAGGAGGACTCTAAAAGTGGCAAACATAGCATATTCTCCTATTCAGACACATAATCTCTCCTTTTTAATAGACTTACCTCCCACAATCTAGTCACTGGAAGTACCGCAGTCAGTCTTAAACCCTGTTCTAAAACAAGGCTTTGGGAGACACAATTTGGACACAAGAACAAATGGATTGAAACTGGGCAGCAAGAAGTTTAGGCTCAAAATTAGATGAAGGTTTCTAACCATCAGAGGAGTGAAGGTCTGGAACAGCCTTCCAAGGGGAGCAGTAGCGGCAAAAAATGCTAAGTAGTTTCAAGACTGGGTTTGATAAGTTTCTGGAGCGGATGGTATGATGAGACTGCCTACAATAGCATGTGGCCCACCAGTGACTGGCAGTAGCAAAAATCCACAGTGGCCAGAGACAGAATAGTAGGCAGGGAGGGCTCTGAGTTACTACAGAGAATTCTTTCCCATGTATCTGCCTGGTGAGTCTTGAGGTCTAACTGATATTTGGGGTCAGGATGGAATTTTCCTCGGGTTAGACTGGCAGAGATCCTGGGGGATTTTTGCCTTCCTTTGCAGCATGGGCATGGATCACTTGCAGATTTAAACTTGAGTAAATCTCTGAATTCTCTGTAACTTGAAGTCTTTAAACTTTAAATCAACCAGAAGTTATGGGTCTATTACAGTAGTGGGTAGGTGAGGTTCTGTGGCCTACTGTGTGCAGGAGATAGACTAGATGACCATGATGGACCCTTCTTATCTCAAAGACTATGAGTCTTTGGTGCTGCATCACCTTGCCCCTCATTTGAGGAATGAGCACCAGCCGATGTGCAGTCCTAATGGGAAAATCAGCTCACTGATTTAGTCACCCGAATAAGAATTTCAGAGTCTAAATTTCAGAATTTAGGCACATGTTTTTAAATCTTGGTTGTAAACTTTAAGATGCTATCTGCACTGAAGTGAGCCTCTCCAGTGAGGCTGTGAACCTCTTTTTCAGTGCCCCTCAAGTCATTAATGCTCTGAAAAAAATTGCCATTTTCACAGGGAAAAAGTCCTACCGGGGAAAAAATTGCCTTCCATTTTTATAGAAAACAGTTGAGGCAAAACGACAAAATACTTGTTTGCTTGGCACACAACTGATAAAATGACATTCTATTCATTGCTTTTATTGCATCCAAGTTACCACTTAGCACAGAGCTACTGTAATGACAGACAAAAAATAGCGTCCATGTTCCTGCCTGAAAAAGAACATCACTTCACTAACTTGTCAGGTGAACCACTTTCTCTGCTCTAGTGCCCTATGACCAAGAGAACAGGATAAGACTCTCTTAAAACTGAGCGGTGTCCCTCCCTTAACATCCACCAGGAACACTACTTCCTTCCCATGCCCCTCTCCTACTCTGCCCATTGTAGAGATGAGGTCATTGCCTCTACAACAACCATGCCAAGCTATGACAGATGGTGCTGTGTGCAGGATGGCTTGTATGTACCATCAAACCATGGTACCATGCTCTTCTCTTTGTGAAGAGAACTATAGGAGAAAGCAATTCACAAACTATGAATTTGTTGTCAATTTTATTATGCTCAAGGCAGGCAGTAATTTCAGTTTTCACTACCATTAGATAATAATAGTAATTAATTAGTAAGTCACACTGTTGGGATCCAGAGGTGAACTAACATGGAAAATGTAAATTTAAAAAGTCACTAATATCTCAGTTTTCTGCCACACTTGAGGATTTATGTCTGTTTGTCTCTCCAGAATGAATTGTTGCTCTTAACAGCAACTTTATATTGCCCTCAGCACTGTCTGTGAAATATTTGCTGCAAAGAGAGGTGCTGCACCAAAAATAGCCATAGAGGGGACAGGAAATTAAGGGAAAAGCTACTAAGGATTGTGCTTGTTCTAACATTAATAACCTTTGTGCTCCCTCAGATCACCCCTCACATAAATTTCCCATAGTGCTATATTTGCTATCAATGATAGAAAGATTTGAGTTCTATCTCACAGGGAAGTGTTGGCTAAGTCAAATCTACATTCATGTTATTCCTTCCCTCTTAGATGCTGACTCCAATGACTGGACAACATTTTACATCATCACCGATGAGGCAATATTGGACAGAGTCAAAGGAAGCAGTAGGACATGTACAGAGCTTTCAATTCAAGGTCATTCTGAACCCTCTAACCCGTAAAAAATAAAAGTAGGTAAATAAAATTGAGAATTATCCTGAGGCATTTTAAGTATGAATTGTTTGCAGCTGTCTGAATCAGAGCACATAGTTCACTGTGGTTCAATTTCCTTTTCAGTTGAACAAACATATTATAGTAGATTTCCTATTCTGTTTTAAATAACCTTATAGAGGATCTGCATGCCCAATATATATATAAAAAGTTTCTATTAGCTTAGGCTATTTAAAGAACTTCAAAGAGGATTGAAAGATAGTAAAAAGATTAATTGATCTCATCAAGTAACAGACACTAAAACTCAGTGGATGAAATGCCTTCCCCTCACTGAATCAATTCATTGCAAGAGTGAATCTGGTTTACAGGATGGCTAGACTCATTTCCACATTTTCCAATGCCACCTAGCAGAATTCAGAGCTCTGTGGTTTGGACAGGTACATCGGTAATTCACCCTGAGTTCTGCATGCCAGAGAAAGACTGAAGATAGCATTCCTGACGGGCTTTCAAAGACACCTAATGGAGTTAGGCATCCAACTCCCAATGAAACCAAGTGAGTTAGGCACTCAACTCTCGTATTGCACCTTTGGGTACCAAGCCCTGTGATCTGAAAGCAAACTGGCAAACAGCATTCCCCCAACCTCTCCCAGTCAAATTGTGGAATGCAATGATTCAATCATGTAAACGGCTCTCTCTACAACCTCCATTTTATGACTTTTTATTTCTTATTTTAATAATTTTCAACCATAAGAGTAAGGGGGCATCACATTTACATGGAAAATAGGAAACTTTGGGACAGAAAGGAGGGACATTTGCAAATGGTAGGCATGGCACTGTGTCCAGCCACCTACAGCCAGCACAGGATCCATCTCAGATCAATGAAGGCCCCTCGGCCCAAAAGGTGATGTCATGACTGGTCCAAGGGGAAGAGAAGGCGGGCAGTAGATGCAGAGATTTCATTTTGACTTGGTCAATGTGCATAGCCCATATACCTGACTCTTCAGGGGCAACATTATTTTTGTGATGTTTGGATGAATCTCGGTCCAGTATAGCATTAGATCATGCTTTTTAGAAGAAGGTGACATAAGAACATGGGAGTCTTCCAGAACCAGACTTACCCTTGGGTAAGACAGGAATTTGATGGGGGGGGGGGGGGGGAAAGAGCAATAGCTAAGGTCAGGTAGGGAAATTCAATATCTGGCCACGTCTATTACTGCTAGACTTCAGTGCATACCTTTGCTTAGCAACGTATAGTTTCCTTAGGAATAATTCATTATTTATATTTTTATGGCAGAGCATCTGTATTCCAAATCTAGGGTTACATTTTCTGTATGTCTAAGTAGTACTGGTAACACAAAGTTAGATTTGCACAAGCTTCAAAACAGCAACCTCAGATGGATGCAGGACTTGTTGTGGCTTCATTTGGGCTTGAATTCTGTGGGGCAGAAGGATGGAATAAAGATTAGCCAGATCAGAGCTCTGAGTCACAGATCATGCATTAAATAGCTCTAATTCTAAAATAATGGAAGGGTCTCCCAAGCTATCTGTTTTAAGTGCAAACTCTTTCCCATCTCTGACCATTGCAACAGGACCTCCCAAGTTCTTAAAAAAGAGTTTGCAAATGAAAATCCTTAAGATCTCCCATAAATACAATCATCTAGCATTGAGCTCATCAATGACAACATGCATTCTTAAGGAGGCATCACCAAGAACACACACACTTCCATTCAGTGAAGTTGCATATTTTATTTTTGTAGGTACCATCAAATGGTTTTAATGCTGTAAAAGAGACTTCTTTCCCATTGAGATATATTCATGGGATCACACAGATTTAGAAAGACTGAATTTAAATGAAATTGGTGCCAGCTAGATTTCAGAAAAATCAGTTAATGTGTCATAAGAAACTGATGGTTTGATTTTCAAGGTGAATATTATCTAAAAGTGAAATACTGGCTAAGTCAATATTTTCTGCTATACTGATCATTTTGTTCAGTTTTCTTTAGCAAGAACTGCCTTCCAGGCCTGGCTTTTTACACTGCTCTGGATTCTGTCCTTAATGAAATCTTAAAATAATGAGGCATACATTTTATTATAAACATTATTAAAAAACAGTTTCTTAAACTTCAGTGCTATGCAGCTGTTTTATAGTAGGTTACATGGTATAAATACTTTTCAGTACTAACATAAATATAACATTAAGCTTGTGTGGATGTATATATTCTGAACTAAAATAGGGGACTACTGAGAACTTTGTCCACATAACTTTGTAACTATGACCTTTCCTTTTCTGTGATTTTCCCCCCTTCTGGTTTATTTTTAGTCTGCTGCGAGCTATGGTCCAGAAAGCTAGTATTGCCTGGTATATTATGTCCAACATAGGTAAAAAAACAACAACCCCATGGCAATATGAGGGGAAGCTAGGCCTAAACTCCATATTTTAGAGGAAGGGAGGGAACATTTCACTGAGATGTGAGACATTAAAAATAAATAAATAAAATAAACATGTGAACAGTTACACCAAAGAGAGATTGGCCTGGTAAGTTTGTGGTGTAATGGCTCTGCATTCCTGTGTTCTTGTAAGGTAGCTGGTATGCTGGACTTAACAGGTGTCTGTTTTGAAACCATAAAAAAACTCAGACACAAAAATCCACCAAGAACTTACCTGCCTTATGTACCATCTCTTCAGACAATAATTCTCCAATCAGTCTCTCCCCTTCTCGCAATTATTCGTTCAACTGCTGAGAAAGTTGAAGATGATTTGTGACCTTTCAAAATTACAATAATGGTCCAAAAAGTTGTTCATTTTCTCTCAGACAATTCAAAACTAAGGGCTGGTCTACACTAGGGGAAGGGGTCGACCGAAGATACGCAATTTCAGCTATGTGAATAATGTAGCTGAAGTCAGCGCATCTTTGGCTGACTTACCTGTCATTCTCACGGCGGCAGCAGGCTCCCCAGTCGACTCCAGCTTGCCTTGACGGGAGCACCTTGGTGATCGATTTATCGCGTCTTGATGAGACGTGATAAATCGATCACCAAAAGATCGATCGTTACCTGCTGATCCGGTGGGTAGTGAAGACATACCCTAAAGCACTTACTTTAGCCCATTAGCTGCTCAAATAACTGTTCTCCAGATTTCTGTTCTATTTCTCATCTACAGCCAGATCACACCATGTGTATTTACGTTAGTGAACACTTACTCATGCAAGTAGTTCCAGTGAAGACAATTCCTGTGCCAATTGCTCTACCACTTTGTACAAACATTGAACTATCAGGGTCTTCTCTAACAGAGACAAACTTAACAAGGAGTCTCATCAACATGTTAAATTAAAGATGGCTGCCCTGTTGTTTCTAGCACTGGGAGTAACTTGAGCTCTGACTAAAATCAATGGGCCAAATTCTGCTTTCACTTCTGTTGGTGTAATTCCATTGAAAACTCTAGTTTTATACCACCATAACAGACAGCGGATTGTGACCCAGACGTTTAATTTTGGGGCTCACTCGTTGGGTGTAAGGGCCACTGGAATTTCAAAGTCAAGTTGAAGAGTGAGCCAGAGGGTTAAAGATCAGTGAGGTGACCAGCTTTGAAATCTGCAGCAGGAAACCCTGCTAAGATCCTGGCTCCAATACAGGAACACACTTAAGCATGTGCTTAACTTTAAGTGAGTAGTCCAGTTGAAGGCATTGGGACTACTCATGTGCTTAAGTGTTACTGGATCAGGGCCAGAGGATTCAGTGCCTTATAGGATCGATCCCCTAGAAGAGCTAGATTGTAGCTTTTCAGACAGCACCTCCTGCAGGGGGAGGGGAGTGGAGCATCTCTGCTCCCGGAAGAGTACTGGAGAGCTGGTGCCCCTGGCAGACACAGGCTCTCCAAGACTGCTCCCTGGTCAATGGCTGGGGGTGAGCACGCTGCTTCATCTTCTAGTCTGCAGATGGAGTCCAGGCTGAGAGGCCATCTCCTCCCCCCACGCCCTGTCCCTGTTTTGGTTGTGGGGGGAACAGTGGCACAGGAGTGAGCAGTCTCTATTGTCGCTGTCCAGAGCACAGGCTGCTATTGCAGCCCTGCAAGGCAATACAGGCTGCTTGCGCACCCCGCCACACCAGCGTGGCTGAGCAAAGGCCTCGAACAATCTGGACCGTAACGTCTTGAAAAGGTAACGCCAATGACTCATTTTATAACCAAGTTATCATTTATCCGACTAGCAAAATCTGCTCAACCCTGGTTGTACAGGTTATACTGTAATAAAAGTTCAAGTATCCGTAAAATTGCCACTGAACTGTAAATTAATGTGAGGTAAAGCCTTGCCCAAGGGAATAACCAAGCTTCAGAAAGGTGTGTCCTAAATTAATTAATGCTGAATTTCTCACTGACAAAGAAAAGAATGAATCTATCACAGGCTTTCATTGTTGATGGCTGAAGGTTTGCTTTGAAGAGCCATTGCTGCTTACTTTGCTATTATGTCTCCATTTTGCTTTGAACAAGACTCTGTTAAATTAAAGCAACAAAAAATGGTAAATTCATGACTGGAGTGGTGTTTTTCAGTTACAGCTGTGGTCCTCTATATTTGCAAAGCAAAGTCATTTCACTGACAGGCCCTGTGACTCACACTTCGCGGGGGTAGCTCTCTCGCTCATGAAACCCCTTATAGATGCTGTTCTTGTTCTCCAGCCTCCACCCCCTCCTCTGCAAGCCACAGACTGGTTTCCATTCTTTTATTTCACCTTTAAAAGCTTTGTTAGCTCTTTAGCATATAGTTATAAAGCCCTGTGTGATCCTGTGTGTTAAGAACGATACATACAAATTAAGCAATTGTTCTCTGTTCTATAGGTGATGTGACGGAGTCAGACCAGAATGATATAGGAGAATGCTGGAAGGCAGGTATATTAGTCTCAGGGTGTGCAGGTCCCTGTTCCCTGGATAGCCAAACAAAGGCTATTCCAGGCCAATCAAGACACTGGGGGCCAATTAAGAACCTTCTAGAAAGGAGTAGTAACAGCTAGCCTGATTGGGACACCTGAAGCCAATCAGGGACTGGCTGAAACCAGATAAAAACCTCTCAGTTAGTCAGGTGGGTGTCAGGAGCTGTGGGAGGAAGTTGTGCTGTTGGTGAGACTGAGTGGTGGACAGCATATCATCCAGAAGGAAGGAGGCCCTGAGGTAGGGGTGAAGAGGAGTTTGAAGAAGTGGGGACTGCTGTGGGGAAGTAGCCCAGGGAATTGTATTGTGTTTTGTGGATAAAAGGTCAGCCATCTTAGCTGATACTATTAGGATCCCTGGGCTGGAGCCCGGAGTAGAGGGCGGGCCCGGGCTCCCCCCTTTTCCATCTTCCATACTGGCCTGTGATGAAGGTAACTCACTAGGCGGTGACTCTTGCCAATTATACTGAGAAAGGGAGGTCACTCTGGGGCCTAGATGAGTTTCTGAGGCCCCTAAATCTGCCAGGAAGCGCAGGACCCACAAGTACAGACTTGGAGCTTCGTCACAATGGCTACTACTTTTTAAATGCAGTGGGAATATAAACATATAGATGTTTATCCTTTTAGGGTGTCCATAGTGCACATTACAGCATAACTTTCAAAAGTTACCATCTGTATCTGTGAACACATGTATAGTGAGTTATTTTACCAGTTATGATCCATCACCCACTGAACTCACTTGGAGTCTTTTTATTAACTTCATTGGCCATTGTATTAGGCATGCATAGTAGTGGGTATATGCCAAGGTACCAGAGTACAGGGCTGAATCTGCAGATAATACATTATATTTTTAATACAGTGGAGTCCTGGTCTAGGACTGGGCCTCTTAGGAGCTATGATAATAAAAATATAGAATAATAATTAATGCTTGTTTCTGAGCATGCCCAAAATATGCTGATTGAAAAGACAAATCCTCCCTCCCCTGAGTATGAGGACTCACAGAGAGACCCTTGTGATAAAACAATACACCCAAAATAAATTTTGCTTTTTTATATTTAGTCAAACCTTGTCTTACTAAATACCTATCCTAAAAGTTTTAATGCTAATTTTCTTAGCATTGATTGTTAGTAGAGAGATGAGCCCAAACCAAATCCTCAGATCCATACATCTCTGTTTTTTGGAGAAGTTTGGATCTAGTTCCATATCCAACTCCTGTGGCGGGTCCCTACAAAACTGAACTAAAAATCGCAGATCTAATACACAAGAGCCTTGGAAAGTTTAGATTCGGATCTAAAATATGGAGTTTAGGCCTGGCACCCAATTTTAATGCCAGAGTCATAGTTCTTTTACCAAACATGCTATTCTAGAGATTCGGTTCGAGGTCATGCTTAAAACTACTGACTATTTATGCTCAAGCGTTTTTGTTTTGTTTTGTTTTTTAAACTGACCATTTTCCAGCATGAGACCAATGGAAAGGCATTCCACACACTGCAGCACTAGCTCACCCCAAATACCCAAGCTGTTGTTTAGTGTTCATTATATCTGCATTATAAATCTAAACAAAATCAGCAAGGGAGAAATTCAGACCTACGGGGCTAAGGAGAGGAGGAAAATAGGTGAATGGTCCAGTGTGCTGTTTGAGTGGGTGATAACTAGCTGTGAGATCAGCTAGACTGTGGAAACAGTGGCAACTTCATTTCCTGGATCACTTAAAATGGGGAAATGCATGAGAAAGCATTATGGGCCAGATCCTTGCATTGGCCTGGCTGATTTGTGCCACTCCAGTCTGTAAAACAGGCTTAACGAGCCCCTTGAGGATTCCACCAGCATGTCTGGAAAGAAAAGGAGGCATAGCCAGGGCATCTGTATGTCCCAATATTCCCCCAGTTGTGGAACAACCACTGGGGAGTCATAGGCTACTGGCTTAAATTACAGCACTTTAGGTTATGCTCTAGTTTATGCCAGGGATCCGCGCTGGAGCAGATGATTGCAAATCTGTACTAAGATGTGGATTTCGCAACCAGTTCCACAACCGAGGAATGGCAGAATATGGAGCCCCCAGATCATGAACATGTGCGTGGTCTGTACATCTCCAGCAAAAGTGATCTAGTCTGACATCCACAGTGCTCACGCTTTCTGGTCTTGCTGCATTAGTTGGGTGTCTGTATAGAGTTGCAGAGCTGTCAGATAAACCACCATTCCATATTACTAGAAGATTTAAAAAGAGATTTCCTAGATTTCTTGCTAGCAAGCCTCAAAGATTTGTATTGAGGATCTGACTGTTGCCTGATCACAGAAACGACCTTTCCACAAAGTTTCTATCACTTGTCACTGAGGCTAGTCTGTCTGTCTATGCCGTGCTGAACTGACACAATGGAAAATAGCACTTTCTGTCAATTACTAACAAAAAGCGCTATCACTGTTACTCTATATTGCTGATCCAGTGCTGCTAAGTGTATTTGACACTGCATAAGGGCTGATGCAGCCATAGTGAAAAAAACTAGGTCTTCCACAGTGCCATTTGTGGCACAAGGCTCTAAAAAGTTACTTTTTTTACAAATTCATTGTCGTCTCTTTGATCTTGCCATACAAAACCTGTTTTCAGGTCTTTCCTCTCCCTTTCCCATCTGCCTATGCGTCTTTCCCCTGGGCTCTTTTCAACTAGTCTCCTATTTTATCCTCTTCCTCTCTTCTCTCTCTCTCCTTTCTTTCTGCCTTTGTTTCATTATTTGCCTCTCTTCTCTTTTTTTCTAATACCCATATTCTTTTTTCTCACAGCTTGCTTCTTTCCCAGCACTTATCTTATTTCCCCTGTCTTTGCAACCCTAACACACAGCTGGAAAAGCTCCTTGTTGCAGAAATTATATGCAGCCATATGCACTGACTAAATATGGAAGCAACTTCAGGAAATTGCTTATTGTAGTCCTGGATAGATATTACAACAATGGTAACTGCATACCCCCATCAATAATGTTACCCCTTTTTACTATGAGCAACAGGGTGTGCAAGTTAAGAGGAGAAACTGACGCGGGTGTCCGTATTGCTTTTGTCCAATCCTGTTTATTTAAACAGAATGTACATAAAGCCCTGCTTCCCTGGACACAGGAGGAGCCAAACAATAGGAGATAATTTCTTTGCTGATAGCCTGAAGCATCTTTGAACCAGCACAACATTGTGCTTCTCCAAGCTGTGTTTGTAGCTTTCTTCTCTCTCTGTTTCCGTGTGCTTCTTCCCCTTCAGCACCACTCCTACACACGTACCTATTGCCTGATCATTTCATTAGGTAACCCTTGAATTTTTTGTATTGTGTGAAAGGGAAAATAACACTTTTTCCACGTTTCATGATTTTATCACTCATTATCAATTCCAATTAGTCGTCTCTTTCCTACACTGAATAGCCTGAATCTTTTTAGTGTGTCCTCATATGGAAGCTGTTCCACACCCTTTGTTACTAGTCTCTGAACCTTTTCCAGTTCCATCATATTCAGAGCAACCAGAATTAGTCTCTGTATTCAAGGTGTGGGGGCACCATGGATTTGTATAGTGGCATTGTGATATTTTATTTCTTATTTTCTGTCTTTTTCCTAATAGTTCCTAACATGCTGTTGGCTTTTTTGACCACTGCCGTGTATTGAACTGAAGTTTTCAGACAATTATCCACAGTGACTTCAAGAGCTCTTTGTTGAATGGTAACAGTTAATTTAGAACCCATCTTTCTATATGTGTAGTTTTTCCAATGTGCATTGCTTTGCATTTATCAATGTTGAATTTCATCTGCCATTTTGTTACCCAGTCACCCAATTTGTAAGATCAACTTGTACCTCTTTATGGTCAGCTTTGGACTTAAATATCTTGAATAATTTTGTATCACCTGCAAACTATGCCACTTCACTGTTCATTCCCTTTTCCAGATCATTAATGAATACTGCACAGGTCTGACTACAGTAGATTAGTGAGGCATGATTTTCCTTTACAAAAACCATGTTGACTCTTCCCCAGCAAACCGTGTTCATGTATGCCTCTGGTACTGCTGTTCTTTACTATAATATCAACCAGCTTGCCTGGTACTGAAGTTAGTTTCACCAGCTTGCAATTACCAGGATCACCCTCAAAGTCCTTTTTAAAAATCAGCATCATATTAACTACCTTCCAGTTATCTTTTACAGAGGCTAGTTTCAAAGATAGGTTCATAACTACTTTGCATTTTCATAGCTGAGTTTCTTCAGAACTCTTGGGTGAATACCACCTGGTCCTTATAACTAATTACTATTTAATTTATCAGTTTATTCTAAAATGTTTCTATTGACCCATCACTGTGGAATAGTACTTCAAAAGGGTCCTCATTTGCACACACGTGCGTTCATATACTGTATACATGATTCTGTAATGTACATGCACATTGATTCTGGTTCAGCCTCTGAATCTAACTGACCTTCTAAATGAAATACACTTTTTTTCTCCCCGCCAGTGCAGTTGCATAATCTGACTTTAAGCAGGATAGTTCTAAAGATATAATTTTCACTGTCTCACAAATTTTGCGTACCTTACGCAAGGAGGGGTAGTAATTAGCCATGCCCTATAATATACTCCTATGGAAATTCTTGATACATCCTTTTTCCCATGCCATCTGGACCTGTCTCAAGCCTATGTGACTCAGATGCTGACCCGGCAGTGACAAAGTGAGCTACTTTTGTGTCTTCATCCAACCTACCTGGTGAGAAACAGAGACCTGGTGAGGAAAACCGTTTTCTGCTTACAATGTTTGCATTCAGGCTCAGGCACAGTCAGACTCCTCCCTAACATTTGTATATCTCCTCCAATAGAAGAAATTAATTTTTGGAATGCAAATAATGGACTGTGAAAAGATCTGTTGCAGTACCCCAGCCAAATTTACAATGAATGTATGTTTAAGGTGAAAAGCAATGACAGCATCAGTTGCAATTTGCTGTAGGTGCATGCAGCTTCTAAGTGACAGTCCTGCAGTAGACTGGGAATTCAGTTTTGCCATGCAGATCATAGCATTGTCAAAGCTACACCAATGTTTTAGGTCCACCTAAAATGGAAATTGGAAATCTCAAGCAATAGTATTTTAGAGTGAGGTCCAAATCGCTCGAGGAATCCATGAAATAGAAATACACAATGGACAATTCGTCCACTGAAAGTCTATGGAAATTGAGCATCCAACTTCTATTTGTGTCTTGGAAAATCTCCCCCTATAATTTCTGAGATATAACACGCATGGTCCTACTTTGGCAGGTGCAGGATGCCACAATCTGCTTTGCACATGCTTTCAATTTCCTGAGTACACACACAAAACCCACATTCTTATTCCATCTTTCGACCCTTGCATGCACACAATTTAATTTCTTTGCAGTTTCAAAAACTTTCTACTGTAGCTGGAATATGTCAGGGATGTTTTCGTCAAACCATTGAGACCAAGTTCTGCAACTCCCACTATGCCCTTCTCTGGTGATCAGATCAAAATGTTAGTGGAGTCGCATAAGAGCTTATTAGCAGCTGTTGCAAACACTTTCTCTGTGATTTAAAAACAACAAGAACAACAATTCAGCTGGGAAGAGCATATGCAATAGCCTCTTAATCACTGCTTCATCTCACCATGTCGTGATGTGTAAGCTTTATCATCAATGAGGCTACAAATAAAAACCAGGGAACTTCTTAAATATTTCAGACACCTCTATCTTGTGAAACAGATTTACTCTACCACAGAACCTCCTGGATCAAAAGTGTCTTGCACTCAGGAAAGGAAGGACATAAACAGAAAATGCATCCCTTCTCCTTTTGCTTTTCCCTTGGCTAGGGTGACTAGACAGCAAGTGTGAAAAATCATGACAGGTGGTGGGGGGTAGTAGGCTCCTATGGAAAACAAAGCCCCAAATATTCGGACTGTCCCTATGAAATCAGGACATTTGGTCACCCTACCTTTGTTCATCCTTTCCCCACCCCACACTTGATAAAATTCTGTAATCTGACAACCCACTGCAACTTGATAGCTGAATGTGTACATGCACAGTTGATGCTTTTCTAGGCAACTACGCAATTGTAAATCTCATTGACATGAGCCATTTCAATGCTAGTTACACACTGCCTTCTTTTTGTTGCTATCTGTGTTGCCCAGCTTTGCTGTCCTCCTTTATCTGCTCCACTTTTGAAGCCAATACCAGTGGCCACACATAGGGGTACATAGGCAGCTGTGGGATACCAATGCCAAGCTTTAGATTCTGTTTATTCAGCAGTGGCTTCAAAGTCTGTGACTGGTCACTAGGCTGATTATCTGCCTACAAGCCTGGCATGGGATAAGCCTGTCGTTCAGCTGCCTTGTTTCTCTGTTCTCCGTTCCTCGCAGTCAAAGTGATGAATTTGTTTCCTTTCACAATAAGTCAGACAATAAGGGACATCACTAAATTTTTCAAAACACCCAAGGGCAGGGCTCTTGGTTCATGTTTCTTTGCTATGGAATTATATACACTCTATGAAAGCCAAGTTGCCACTTGACTCAGAATATCCAGTGTTCCATTCTTTCAAATTATAGCCAGCAATTGTGCTACACAGTAAGGTAAAATTGCCCAGCACATATCTTAAAGGAGGTTCTTTTTTAGAGACTACAGCCACAGTTCCCTTTCATTTTCTGCCTTACAGACTACATGAGAACCTTGTATCCTATTACCTCCACCCATTTTCTGCAGCTATAAAAATTAGCTTTACAATCACCCACAACCTAGGTGGCTAATTTATTTAAAAATAAGCCATGGCAATAACACTTAGAACCACCCTAGTACTTTGCATTTTCTAACCACTTTGCAAACGTTAGTTAGGTAAGGCCAAATCTAAACTAGAAACTTTTGCCATATAGAAAAGTCATGTACGAGTGTGATTTGTAATTATATTTCTATACATAAAGAAGCCAAAAAGTAGATGCACTTATGCAAAAAAGAAAGTGCTTTAGCTGTATAGCTTATTTTGTTGTGGTGATTGGAATAAGCTGTACCTGCAAAAGCAATATTTTGCTTGTATAAGCTGTGTCTACATTAGAAGGATTTACTGTATAGGTATATTGGTATAGCTGTACCAGCAAATCTTTTCTAGTGTAGACTAACCCTAACCTTCTTAGTACTACTTTCAGGTAGATTAAATGACTTGAATAAGAACAGAAAGGGATTGGAATTCTGGAGCCAGTAACTCTTTGTCCTGTGCTCAGACAAGTCCATTTTGTCATAGATGAGATACAAAGTTTGCCACTTCGGTCATATAGGAATATGTCCAGTAGTAACATTTTGCAAAGGCTCTCCATTTATACCAGGCATTTCTTTAAGTATAATAGTCCATCACAAATTCTATCATGTTTTTGTGACACAGGGGTTTATGCAATTACAAGAAGGTGTTGATTTGAATGATATATCCCTTTTGTGGACTTATGTTTGAAAAGACAGGAAAGGGATTTTTGTTTTATTCAATCATTTCTTATCACAGAACTTAGTTTGACTCAAACCACAATGATACAAACATTCAAAAACCACCTTCAGATGTAATATAGATTTATAAAACATCATTGCATAGCTCCTAAGCTTTATTGTTGCATACAGAATTCCCAACAAATTACTGGCATTTCTACCTATTTATTAATTAGTACTTCCTCTGAACCATGTGCAGTTATTATTCTAGTGTGCTTTCTTCCATTTCTACTTGGAATCTCTGTGTGTGTGTGTGTGTTACGTGGAGGGTGGGGAAGGAAGAACAGCTCTAGAGCATTAGTTAAATTGGAATTAAATAAAAAAAAATCCAGATCAACTTTTATCCCTAGGCAAGTTATGCACTGACTGACATTAAATCACTATATGTACTTGTAGATTGAAGAATCAGAGGTGGAGGATGGGTCAGAAACACTAAGATCAAAGTTTCTCTTCTTTGAAAAAAATCCCTTTGAAAGCCCCCATGCCACCTATTCTGCTTGTTAATGTTTTGACTGGAAGTGTCTGGCAGTGTCATCAGCAGCAGAATATTTTTAAAGACTTTTTTTTTTTTTTTGCACTGGCTCTAATAGCAAAGCAATGGATTCTTAGCAGCCTCTGTTATATGTCTCTTAAGGGAATATTTTTGTTAATTGCAAATATTTGATTGACAAATATGGGATGCAATTAGTAGGCTGGCACAGTAGGAATGTGCAGTGAACTGGATCTCTGAACCAACAGATCTCAACTCTCTCAGCTTGATCTGAAATAGACTAGAGCATTTAAACCATATGTTTCCCTCAAACTTTTTCATTCCTTTGAAAATTCCTTATTTCCCTTAACTTGCCTTCTTTCACTCTCTTCACCAAGGGAGCTATCTCATCTACTGTGATGACGTCAAGATAGAAAATTCCTCACAAGCTTCAGACTTACACTGCTTTTTGACTGTGGCAGTAAAAATTAACATGGATAAGGTTACACATGCCAGTTGTGCTTACAGAAGACATAGGTGAAAGAGAATACAGGCTAATTTAACTTCAGGCATTTGAACTTAATGGTCTATTTAAATAACTCAGTATCATCTCACTACATTTATAAATTATATTTCTTTTATTTACACAGAGTTTTGTCTTTCTGGGGAGGCAGTAATTAAAACTTACCTAGATAAATTGTGCTAAAGTTCTGTGACATGAGAAAGATTTCAGAGGATCTGAGTGTTTTTAGTGTTCTTGTTTTTAAAGCCAGGACTCTTAAATCTATTGAGGAGAAGATATTATTAATATTATTATTTTAAATATGTATTGTTTTGGTGAGTTTAAAGTGTTGATGACACCTGATGAAATTACTTTATAAACAACTTTGATAAGGTAGCATATATTTTCTGGAAGTGGGGGATTCTTCCTTCACTTTCTGTTACAAGGATTGTTTGTATGAAATTCAGCAGTGTATTGCTTAGGAATTCATCTGCTCTTCAGGCTGCTCATTCTCCAGTTGAGCTCATCCTCTTTTTATGACATCACAGTCATTTCTGCAACAGCTAATTGTGCCATCAATGAGCAGCAGAATGTTGCTTCTGTTGAGGAATAATCAGCAGGAGCTACTAAGCATGGGTCAGGCTGGCAGAATCTAGGTCTATATAATTGCATTAGTGTTCAGAATTTATTGTACATCATCAAATAGTTTTGAGAAAATGAAGATATGAAAATATTTGTAATATTATCACCTTCCAGTATGTACCAGTCTCATCATACTCATGCAAGTTTAAAATCCTATTGACATCAGTGGGACTACTCATGTGAGTGAAGTGAGTTTACATGTACTTGAAGTCTTGGACTCTGTTAGAACACAACACCAAAGACTCTTGAAGAGTCTAATGAAGTTTTGCTTATTTCAGAAGGGCCTTATCCTGCAACATTTACTCGTGTTGGGATCTACTCAAGTGATAAAGCATGACTCAGATAAGTGTTGCAGAATCCAGCCGTTTAGTTTTCAAATTATAATAATATGTGAACTGGACACTTTATTAATGCAAAGAGAACTGCATCTATAGTAGCTGCATGATAACATTAAAAATATACATTAAGTTTCTACAACTTCCCTGGAGAATTTCATCTCTAGAAATATTATGGCAGAGATATTTTAAAACCTTGTTCAGGTGCTTGCTTGTACATGTTTAGGTTGGTCTTTGTGAAGCATGATACTTTTCAATCCAGTCCTGTCTCTTCATCTGAAGCAGTGATCCTCTCTCTCGCTCTCTCTCTAATCTAAGTGCTTGGCAAAAATGTCCACAGTCCACAGTGTAAATTGCCACCTGGTGAAATTGTTCCATGCCACTGTGTCAAAATGGTTAATTTTGTCTCAAGCTTTCAGTTCACATCCAGAGATCAGTGTCACACAGTATAAACTCTGCTTTTCTGCCATGCTGATGCAATTTACTTTTTTTAAAAAAATAGATTATAATTCTAGTGATATGGTATTGTTGTGTTGTAAATCACAAGAGCTAGTTTTTATGAATACAAGTGATAACTGGGGTCGACATTACAATTACATAGCATGCATATGGAGTTCTGCATGTACATATGTTAATGTGTGCATCATGTGGCATGCCCATTTGTACATTTACACTTTATGGAAATACACACCCATATGCCCAGGCAGTTTGAATTGAATATAAACATGAGATGGGAAACGTGCTAATTTTTCCATAGAAGTCATTTGAATTGAATACAAAAGTATAGTTTTTCTGTAGGTTATTTGAACCATCCTGTAGAATTTAATAGAGAATTACAGCCCTGCTGTAGTGCTCTATGGGATAGTGAACCAAACCACTTTTACAAAGGTATATCGTTTTCTTCTAAAATCCGTATGCTTTTAGAGTGATTTTTTTATGGAGCCCTTATACATTTCTGTAGAACCCTATTACTTGCTTCCCTGTTAAATTCTATAGGTTTTCCATTTTCAATTTGCAGAGGCAAAGTGGAATTTTATGGTTTGTTTACTTAAAAAAAATATAGGCACCCATTTTCAAAGTGATCTATGGGGAATTATGCATATGCTTTGTTTCCACCCAGTAGCTATCCCAAGAACACAATGTAGCTGTGGACAGACCATGCGGGAATCAAAAAACTTGGCAGATTGCTGCAGCAAACGGTGATAGCGTGATGTGGCTCTCTGATATACTGAAAGAAAGACATCAGACTTTGGGCTCAGTGATGCCTTGGAGATACTAATCCATGGGTGGGGCAGTGCCAAACTGCCCCATCCTAGGAGGAGCACCAGGTAGCAGTCTCCCTCAGGGGAATGCCTCCCAGAATTTGGAGAGGTTATGTATCCACTACTGCACCCGTTTACACAGTAAACTTACTACCCCTCCATCTTGGGGCTGGTCTTTATGGAAACGGAGCTGTGGCCCTGCTTCTTTGCCCTGCTCCATTTGGGGTCATGCAGCCTTTTGAAGCAGTAAAGGAGACAGAAGAACCCACACACCCCTGAGCACAAGGAGCAGAAACTCCACTGGCCGCGCAAATAGGAGAGGCTCACTTTCCCACCATGTACAGCCATGTAAGGGCCAGGTAAAACCTGGGCTCTGTGTGTACAACCCAAATCAGTCTCATTTTGGTCTGTACCATGCACTCAGCCAGAGTGACTCTGTGGTGTGTGCAGCCACAAGAATTTAGAAGCCCAGATCTCAGACCAGCAGTGACAGAATCCCCAAAGCAGTTAGGCCAGGTTCCAAACACATTGTTTATATAAGGAAGCTCCGCACAGCGACTTGACAGGAATATGACATGTTTTTTTAAAGAATTCTAAAACCTTACATGGAAGTTTTCTTGTATTTCTTTCCTCCCCAAATGAGTTTCATTGTGGCTATTTCCAAAAAAATGATTATTTTTTGCTTCCGAATGAAGAAAAGAATAATCAGGTGCATGAGAACCAGCAATCGTCCTGCATGTGAGTGCTTTCTCTCTGGTGCTTTGTCATCTTCCATCCAGACAACACTTTCTGAGCTCCTTTGTTATCGTAGCCTGATAAATAAACAGCCCCAAAATTACAGAACTTATTATGGTAATTGAGTGAAGAAAACAGAATACAGACCCTTTCTCCCTGTCTCTTAGATTGCCATTGCTAAAGATGCCTAAGCCTGTGCTTCTCAAATGATATTGTAATATTAGCCTTCTTTCTTTTTCCCCCCTATGATTGTTTTCTGTCCATCTTAAGCTGGGTGTCAGTTCATTTAGATTTACATCAAGTAGTAAATTAAAATAATCACTCAGCAAACACTCTCAGCTCAGTTTTCTCTTTCAGTCAGGAGTTGCGCGAGATGCTTGAAGCATTCAAGCAGAAAATATTGCTGTCTAGATATTTGTCCTCTGGGTGATAAAGGAGGCATTGTCTTGGGACCCACTCAGGCCTCGGAGCTGATAGTTGCTGTGCATCACAGCTGTGAAGTACGCTTTGTTATGTGTCTGAGGATTAGGGTTCAGGACCTTGTTTTTCTTGAAATACCAGACTGATCAGAGCTGCATATGTTCAGGGGAAAGCAGAGGTCGATGGTTCTCTGTCCACATTTTTACTAGATTATTCTTGGACAGAACTCTGGGAGGATACCCTGCAGCTTAAACCATCCCAAGAGTTTCACATATTCTGCATTATAGCTGTCATGGAAAATGTTGTAGTTTATCTACATGTGTCTGAAACAAAAGACTACAGCATCTCAGAGTCTCTGGGCTGTGGACCAAAGCTGTAATGCACTCACTTATAAACCTGCCCCTTTGTGTTCCATTTACTGTACAATGGCACACTTAGAAATAGAAATAACCCAATACAAATAACGTGCAGCCCCAATGAGGGTGCAGTCAATCTACAGAGGAAGAACTAACCTTAAAGCAAGCGGTGGAATCAATGTTGTAAGTGACCGTGTTTTTTTGTTTTGCTTTGTTTTGTTTTTCTGAACAGTCTATTTAAAAAAGAAGAGAAAAATGTGTTTATTTTGACAAAAAATATTTTTATCAGCAATCTCATTTTGGTACCCTGTACTCTAGTCCTTATCTAGGTGAAACTCCCACTTAAGTCAGTGGACATGTAGCCTGAGTAAGGACAGCAGGATCTGGCCAATAGTTATTCAGCCTTTCAAGCAGTCTGATCACTGTGTCAGTACAGTGTAGTAGTCTGCAGAACTGAAGGCTTTAGGCCAGACTCTCTCCTTACTTAAAACTTCAGTGAAATTAATTGGATTGCACTGACATAATCAAGAACTGAATTCAGCTCTCTCTTTGGGCATGTCTGCACTTGCCATTTAAAGTGGAAAAAGTCCCTTTTTGGCACAAAAACCATGGAAGCGTCTACACTTGCCAATGACTTTTTGTGGTGAAACTCAGAACTTTCACCGCAAAAAGAAAACCACCTCCATGAGAGGCATACAGCTCTTATCGGTGACACTTTTGTGGTTTTGTGCTTATATGTAAGTGAAGACATGTTCTTCCTGTTTACACCACTTTTAGCCTCCTGAGAATATCCCGCAGTGCCTAGGTGACCACTCTAGCCAGCAGCTCTGCTGCTCTTCTGCTCTGTTGCCAGGGAAACAGACATCTCCGCCCAAAGCCAGCTCTAGGTTCCAGTGGTAGAGTTTTCATCCCTGGTGTTGCTGAACTAACATTCTCCAACCCTATCGTCCCACATCCTGCTAATCTTTATTCCTGTACACAGAAGAGGGAACACATATCAGAGCGATACAGAATAGTGCTAAAAAGACATATAGCTACATAGCCTGTGAGGGCTTTTTCATTCCTTACAAACTGAAAACTTAAAATGCTACAGTGTTTTTCTGAGGTTTTTGCATGTAAATGGTTTCTTTTCCCAGTGAAAATTTGCCCATTTTTGAGTGACAACATGCATATTACCAACCAAAAGTATAGGTGAAAAAGCAGACTTGGCCACAGCTGCTACCTTGAAATCCAGAGGCAGTTGTCTTCCTTATCATGTCATCTGCTGCAAATCAGCTGTAAACCATGGTGACCTGTGAGTAATGTGGCCATTCCAAGCTTATGCTGCTACAACCTTCAGATCATACCCAGCCCCCCACCCTCCATGTATCTCTTGCTTCCTGTCTCTGTAAGATGTTCCAGTCCAATCTTTACCTCCTTCAGTTTCAGCCTGGGCAGTGATCCTGTCTCAGTGCTGCCTCCCCTCCCAAATTCAGAAGGGTGTTTTCTTTAACTGATAGACATCTGTGGACTAGATTCGTTGCCACGCTGTAGCCTCTTTGCGCCAATGCAGAGAGCTCAGAAACCTGGAGGATCTGGCTATCTGAGGACTCCCCTGATGTGGAGGGACATCCCCGTGTGGAATAAAGCTGCCCTGCTATCCAGTTGCTCATGTCGAGGGCATGGCAAAAACATCCCTGCATCCCAGCAATTTCTTGCTGCAAGATTGGCCCCATGGGGCAGCAGGCAGCTTGGTGTAACTTGGAACTGCCCTTAAGATGCTCTGAGTTATTTTGAACATCAGACCTGGCCCCTAGGTGAGGGATTCACAAATGTGACAAAGTCACTGTTGTTGTCCCCCCACCACCCCACACATACCTCCGTTATGCTAAGGGTATCTCAGATGCAGCTGAGGATGTAGCACACTTTGGTAAGACTTTATTAAGACCATTTTTCCTTTATCAACAACACAACATCCCTAAATGTCCTTTTCCCTGGTTCACAGGTGGTGTACAGATGACTTACCAGAGACGAAGTGGCAGGGACGAAAATTTGCAGGTATTTGCTGTGGCCAAGTCTGCTTTATCATCCACACAACAAGAGGAAGGTGAGATTATGTTTTTCTCTTTGGATGCAGCCATCGTTCCAACCACTTCCACTTTATTACCTCAAGATTGGACAGTATCCAAGTGTTCTACATGGGCCTGTGGCTTATGACTGCTCTGAAAGGTAAGATCATGTGGAATGTGCTGACTTTTGGTTCAGAAGAACCTCTGTCTTGGGGGCATGTCATATTAGTGCTCTGTCACAGGCAATGATGACCTGTTCATGTCTGTTGGCTATGGTTTACAAAGACCTACATGGTTCGGTACCTGGCTGGAGGAATGACTGTCTATCTACCTGGTGGATGCCAGCAAAATTCTGATCCATGGAGCTGCTCAGTGGCAGGGCATTTTCCCTGTCTCTTGAGAGTCCATCTGCCTTTGGTCTGAGAGAGCCCACAACTGCTGAACACTGGGGCTATCACAGGTTCTCAGGATGTCCAGGACTGTGGGTCACATTATAACCCCTCTGCCTCAGCAAGAGAGAGACCTGTTGGTGCTAATCTGTGTCAGCTCACCGACACTCACCATCAGTTAGCCATCCAGACAAAATCCGCAGGGGCTAGGGCTCTGCCAGCCCTTACTTTGCCTTGCAAGTTAATACTTAGCGTACCTGAACCCCTCGGAAATGTCCCTCATAGTGTCCAGCCACTGCCATGGACACTCTCAGTAATTATCAGGTTTGCTACTCCCAAGGGAATAATATATGCACACTAGCTTGTTTGATTCAACTGAGCATTAGCTCCAGTCTAATAACACAGGCTGCACAAACAGTATAGCATGGTTCTACTAGACTAAGAGTTTACTCCTACAAGCTAACCTTGTCTAAAGCAATTTTTCACCTAAGTCCTTCCTATCAGTGTTTCAACCAAAATTAATTGAGATCCTGTTTCCGTGAGCCTAAGTACATTGCCAGGTTACCCCCTCAAGTGAAGGATAAAAGCGGGGTCCTGACTTCCCACAGTCAACTTGTTTTTGTCCCCACAGTCAGGATGACTCCCTGTGTTTTCCTTCCTGGGGTGCGGGTTCCAAGATGTCTCCCGTTCTCCTGTTTGTTTCAGTTCCTGCCATCTACCCTTATCCAACTTTTTTTTTCTGTTGACTTTCAAATGTAAATGGGGACTCCCTTTGCGTTTGGCTTTGCAATACTTAATTTACATCAGTGACCCATGCAATGATGTTGTAATCATGTCAGTCACTGGATATTAGAGAGGCAAGGTGGGTGAGGTAATATCTTTTAATGGACCAACTTCTATTGGTGAGAGAAACAAGCACAGAGCTCTTATTCAGGTCTGGAAAAGGTATTCTCAGTCCTCTGAGTATCTCGAAAGCTTGTCTCTCTCACCAACAGTAATAGGTCCAATCAGAAATATAGGCAGATAGGTAACTACACATCCATTTATCTGGCAAAACCTGTTGTCAAGCCTGCATGTGAGGCACAGATTCTAAACATATAGATGCTCCCTGACTTATGCAAGCGTTCAATTCCGCAACACCTTGCGTAAATTGTAATTTGCATAAGTCAGAGACATATCTCTGATCATTATGCAACACCCCCCAAAAAACAAATGCAACTCCTATTTTTACCTTACGGAGCTTTCCGTAACTCAGATTTCCATAAGCCAGGAAACGTCTGTAATATCAGTACATACATACAACTTCTTAAATATCACCCGTACATACATCACACCACGATTTGGAGAATCATCGTGATGTATGTTTCCATTTGACACCTCACACAACACTCTTTGGGTAGATACTATGAAAGCAATTTGTTAGCTGTAGTGAGTTTATTAGGCCTGAAAGGAGTTGCTGTTACAAAACAGTGAATCTTTTGGCAGTGGGCATTTAAAGATTCTTAGGGACATATGGACACAATGTAAGACTCATCTGTTTTCTTGGGTTTTTTTGGTGACATGGTGGGCTGAAGGATGCTGAGTAGTTGGAGGGATTCTTCTTGTCCTTCGGATTAGTTTATATTGGGGCTGCTGGGGAGGGGAAGCTGTGTTGGTTATATTTAGATTTCTTCTGTGTATTTTAAGGGGTATACAAACATCTAGATCCTAAGAGAAATGTTTTTTTTCTGAACACTCAAAGAAATAAAATAAATATATAGGCTTAAGCCCAAGTCCTTCCATGAGCTCCATAAGAGCAGACCCCTGAGATACCTGAGCCCCATTGCTTTTACTGTAGCTCAGTGCTCATTGCAGGATCAGGGCTCTTTGTTGTTATTTGAAGCCTTAAATGTTCAGTTTGACCATATAACCATTGTCTTTAGTCCTATGTAGATTGTAACCTCCACAGGTGGGGTCTGTGTCTTTCTCTATGTCTTGTACAACTCTGAGAATGCTGTTGACATTTTGCAAACCATGAATAATACACCATGGCTTGCTTGTTCTTGTGCACTGATAAACCTGTTCCATTTTGGATTGAGGGAAATATGTACAGCTCGCTGCAGATATTGTCAAATTATTCCTCCCTTTCACACTTGGTCTCTTCTTCATTTTCAACATGTTTAATACCTACTCAGGTAACTGACAAGCTCTTCTAGTTACACACTAGAGGTACAAATATTGAAGTTCTGTAGTTCAAACATAGAGAAATATGTTTATATCCCCCTTTTCATTCAAATCCCTAAAAAAAAACCGCCAAAATTCAAACTTGCTGCCCATAATTTAGGGTAGAAAATAGAGCACACAGTTAATATCTCCATGGTTTGCCAATTCTGTGATGTCATAAGCACCAATCATGAAACAGGAGCCATGTGGTTTAGTGGATTAAAAAAATATTGGCTTTTCTCCTCTGAAAAGGCAGTTCAAATCCAGCTTAAGGTTATAAATTAAATGAGTCCCTTAACCTCGTCTAGGAAAGGTGATCTCTCCAGGTTGGAGCTGAGGTCACTGGCAGGTCACCGTGATGAAGCTTGAATTTGTTGGCTTGCACACACTTGCTTAATGGTATAAGCCGAGGAATTAAGGTCCAAATGCTGGCAGTGTGCCAGAAAGCCGGACACAGCAGGCAGCAAGGTGTACCCAGATACACAGCTAGACATGTCTAGCGAAATAGAAATCCTGAGTCACTGGGCAGAATAGCCACACACTGGGTCAGATGAATGCGCTGAAGGTGCTGTTTTCTGCTGCTGTCTTCTTGAATGATGCGTCCCATGCTGACAGAGTCATCGTATGCTTGCAGAGAGTATCATTATAAGGACTTGCTGGATTTTAGGCCAACCATTCCCCTCGGATCATGTTCCCAGATCTACGGTTCACTTCCCATTGCTTTCACCGTGCATATCAGTTGTCACACTCTTATGCTGGATCCCAGCTAATGCACACTGTTGTTTGGATGTTCACTTTTCCCTCGTTGCTCTCGTTCCTTTCCTTACCCTCCTGCATTGGCACCAATAGGATGCAGGGATTCTGGAACAATTTGTATGGTGGGAGTGCTGAGAGCCATTGAACCAAACTGTACACCTTGTATATTATGGGAACCACTTCAAGTCAGGGGGGTGTTGAAGCACTCTCTGCACCATTAGTTCCAGCACCTATGATAGGATGTATCCCTCAGTAATTAGATGCCCACTAGCTGATCCTTTCCAATCACGATGGCTCATATCAAATTAAGGGTAAAAATATAAACAAGGAGGAAAATCCCTCTTTGAAGCTTGATTTTAATGCCGCTGGTAGCTCTGTAGTCACAGGGTACACTAGAGACTCACTCCCCTCCCCCGCATCTTCCCTCAGAGTCTGGAAGTGACATTTGTTGAGGTTCTCAGTTTGGATCCTGAGTTGGCTTTGGATTGTGTTGCCATCCCCACTGAGGGAACAGACTGGAGCATTCAGAGAGCTGCATTTACACTGAGCAGAGTTTGATGTGCAACAGCCACCAGGAGTCTGGTTAATTGTCTCTATTTCACTACCATGCCCTAAAAAATATTAAGAATTAGGGGAGTTCCCCCACTCTCACACCAAAGAGCTAAGATTCAACTGTGAAGATCCTGTATGATTAGTTTTCATTTTACCAATATAAGTTCAAAGCACCCAAATGGCTTTGCAGACTGGCAAATTATTTCATTTTCAATAATTCCTTAATTCTTTAGCTGAAGAATTTGAGTTTGGGCAGAGAGGAATCTGAAAGGAGTACGACTCTTAAACAAAACACCTGTCTTTCATTCAAGGCTAAATTGACAAGCAATAATTTAGTTGTCTAAATGCAGAGCTTTCAGGATTTCAGGCTTCATGAATGTCAAAAAACATAAAGATGCATGGGTAAGGTTCAAAGGTAGGCTACAATGTAGGCAAATATACAGAGGAACTTCAATTATTCAAACACTGATAACTCTCTGTTATCTGAAGGTTGAATATGTTTTCCACTCAAAATGTGATTTCAGTTTATAAAGTTTTCTGAAAAAACTCAATGTGCGGGATTCCCCAAGTCTTTGTCCTGCTGCCTTTGTGAACACTGAACTCTTCTCTGGAGAGTTTATAACATCTTCTGGATCTCAGAACCAACCACCTTTTTATCTGAGCCCTTTGTTAGCCCAGTGAATGTGGATGACCTTGATGTCACCTATTACATTTGGGGTTAGGGTAGTGAAGTAAATAAATCATGATTTTCATCTTTTCTCCTACTACCTTCCAAGCACGCTTGCATACTTTATCTTTGGAGATCTCCTGGGGAAGCACTGTGAACATGGCTGCTGCAGGAGGCAAACAGAGCCCTCCCACTCCCTACAGGAGCTAAGAGGTAAAGGGAGCAGAAAGAGCCCAACAGCTTGGGGCTCCTCCCCTCCCTTCCAATGAAAACTGGGTTGGCTCCTCTCTGCTTCTGCCCCATCCCTTCCCCAGCCATGCAGTTCCAGGCCGGAGGAGGGAAAGAACAGGATCCTGCTGCAGCTGGCTCCCAGGCATGGAGGTGCGGGTGTAAGAGCCCTTGGGGCTGCAAGAGGATCAGAGGTGAGATCTGTAGCACAAGACAGATGTGCAGCTGTGGGGCAAAGTTAATGTATGGTCCAGAGGAGGCATAGTTAGTTTCTTGGCTAGGGGTTGGGTAGTTTCTGGAGGGACACAGAATTAATAAGAATTTGGGGGTTTGGGAGGAAGCAGAAAGGTTGTCAAAACTAATTCTAACACACATATCGCGGCAGGCTGAGGGAGTTCAACAACTGAAAGATAAGCATATCTATCTATCTATCTATCTAGTTGGGGGCCACTGTCATGGAGGTTGGGGGTTGACTATATTTTGAAGAAACATAATTGTGAGTCTTGGGGGCAGATTGTCCAGTACTGGGTGAAAAGCCATTGGAGGGGACTTTAGCATTTAACTCCACAGGGAATCCCCATGGGCCTTGCCCCATGTGGTCCTGTCAGCCACCACCACCTGCTAAAAAGCCACCAACAAATCTGGCAGGGGCTGGGGATCCATGAGAGGCCAGGCCCATGCAGAAGAGGGTTATGTAGTATCTTTCCCCTATGGTCTTTGATAGTATGTTTCTACTGAAGCTGTTCTACATATGACTTCCTCCTGCCCCAACAGCCCCTGGGAAAGCTAATATTATATGAATATTCTGGGTAACTTCTCCCCTCCCTTCCTCTGACCCTTGCCAGCATAGACTGGTCCATCAGAGAGAGCTACATAACATGTAAGGGAGGCAGAATTACAAAGATACCTGAGCTCCCTTTTCACATGATGGGCAGAACTAGAGGAAATAAGGTAGTCCAGTGTCATCAGTTTTTGTGATTATGAATGAACATAAGCACTAATGGAGATATTCCACTGGGAGTCTTACAGTGCCCTTCTGCCATGTAATATTGCTACAAAAACAGAATTTTCAACCTAAACTCCGGAAGGCAGACATGAAAAATTGTTCTCCAATAATTTAAAAGTCTTAGGTGTCCCCTGGTGACCAAAAAGACCCCAAAACAAATAATTTAAGGTTGCATTTTAATTGAATTGTGCAATGACATTAATTTAAATATTAGTAAACAGATGCAATTTTGTGTAATGCTTTAAATTAAGTTTCTCATGTGCATTTAATTTAAATGTATTGAGATGGTTATTTATGTTAATAAAATAATTAAAAGCAGTTATTTAAGACTAACTACGAAATAGCTGTGTAACTACCTATATTAATAAGACAGTTAGTTAAAGGATAATGTGTATTGCTTTATAGTGTAATTGCAATAAACAGCTGCTGAGTTAGATTAAGTGCCAAAGTGAAACTAAAGTGTTTTAGCAATCTCAAAAGCTATTTGTTTGTAAGTATATTACAAAGCAATAGAGATTATTCCTATTATACAACAGCAATATCATAAACATTAAAATATGATTTTCCTAAGTGCTTTGATTCCTTTCTCTCAGATTTTCCACCTACACCACAAGAGAGGGTCAGGCTAGAATCAGTGGGGAATGGCTTGTGCAAAGAAGAACATGTAAGTGAGAGTGTTTATAAGGTGGTTTACTGTCCTAATTTATAGCCGGGCATTGGCTTCAATAAGATTGTGTGTGGATGTAAGTCAGGGCAGAAACTGTGTTAACCAGCTGTGTTTTTAGGGTGTCATAATTCAAAAATATTGTTTGCTTGTTTTTTGTTAGAAAAAACTCTTCCGTGGACCCAGATCAAACCGATCAGATTTTAGGCTAATGAGACTTTTTTGTGGAAGTGAGCAGGGGAGAGTCAAGCTTATAATACAAACTCATCAGCAGCCTTGTTTAGGAAGTGGCTGCTGCCATTACATAATTAACACACAAAGAAGAAATATTCTGGTCCCTAAGCTATGGAATTTTATGGCTGCGTCTCATAGAGAATACACAGAACTCAGACGTTAGGTTGTGGTAGGTAAGCAAATTACAATACTATGTATTTATTTGCCTTGTAATTGTGATTTACAGGCTCTGAGTTGGCACCCATTGTGGTAGGCACTGTACATACATCTAATGAAAAAGATGTTCCATGCACCAGTGTCCAGAAAGACTGATTCAGATATTCTTTTAAATGCAGGTCTTGGATCCTGAAAGTCAATGGAATCATCGAGGTAAGAAAGAGTTGCAAGAATGGGCCTTTCTTTATAATGTTTATGCCATCTTAGGATTCTGAAGGTTTTGTGGGGGGTGGAGAATGGTGTTCTTAATTACTTAGTTACACTTGTTCAGTTGGGTTTGAATCAATATTCTAAAGTTTATAGTTTTACAAAACTAAGGCACCCTTACAAAGTAAATGGGAATTAAAGTGCTTTTAACGCCTTTATTTCTCCTTATGATTACAGCCATTTCAAGTGGTTTAACTTTCTCTGTGACCATACTGAAAGAACTAAACTATTGGAATCAAAAAGTGCCCTGAAACAAAGTCAGACAAAGATTTCATAATGGAAGTTTTACATGGCTCGTGGTTTTGTTATATATCAACGAATTGTGTGTGGTCAAGACAAACAAGGCAAGGTGTAAAACAAACAAACAACACTAATAGATGGCTTCTTAATCCATGGAGTTCAGCTTCAGAAAACCTTCATGGGAGCCCAAGATGAAAAGAGCAAGCATCCACCCTGTGTGCAGCATCTTTCACAGCATCAGAGATGTTCAGTGGGCTGTCTGGATGCCCTAGGCATGATCATTAATGGCACAGCAAACCATGTCACATCTGAACCTGTTAAGCCATCTCCAGATACAGAATGGAAGCCCTAATCCAAGTAGTCATTCATCTGGTCTGATGATGATGTAGGAGTTCCTGGTAGTTGCAGAGGATTTCTCCCATTCTGTCCGCCACAGTGAGTTGATGGCGTTATCACCTAGATGGAAAGCATTCCACGCTGTCCAGATAGGATTTCTGCTATACAGTCAGTGGGAGGATGCTTCCCATAAATCCCTGAACAGTGGCAAATGTGGTGTCTGTTGGTGATCAGTTTGTTGGCTGCTTTCAGACACTGGATGTTTAGGTTGAGGAATATTACCAAGGACTGGTAACTGTACAAGTTTTCTTGGCTTCAACATGCCTGTGGCAATTCTCATGGTGTAATTAAGCTATGTGTCCCTTAGTCTAGTGTGGGCAGAAGTTAAACAAACTTGTGCATGGTATTTGCCAACTGAATGGCAGAGAGTGAGTCCCAAACTACGTATTATTTGTACATTGGGTTCCCAAATGGACCCTACCAGCTTGTTAGGAGAGAATTTCTGCTCTTAATCAACTGAGCTACTTTAGTGAGATGGCATTTGTATGATCTATGATAATCCCTGTCCTAGACACACCAGTTTTGGATCCTGTTCCAAGCGGTAATCATTCAAAAAGATGTCATGTTCAAGCTGGTTCTAAGCATGGTATAAGTGGAAGTATGTTGACACAGTCTTTGATGTGCACTGTACTTAGTTTCAGTCTCCATTTCTTGCAATAGTCACCAGATCACAACTGAAAGCCATGGTCCCTTCAGCCAAGCAAATATTATAATCAAACATGGAGTGCCTGGAGATGGTGTTTGGCAGGTTATTGGTGACTACATTAAATAAAGTTGGTACCAGTACCATGCTTTTCCGGAGTCTGTTTTTGTGGCCCAGAGATACCTGAAAACATCTACCCATTAGCATCATCTCAGTTACCATGACAGCTCATCAAAGAAGAACTCTTGATATCTTGTACAGCTGACCATGTGCCGGATGGTGTCATAGGCTGCTACAAGATCAAAAAGCCAGCTCCAGTTTTCTTCTTCTTTTGAAATCCATTCTCAGTGTACATAGTAAGGGCTAGCACTTGGTCGCAGGTGCTTTGATTTGGTCAGAAACCTTCCAGATCATCACTCAAAAGTTGTTCTGGCATGGGCATAGTCCTCTAGAAAATCATCCACTCCATGAGTTTGTAGCTCCAACTCAGAAGGGAATATTTGGCAATAGGTGGCTGCTAAAGAGTTGCTTTACCTGGCATTGAAAAAGCTATTACCTTAGCTGTCCACCCTTTCTTATGTATCGTGTTCTCCTGTATGGTGTGGGACGTGAAGATAGTCAACCAGCATCGGCTTTTCTTCCCAAGATGGTGTAATAGTTCTGGCAATAAATTGTCACAGCCACAGGCTTTTCCTGTTTTCACTGATGTCAGTGCCTTTTCTATTTCTTAAGGAATGATAGGAAGTTTTCATATTGGTCAGAGACTAGAAATTGTTTGCATTGATGTCATTTATTTTTTATTGAATATTGAATTTTTTATTTTTTCTGCTCTAGCAATGTTGGTCAGCTGTGCTGAAAAACTGGAGGGACTTTCTGTTGCCATGTATCTAGTGGATTTTGTGCTGCACCAAATATCCTAATGAGCGCACATGTTTTCCTGCTAGATATTGACACGTCCATTTCTGAAATTGCTTTTCTCCCAGCCTGCTATTTGGGCTACATTCAGGCTCTCCAGGAGGTGGTTGGCTATTTCTGGATCAGTAGATTTTTGTACTGTTTAAAGAGGTTTGCAGAGTCCTCGCCCAGAGATGGTACAAAGACTTTTTGGCAGCTATATGGGATGAACTTGGGGATGGCTTTAAAGATTTATTTGTGTAAATCTTGAATATGCTTACTTTATTGAAATGTTATATGGAGTACAGACTGTATATTGGCCAATGGGCTTAGTGTAATTGTTCCAATTGCCTTTCTGTAGTTCCAATATAGCCTTGGGCTAGAGGTCAAGATACGTATGGTAGCTTCTATTTGGATGAGGATGAGGTATTGCTGGTTGTGGATGAAATTTCTGAGGACCCTGCTGGGAGGTTTCCAAAATAAATAACCCAGCTGAGGCCAGGTTCCCTGGTTCCAGTGGACATTGTCAAAACTAGCTGCTTGCTTAGGGTCATGAAGAAGGTGTAATTCATCGAAGGCAGCCCAATCTGCTAGGCCTATTCCACTTTGAACAGATTCTTTATAGTCCAGATGCTATGGTGGCTATTAAAGTCGCCGGCATAGATGGCGGGATGCTGGGGTGATGGTAGATCAGGAACAGACTGTCATTGGTTAGGGGACCTGTAGACTTTAGCCACTTCAAACTGACTGATCCTCGTGATGTCGCCATAGTCAGATGTAGATGGTAAACTCTGCACATCTGCTCAGTTTGATCTTACATAAGTGACTCAGCCGTGTTTCTCATGTGAACTGTAGTCAATGAGGTTGAAAGCGGAGATTATGAATTGACAGGCAATAAGGGACATGAATTTCCTGAAGGCAGATGACATTAATGTTGTGTCAGGAGGCAATGTTTTTTAGAGCAGAGACTGTGTGGCTGCTAGATTTGGTTTGCTGGTGGAAGTTTTGGTTTCCCTTGAAGGGTAATCACAGGGTACATGACAAGAATACAGCTGCATTGTAACTGCCTCATACTTGCATTGTTTTGTTATGAATGTGAAACATAGCCAAGATTCGCAAATCTGGAGCAAGGGTGGTACAAGCGCAGAAAGAGTTTCACATTGACCTTTGGCCTGCCACCTGCTGCTTCTCCAGTAGGTACTAGGGAGGGACTTTTGTCCCAGAAATCATGCAGTTTTATACTTTCAGCCAAACAGCAAAATACAGGAGAAAATCATAGTGAGTTTGAACATCTTGTGAATCAAAATCAAAACAAATTAATTCGACCACCAAACCACCGATTTTTGCACAACCTGGGCCATGGTGTTTATAGAATGATAGTGCTGTTCAGTGTTTTCCCATGTGTCTGTATTTGTTGTGTTCTGATGTTTGAAAAATATGGGGTGAAAAATTCAGGATGAACAATTTTCTCAATAGAATCAAAATTTCCTAAAGTTTGTTTACTTTTCATGTTATACGAGGAGTTTTTATAGTACAGTATAAAAGCAGTGTACCAAAGGTGAAAAAATCCTGCCGAATCTATATGCTTCCTCCTGTTGAAGTTGTCTCTCTTGAAGGGATGGTTACGTCAGTGGCTAGATGGCCCACACTAGCACAAATGTGAAAATCACAGTGGCAGGTGTCAACTATGCTTCGGAGAAACAATTTTTTAAAAAGCCAACCAAAAAAAAAGGGATCTTGGCAGAGACTTTTGCCTGGTGATTAATCTAAGTGCAGATCCACTACTAATCTTCCGTGGAATTATTTTGTTTCTGGGTTATTAAGGAAACAGATGTAAGGGTGGCTCTGGAGTGTGTGTGTGTGTGTGTGTGTGTGTGTGTTTGTTTCTCTGTGTGTGTGTGTGTGTGTGTGTGTGTGTGTGTGTGTTTGTGTAATTCACCAGTTCAGATTATGGCTGTTAGTCACCCAAAATAATTATTTTCAGTGGTTTGGATCCAGCACTGGGCAAGTTCCAGTCTCACTGCTTGTACATCAGGCTTAGGCAACTGGCAGAAAAGCCCACCCAGTGACTAGCCTTGTTAAGCTTCCGGGGCTTGCAGGCCTTGCTGACTCTGCCCTGGGGAAAACCTGTGTAACAATGGATAAAAGACTTGGCCTCCCAGCTTACTTACAAAGGATCCTCTTCACTCATCCTCTTAGTGAGAAATCCAGTTGAATGCTTTTTTGAAATCTTTCAAATTTTAAAAATAAAATAAATCTTTTTACTCCATTCCCCAGTGAGTCTCCTGACTGCACTGCCATGTTGTTGTGCACTTCAGCTCCTTTACATCAGAGAAGTAAATTGAGAGGATGCCTTTATTCCTGTGGTTCCAGGACGGTACATGGCAAAAAAGAATATTTACTTCTTTGTGTTCCTTACAAATATTTTGAAAGAAAGAAAGAAAGAAAGAAAGAAAGAAAGAAAGAAAGAAAGAA
>ML677359.1:14875120-14933786 GCA_007922305.1 Dermatemys mawii | reverse complement strand
GAAAGAAAGAAAGAAAGAAAGAAAGAAAGAAAGAAAGAAAGAAAGAAAGAAGATTGCTCTAGAAATGGGGCAAATTACTGTGTGTTTAAATAATTTGATAGCAAGCTGTTCACCAGTTTCTAATCACTGCACCCTAACTTCATTTGTAGCAATGTTGGGAGAGGATACTTTGGAAATAGGAGGATTGTTCCATCTGGAGACAGGGAAATATTTCTGTGTGTATGTTGGTGTTATTGAGTTTGTCATTGTCACGCGTGATGCCAAAAGAAGGTACACAGTGGCAGGGCAATAAAGTGTACACAGTGAGCATGAGTGAACTGGCTCCGATTAAAATAGCCACCCTAGTTGGACTATCACCCATTTCCAGACCTCATTTCCAGAATGAAAGGAGTGAGGCCATACCCTTCCTGTTAACTCCTCACACCTCTCTCTCCTACACACATATAGAGACACACACATGATTTCTCTTCACTTAAAACACTACAACTGCACATCTCTGTTGCTATAGCGCTATAGTGTAAACCTTACCTACAAGGATAGGAAGGATTCTTCCCTCAGCATAGTTAATCTGTCTCCCCAGGAGTGGTAGCTAGGTCAACAGAAGAGTTCTTCCATTGACTTAGTGGCTTAAATACACCACGGGGGCAGAAGGGTGTGTGTGGGGGGGGTTCATTTTTCACACTATGACTAACATGGTTAAACCAACCTAATTTTCTAGTGAAGACCGGGCCCTACCTACATATGCACACCCATGCAAACACATATCTCTTTCCCTCCCTACACTGTCTCCATTTCATTTACACTGCCTTCTAGATGGCCTGGTGGCTGTTCATATCCTCTGTTATCTTCAGGAAGCTGATGGTTAACCTACTCCTCTTCTCTTTTTATGCCTGCTCCATTCCTCCCCATGACTTCTTTCAGTCAAGGTTGCTGATAAGCCTTTGTCCCTTTCTACAGAAAGGTGTTGAGGGCTGGAAATTTGCCACCCTTTCTCTCCCTTCCTTCTGATGCCAACCTGTAAATGCTCCACTGGCCACTGCACACTACCCTTAAACATGATGGAGTTGAAATACCCCAGATATACTGTCCCATTCATAAATCCCTGTTGTCTTATGAGCAGAGATGTTATTCACTGAAAACGCTGAAAGAATCCAAACTGACTGTATTGTTATGGAGCTATCAACAAATGGCGCTCTTACCCATAGTCTTACAAATTCTTAATGTGTGAGTGCTGTTAGATCTCTGAAGAAACGTTGCATTGCTATTTTTGTGATATAATTTCTTTAGGGGGAGTTGTTGGAAACATTAAGGGCTTGTCTTCACTAGTGCGGGGAGAGATCGATCGCCAGCGGCGCCCCCATCGATTCCGTAACTCCAGCTCGCCAAAAGGCGCAAGCTGGAGTCGACGGGGGAGTGCGCTGCCAATCACCGCCGCCGTGAGGACGGCAGGTAAGTCGACTGTAGATACGCCGATTTCAGCTATGTTATTAACATAGCTGAAATTGCGTATCTACAGTTGATCCCCCGCCCTAGTGAGGACCAGCCCTAAGATAACTGAACTATGCTGTTTGGGCTGAGGTTTCCAAAAAGAGGCATTTGTCTGTTAGCTGTCTTTGGAGGTTATAGTGTGAAATAAACAAGTGACAATAACTAAGAACGTACCCTGGCTTTATGTCACAGATTTCTCCTCCAACCTGCTAAACTTGATATCTACTTTCATTTGGTACAACAGTAGTTGAAAGGCCTGATTGGGATATTTAGCAGGATGCTGTGTGCAGAGGGCATTGCAGAGCTGCACCACTCCCAAAGCAGCCATTAAGCTGGCACCAAATGGCCCTTTGGCACTCTGACCCCACTCTGTGGGCCAGCCCAAGAGGGGCTATTATTGGTGCCCGTTCTACCTGTGTCACTTTGGGAGAGCTTGTGATAAATTCACAAGAGCTGTGCTGGCTGCTGCTAACCAGCCAGGCTGGGGGAGCCTAGACTTATTGGACAATGCTGGACTTATTGGACAATGCTGTGGGGAGGGAGTGCACAATCAGCCTTTGAGCCAGACTATCCTGGGGTGTACAAAGTGGGATGTGAGGTGCCAGGAGTCTTTCCACGAAGGGGCCAGGCACAGCAGGAGACAAGAGCAAGAGAGAGCAAGAACTCTACAGCACTAGTTCTATGGCTGCTTGTAGCCTTTGCAAGAGGGTGCAGGGAGGATGAAGGGCAATGGACTTGATCCTGTCTGGGGCCCTCCAAAGCTGGCTGGGTGCAGAAGGGAGTAGTTGGTCAATGGTGGTGCAGAGACAGGTGAGGACTGAACTTAAGGACATCTGTCTGTCTGTCTGTCTATCTATCTAAGCATGTCCACTTGTCTGGTTACTTAGTTTGAAACCTTGTTACCACTGAATTTCGTCTTGGTTCATTAGTCAAGGAAGTCAACAAGCCATTTTTTTTACGATCACGCAGTGTATTCCAACCTCAAACATACCCTGTAGCTTGTTAAATAATTATTTATCCTTTAAGAAATTCCCATTAATCTCTGACAAAGAAGAGCCATAATAGGTTAGTCAGCCATCATATATATAATCGGAATCATTTTTACAAGTGTCTTTAATGGCTTTCATTAATTACACGTCTACAGTTTTAAAAAAGCCACCCCTCTCAAACACAGTGCCCTTTCCCTCTTGAAGAGTATCTAATTTCTGAAATAGCTGAAATTAAGGCATTGACACTCTTCTTGTCCAAATCAAGCAGAAAAATACACATATGGGGCAAATGGAGGATGCAACATTCATGCTTTCTATTAACTTGTAAGCATCTTTTATTACAAGCCCCCCTCTCACCACCCACTCAGAAATATTCCTCTTGGGCTGATTTGTGACTTTAGGCATAGCCTTGAATGAGGGCTGGCGCATTAGCTGCACCACCCTAGGAATAGCCCTAGGACGTATTGTGACTTACAGGCACTCTTCTGACCCATAATTTCCTCCCCCACTTTCTCCAAGGGGGTAGTAGTTTGCTGCTGGTCTATATCAGCATTAAATGATAACACCCCAGTTGCCCTCTTAGCTGCACTGGCTAGTGAATAGGAGGAGGTGGCTTTAGAACCAAGGCACCATCTATCCCCCTATACCTTCTCATCCCATTCCTCACCCACCTACTCTAGGTCTAGGTAGCTCATATGGGGGTCTAGTGGGAGAATTCTTATTCCCTTGCTCAGTCAAATAGTACATGTCATGATTTAGAATAAGATGGTACAAATGCATAGGAAAGTCTTTTGCTTACTCATAGTGTTAGTGATCATATAAAAGAGTTACAAACTACCTCTTCTACAGTAAATGCTGGATTTAAAAACAAAAGGCTGTTTTTCCTCCTTGTCAGGGAAGTGGGGAATATCACAAGACAAGAACAGGCATTCTGTGTTTTTGTATGCAATATTAGTCCATTACTTGGCTGAGACCCAGACCTATTGTGGTGAGAAAGTAATAGATGAACTAACTAGAGACCCAGACTCTCTGGCTCCTGTCCAAGAAACATTAAAAAATGGAGTACTGAACATAACAAGTAAGATGATGAATGCAAATGTTGATCTCTTATTGAAAACTGTTAAGTTATTAATATGTTAGGTTTATAGATGTGCATTTAGATTTAAATGACTGCTGCTCATGTTTGTGCACCAAAATGACCTGCTGACCTACTTCACTGAAATAATATTTAAAGTAGCTTCACCTTGGCAAGGTAGTGGCTGGAAGTGGCTTTTTTAACACTAACAATATTGCTACCTAATGCTGAGTTTTACTTTTGGAGGCACTATTTCCATGATTGTCTGCAAGATATATGGCAGGGCAGGTAGCCAATGGCCCCATTTTGTCAGCGCATCATGTCTTCATCACCTGCAAGCAAGCTAGGTCTAGATCCTCAAAAGGCCAAGAAACAAGCCCCTTCAGGCTTGTGTGAGGGATTTGGGTTATGAGTCTCGTGTGGGGTCCGACAAGTTTCCTAATGCCTGTTGTGGGTGGGTGGGTTGGGAGAACCCAATAAACCAAAAGCTTGTCGAGATTGGTTAGACCATTAGTCTCATTAGATTTTGCAGGGAATTGATGCATTTATCTTGGCACAGCCTTACTCATGTACTTCTGAACCAGATAAGGACTGGCCACTGAGCTTGTTTATACACCAGATGTGTTTGTCATAAGATCCTTTAATGCTCTGCCAGATAGGGCTATGGTTAGCTTTAAATAAGGTATTTTACACACACAGCCACCTAGTGGCTGAATGGTCTAATACTGATTAGTATTCCATTATGCTCCTATGACTCTTCTCAGGGCTTCAGGAAATTGAGTCCCTTCCTAAGAACCTCAGGAGATGAGCTATAGGGAGAGGCTCAGGAGGCAGCTTACCTTAAATCTACCCTTGTTGTAAGGATCTGAGAAAATCAGAATCACGGGTTATGTTATCTCTCCATGACAGCAACCTTGAAATCTAGAGAGCCTTCATCTTCACCCTTCAGGTCCAAATTGTGGCTAGCCCTTATTGACTGTGCAGTGAGAGGGAGGGTGAACCCACCTCCCTTGTGAAGAGTGGTCGTGCACTCCGGCCAGCAAAAGGTCCGCTGCTGTAACTGATATATAGAGGTGTGGAAGCACCAGGGTGTGGAGAAATCTGATTAAGTTCTTTTCTCTGCCAGACACTTATGCAAGAGCCAGCCACAGCCTGGCCCTAAATTAACATCATGCAATTTATAATGCAACCTTGGCCTTGTTTATTGTAACACTGGAGAAAGTGTGTGCGGTTTTCTTACCGCACTTCATCTTTCCTCGAGTTCATGGGGATACATTGAAGCGCCCCAATAGCTCATGCAAAATAATTTCTGGATGGACAGTTGATGGACAACTATCTAAAAAAACCATGCAAGATGTTTACAAGAAAAAAACAAGTTGGAAAGTTAGGGGTGTTTTAAACGATGTGCTTAAAAAAACCCGAATCAGCTGCATGTAGCACTGGTACTTCAGTTTCATACAGAAAATAGACTTCTGAAACTTCTTTCCATAGCAGAAAGATAAGCCAAACCGTTCAGGGACTGGTCTTGATAATCAGCCGTAATTCCCATTGACATTCATGGGAGGTGTTGGGCAGGTGCATCAAGGATCCTTGTTTGTTACACTTTGACCGTAGCATTCTCCCTACTCGAGTCAGTTTTTAGTAAGGGAATTATATAATGTGGGGTCTAATGGATGAATGGTGGGGATCGTTTCTTTTGCTGTCCCTATTTATTCCTTGTTAATGTCCTGTGCGTTCCCAAAGCTTGTGTAAACTGAATGGCCCCTCTACACAAAGAGTTGTATGAAGCGAGCCTGCTCACGTGGTGGGTTTTTCCAAACGCTCTCAGCTTTAATTGTTGCATGTAAATTGTTTAATAAATAAATTTATTAAATTTAATAAATGATGGTGAGGGGGAAAAAAGAAAGAAAAGATATTAATTAAGAAAAGGATTTAGACTGACTCAGTCTCATACATGAGACAAAAGGTTAAGTAAATGCCAAGGCCGCTATGCCTCTTCAAACAATGAATATTAGTTTTAGAATCATTAATGTCTGCTTAGAAAACAGAGTCATATTGGAGACTTGTATGCCAAAATAACCAAGGCCAGGGCTGTTTCTTTTCAATCTGAAGCTAAATTATTCTCCAATAGAGGGCTAAATGTATGCAATTAACAGTGTTAGGTAGGACAACAAGGAATGGCACTTTTAATATGCAGCCAAATTGAGATCAAGTTTTTCTTTGAATCTGTTAACTTAAACATTTAATATGCACAACTGAACTCTACAACAGAGTTAGTGAAAAGAAGGAGATAATTAACTCCTTCACTACTTGTCAGTACAGTTTGAGAGCGGCTGGTACGCCATCTTCTGATTGCTGTCTTGTAAAATTGTTACACACAAAAACAATGGAATTTCAACAATCTTCTGCACTTGGTGAAAGATGTGGAAGGTCATTCAGTATTGGTTAGAAATAGGATTACTGCATCATTTTTTAAAGAAAACTTCATCTGTCAAAGATTAGCTTCTCACGTCAAGGGAGCGTTGAGGTTGGCGCTAACCTGCTAATCTTCAGGATGATTTGAACTGAAAATGTTTGTTTCCTTTTTTGTTCCATTCAAATATTTTAAAAATAAATAATAAGGGGAGTTTTAAGTGATGGGTGAATCTCAAAGGATGTGACTTGGACATACAGCTAAAAGCCAAGGTGCTCATTCAAACTGCTCAACGCTCCTACAACTGCAAAAATGAGGTGCTCACATACCACTGTGGTAAGTACAATATAGGGTTAGAGTAGCAGCTAGAGGATAACCTGAGGGCAAGGCCTCTTGGGCTAGGCTTTGTACGAACCTAGTGTGAGAGAGTCTGTGCCTCAGAGAGTTTACAGTCTAAATAGATAAGTAGGACAAAGGGTCTGAGGTATTATTACACCCATTTTAAAGATGGGGAACTGACACAGTAGCTGTGTCAAGACTAGGATAAAAGGTGTGGTGTTAGCATGAATGTCAGCCAACCCATGCTAACTAACACATCTTAAAAGTTTAATATAGACAAGGCAATATATACTTCAGTATTTGCTAGCAAGTTGTGTTAAAGCCTAGACTCACCCTAAACTTTAACATGATCAGTGTAGCATAACGTGTTGTCCAAGTCTACCCTAGGTATTTAAAACATGTTAGTTAGCATATGTTGAAAAATCACACCTTCAAATCCTAGTCTAGATAATAATAATACCTACCTCTTATATAGCACTTTTTATTGATCTCAAAGCCCTTTAGAAGGTGATCAGTATTGTTATCTCAATTTTACAGATGGGGAAACTGAGGCACAGAGTGGGGAAGTGACTTGCCCAAGGTTACTCATCAGGCCAGTGTCAGAGCTGGGAATAGATGGCAGGTCTCCTGAGTTCCAGTGCAGGGCTCTAGCTGCTGGGCATAGTGCATAGATTAAAGAACCCATCCAGAATATCAGGAAGTCTGTGGTTGATCTAAGAACTGAGCCCAGATCTCTTGAACCAGTTCAGTGCCTTTAACCCTAAGCCATTTTTCCTCTTATGGTAAGTGCATAAGTAGGTGGAAACTGGATGGACTGCAAATCTCATAAAAATGTATTCTTTTAAGTTTTCTGCAATTTCCTGCTTATGGTCAGGACAGCAATACCATAGTCCAGCCTTTCTCATATCATGGCAGGCACCTTTGCTTCCAGGCTTAACCTGCATCCAGAAAGTTGAAACCTGCAAAAATATCTTTACTTATAAATGTATCCAAACCATTCCGGGAATGTCTTTGCTTTGATTTCAGTTCAAGCTTTGAGCAAAAGTGCAGCATGGTTGTCACTTTGTCTGACCCTACATAGGTTTTCAAAGCAATGTGCAGGATTGCAGCAGAGTGAGTCCATTTTAAATAATCCCCATCTTTTGAAAATATACACTTAAATATTTCAGATTATTTCCCCAAGCTGCTGGAGAAAATTAATAGTTTATGTACAGATCTCATCTAATTAAGTAAATCCTACTGTGGCTTTGGTCCTGCAGATCTTTGCACTGTGCTCAGTAGGGAAAGGGAGATTGCTGTGCTCCAGGGCAAGAGTAAATGGAGGCTATGCTTTGGAATACATAAAGTTAACCACCAGGCTTTGTCCTCTGCGCTAAGCAGAAGTAAATTTCTAATCCCATCTGTTCCCTCCTCTCTATGTTAAAGAGCACAGAGGAGTGGCTAGAGAATGTGTGTTTCTGAGGAAACATGTTCAAGCATGTGAACCATGCACTTAGTTACTCACTCTCCCCGTAGGTCTTATTCCTGCTGCTAGGCAAGAGTAAAATGGAGATCAGACAAGTACACCGTCATTTATGCAGCATCAAGTTCTCTGCACCACGTCGGGCTCATCACTTTGTTACCTTGCCCTTATCCACAGCTGAAATTATAAATAAAACACACTGAATACCACTCTCCTGTATTTAGCAGACGTATGAAATATTGTAGTTTGCCTGAATTTAAGCCATTTTCATTTTAAAAAAGGAAACTTTACATTAATTTCAGCATTTTCTGAATCACGACTTTTCTTTTCTTTGAGGAATTTTATTTTCTTTTATTTATTGTTGGTGACAGAGCCTCAGCATAACTAAATTTGGTTCTCTTCACCCCAAGTGGCCTGAATGCTGGATGAGCAACAGGAGGCTTCTTCCAGATCAGATGATCAGAGTGCTCCCTGCTTGACCTATGAGTTCAGTGAGAGTGATTTAAGAATATCATTTCCTCTGAGTGGGACCCACATAAAATTCATTATTTGCAAATAATCAGAAACCACTGGGTATACAAGAAGATATTAACAAGTCTCCAAATTTTCACAAAATTCATCCAGAAATGCATCCCAGTGCCACATTATCTGTCAGAGGTATTCATTTCTCATCGCTACAGTATCTAATTAATTATTTTCCTCTTTAGAAATTGTAAATAGCCAATCAATTTGTGATTTGGTTGTCCAGCCATACACCACAAATAATGAATAGCGCATCACAGCGAAGAGTTTTCCCAGAGCCTAAAAAGTATTAGACAAATCATGTAGTGCATACTTACAAATAACAAGTTCTTTAAGAGAAATCAGGAATGGCTCACAGGTTCTTTGCAAGTAATAAAAAAAAGAGCTGAATTTGCAACAGAGATTATTCAGACATAGGAGCTCCACAATTGATTAGATCTGTGGTCCAGCTAGTCCCAAATCCTGTTTCTAAGGATAGCCAGCACCAAATGATTCTGAAAAAGGTGCAAGAAACCCCACAGTAGCCCAACGTAAGCTGAACATTAAGAAATGGCTCATGTGGACTATATAACCACATAGGCCAATTCACATGGCCCAAACCATTCCCATGCCAAGGGTGGAGTCACTGGCTCCATCCAATCCAATGCCACATATGGCCATGAGTATTAAGGACTGACATCTGAGGAACAGGTACCAGTGTGTCAGTGACTGGGATGTGGGCAGTCATGCCCAGTGGTCAGGCTGGCATCAGAAATCAGGAATCAGTGCTCAGGGTCAGAACCAGAGTAAGAGGCCATGGTCGGAGCTGAGGGCAGGAATCGGAACCAAGGTTCAGGACTGGGTTACCTGAAATAAGGCAACACAGGAGCAGGGTTGGGTCCAAGGCAGCAGCAGGACTTGTTCCCAGTATCCAGGAGGTATCGCAGATATGGTCAGAGCTGGTCTACTGACTCTTCCAACCAGTCAAGCAGGGTAGCCAATCAGGCAGGCTGCTGCCACGCCCCATTTCTAGACTGGCTCTCCTGAAGCCCTGCTTCCTGGCAGCCTCACTTCAGTTCCCAGTGGTGGTGGGATGTTATTCTTGAGTTACAGATTGACTGAAAGAGTTGCATGGCCAGGAGAGATTAGTCATTGGTTAATGGCTCTGAAATGGAGCTTTGCCATACATGTGACACAAGGGCTCCACCAATGGCACTCTGGGGAAGAAGAGTAGGCTACTGTGTAGCCTTTCACCTCTGCCATGTACACTGTGCTTTTGCATATATTAAGACCTGTCAATTGTACTGCCTCTCCCGCTCGCTGCAGCCTCTGTTATCCCCTTATGCAGTGGGACAGCTAACCCCAGGAGCAGTCAGCCCAGGTCACAACTGATTTATGTGGCCTTCTTCAGTTTTGGTGCCCAGGGAGTATGGTGATGGAGGCATTCTAAAGGAGGAAAGAGAGAGAGAGAGAGAGAGAGAGAGAGAGAGAGAGATGCTTCATCATACCGAATGAACCCATTTCAGAACTTGGCCCTAAATATGAGACTAAAATGAGAAGAGACATCAATTGTTTCTGTACAAGAGTTTTCTTGAAGGCTTTGCTATTTAACCAGCTTCTATTGTACTTTTTATACTAATGTGCATAATGTGTTGATAGCTATTGTATGGGCCAAATATAGCAGGAGCTCACTAGTTCTTGCAGTTGCGAGCCACTTCTGTCCTAGCTGCAGGAAATCCTGTTTTGAGCTTTGCTGGCAGCCCCAACCCACTCTCTCAGCTCCCTCCAGGCTGCTCCAGGCCTATCTCTCAGTTTCTTCCCAGACTGCACTGATCTACATTCCCTTAGTTCCCATTTGCTTTTCCAGCAGGTACCCATCTCTCAGCCTCACATGGCCACTCAAAGCCACTGTCTCTTAGCGCTCTACTGCCTCTGCAGGCCTGTCTCTCAGTTTTTCTGCCTTCCCTGCCAGCTGCTTTCTCTCAACTTGCTTAGCCCCTAACAGCCCCACTTGCTTTTTTTTACCTTTTCTTCTTTCTCTCTCCCCTCCCCCAACAATATACTCAACTCTGTCTTCTCAGATTCCCACAAGCCTTCTTTCCACACTAGATATTGCTATGGGCACTATTGCTTATCTACCCCAACTCCTGATCAGTTAGAATTCAGCTGTCAGATCTTTCAGGGAGGGAGGGCGCCTACATTAAACCTGATCTTGCCTCAAGAGATCTTACCCAGCTCTAAGGCTTAACTTGTCCCATCAATCAACATCTCTCAGACTTCTGAGGCACTGGAGAAGAGCTGGATTCTGGTGCTAGCCACATTTAATCTCTAGCCCCAAATAACTAGGACATCTTAGACTGTTAGGGTCAGCCCAGGCATAATTCCAACAGTGCCATTGATTTTTTTCTCCCAAGTCCCCCATGGTGCTTTTAATAAACTCTCCATCTTCATGCCTTCATACCTCTATGTTTTACATGATTGCCTCTGCTACTTTCTGCCTCAGCAATGAAATAGTACAATAGAAATGCCTCTACATTTTACATACATTAACAATTCTATTTCTTCTCTCTCTGGTCCAGTGCAAGAAGGCCCAAGTTCCCACAAAGGCCGCCCTGCGCTCATCAGTACTTTGCTCTTCCATTAAAAGTATTTGTAATGGGGTCTATTCATACCAATGTAAAAACTAAGAAAAATGAAATATTATTAGTTGATGGCTGCTGATTTAATACTCTGACTTTGGAGGCAATCTTGCAGTTGAGAAGGATAGAAATGTGTTTGTGTTAACTTAGATTGTGTTTCTGTAGCACTGTAAATAGATAGCAAAGCTAAAACATAGGTAAGAGTCTCACTGGACAAAAGTATAAGTAGTTAGTGAGATCATCATTGCATTCATTTCAGGAAAATTGTGTGGTGGTGAAGAGAACTCGTTAGCCTTCTTGGGCTGCATTGTCGCTTTTATTTATCAGCTTCTACATCACATGCCACAGCTACTATCCTTTCTGGCGTCCAGTGGGGTACCACAGAATTTCTGGAGCATTCTGAGTTTAGACTCCTGGGTTCTATGCATGACACACTAGGCTATGCATTGATTGTGGCAGATAGAATTTTTTTCCAATACACTCCTGATGGGACACTCAATAAAGCAAAGCAGTGTGATTTTCCAATGCCAGGGAGCATGACAAATAAAGCCCCATCAGAAGTTTGTCCCCCCATCTCCTCATAAACCCTTCATTACAACTTAAACTATGGCAAACCGTTTGGAACAAACAAAAATTAGGCTAATCAGCCTTGTCCATTGTGCAGGCTTCTTTTAGTGGAGCATTTTCACTTTAGTCCTGTTTCAAATTACTACTACCTATTAAGTAATATCAAAAGTCCGCTGCACCTTTAAAACCAAGGCCATCATGCTAAAGTTTGTCCATATACATGGCGTTCAAAATGGAAATCTGTGCCCACTCAAACTTGGATGTGAAAAACAGGACGCAATTGTAGAATCTAGGTAGAGATCCCTTTGTAAGCTTGGTCTTCAAAGTTCATAGATATCCTCTGAAGTGTTGGTGCCAACTGTGTTCAGACTGACTTTTGAGTATATAAGCCAATGAATACACTTTTCAAAGACCAAGCTACTGAAAGAGAAATCCCAGTTAAAATAGTGAAATGGAGCGAGGCAGTAACATAATTCCCGGCAGTGGCTTTTTCAGCCCTGAACTCAAATCTGTCTTCACAATTACATTGAACTTGGTGGCCTTGGACCAATATCCAGTAGAGATTTGTCCATTAATTTTGGTACACATACTGCCAGGCAGGGATAAGATACTTGGGTAGGAAAGTTGGTGCAATCTAGTTCAAGTCGCTCAAGCCGCTGCCATCAGTTCATGCCAGTGCTGCAAGAAAATACTGTCCTTCCAAATGAATCACATTTCAACCTCTCTCACCAAGTTATGGAAGAGAGAGAGACAGAGTTGTGCCGTCTAGTAACTGGAGTACAACTCCTGAGTTCGCATCCTGTCACACATCATCCCTCCCCCTTCCCGGGAGGACTTGAGCAAGGCAATTAGCCATTGTGGCTCAGTTTTGCTGGGACATTTTTGTAACTCATAGGCAGTTTATGATGATTAATTAATGTTTGTACAGTCCTTTTGAAACTGAAAAGTGCTACGTAAGTGCTACTTAATAATAATAATAACTTTAATTTTAGCGAATGCAAGTCTATTTTGTCACCTTTTCTAGCAAGATTTTTTCCACATCAAAGAGTCAAACAGATAATCTTGTATGAACCATTCGTGTCTAGTTCTTTGTTTTCCAAAGCATTTGGGGCAAGGCCCAACATAAATACAAAATCTATTCAATTGCACTTTTAAAATATGATCTGGTATGTTTAAAAAAAATGGTATGACACAGTGTACTGAGCTAATATGCCTGAGGTGATTCTGTCTGTTAAATGTATTAGAGTTGAGCTAAACTGATTTGGAAAGATTCAGATTCATTGAGTTTGGAAGCTTGTGGCTATAGCTTGTAATTTGTTCTCCACCTGCCATGAGCATGACCATGTATTCACTGTAATTCCGGGTTCCCTCTTGATTGCTGTTTACCACAGACTCTCTACAGAGAGAGAGTCTGTTGTCTCTGGCACTCTTCTAATGGTCTACAGCAGGGGTCTCCAAACTACAGCCCGGGGGCCAGATCTGGCCCGCGGCTTCAATTTGTCCAGCCCTCCAGCCAACCAGGCACATGGAGAAGCTGTTGTTCCCCTCTGCCCCCTCCGCAAGCTACTGCCGGCAGCCCCATGTGTGGAGGGATGAGTGCCCCCGCAGTGTGGCTGGAGGATTAAACGGGGGGGGAAGGGGGCACGGCAGTGACTGGAGGAGCAAAGGGGAGGATTTTGCATATATTTTCATATATTGAATTTTTTCACAGTCGCTTCGGCCCGCAAAGCCCCTTCAAAAATCTAATATGGCCCTCGTCTCATAAAGTTTGGAGACCCCTGATCTACAGATTCCATCATAGTTTGGTTGGCTAATAATTCGGGTAGCTGCTATTAGAATCTCAAAGTGGCACTACACTGTATTTTTTTCACTCAAACTTTGAGTCATTGTTTGAGTTGAATGGAAGAAATGCTTTGATTCTTAGCCCTCTACCCCTCTCTGACTTGCTATATGGAGGGAGGTCTGGGACAAAAAGAATGAGTAGGGTGTAAGGTACAACTGGCAGTTGCCACTGTATTTCTACTTTTAACTACCTGGGCTAAAGAGCTTCTAAGGAAGCTTGAGAAACTTCAGTACACTTTAAATTGAAATGGTTTCATGGTCCAGGTTTTGAGGGAATTTTCTTAACATCATGAAGAACAATAATTGTGTGAAAACTTTGGCAACCAGGAATTTCAAGTCTTGAGTATAAACACCAGAATTGCAAACAAAGAGTAATATTTATTTCTTAACTTGACTGGTTCAAGTAAGTGTAACTGGGATTAGCTAATCTTTCACAGAGGCTGATGTTTTTGTAGCTAGGGAATCCCTAGGGGAATGAAGAAATCCAATTTTGATGAAAAGCTCCTAGTAAAATTAGAAACTGCTTCTGAGCCTAGTGAAGGAAAATGGAAAATAATGAAAATTAAAAGTGCAGCATAGAAATCTTATAAAAGCTGAAAAAGATCGCAATCTGGAATTCATTAGCTGGGATTTTTCATGTTTTCTGCCCCGTATCACACATATACACACACATACACATACACACACCCCCCCACACATACACATCCCTCCCTCTATCCAAGCAGCTTAAGTCTAAGATCTCTTTTTTAAAAAAGTTCAATTAAAAGTTTATTAGCTGACACCCAAACTTCCTCCAGTGAATTGTCTTTGATGGCAGAAAGAGCACCGTGAAAATACAGAGTAATTTCCATAGTAGTGAGCATATTTTTTCCTCACCTTAGCTTCTTTGTGTTTTACAAACAAAACCACACATCAGCTTCCGGGGCACATCATGATCTGCCATTGTTTCTGTGGCCAATATCCTTTACGCATTTCACATGAGTGGAAAGGGAACCCAAAGCAGCAGAAATGGGGTGAAAGATGCAGAAGGAGGGGAGCAGCAGTTCCAAGACATGCTCCTCTTTATCCTTCTAAAAATTCTTTTGCCTCAGATGTGCAAGATGTGAGCACCTTCATACTTCTTTGTAATCATGTTAGTCTTTTAAGAATATAAGCAAAAAGGACATTTTTTTTAAAAAAAAAAACCCTTAGCCCTAATGTATCTATTTTCTGTGTCTTATAGTTTGTATTAATTATTATTAATTATTAACTATTATTATTATTCTCCACACAACCGGTATCTGGAAACTAGTTTTTATTGGACACAGGAATGACTGTGAAGCAAATACTTTACATTAGTGATTTCTTGCTTGTAAAGCAATATCATACACTCATGAACACATATAAACTAGTTGTACAAACCGTGGAAGCCTGTATCAGCAGAAAGTGAGGCAGGGTAGGGGATATTTGTATTGTCCAATTTACAGCACAGAGGTAAAGTTGCGCTCGCTAAAATCCTAAGGATTGTTCTTTACTTTTGGTCTGCAGTCACTAGAGTGTATTCAGATTCGAAGTGCTAGTGAGGAAACCATTCATTTTTTTTTTCCAGATTGCTTCAGTCTGCGATATCAGCAATAATCACCATGGAATTGTTGCTTAGCCATTCTTGAAGAATCAGAAGTGGACTGTAATTGAAGAGTTCATTACCAAGATCAGCTGGCTGCCTGATTACAATGGCAAGGTGAAATATATAGCCTCACCAAAAAAGCAGCTGCTAAACCTTTAGAGAAGTCACCCACTTTTCACTCTTTTTCATTAGAACCCCGACAAGCTTGTCAGCAAAATTAAAGGTATGTCATTCACATCGTGCATGCATTGCAAAGGACTATAAACCTGCCATCCTCTTTGATGAAATAAAAGGGTTTTATTTATGATTCATGTAGGAATATGAGGTTATTTTTATTCTGTCAGTACACTAATAATCAGACGAGAGTTCAGGAAATGAGAAGGCAAACCGGCAGGGAAGGTTCTGATAAAGGGGAACCCTCTAGGGTATTTTGACCCCTTTGTAATCTCCTTTTTAGTGTGAGGTTATAGTGTGGCATAGTGTGCTCCTGCAACAAGCTTAGGAACAAAGACAGTGACTGTCTATCAGGACTTGAGGTATAATTCCACTAGAAAAGGAAAATGCTTCCACCAGAAAAGTGTGTGTTGTTGCAGTGATGTGAACAAGTACCTTTTGATCTGAGCTGGTTTCCAGAATGTAGCAAATTGAAAAGATGTCCTTTTTCGGCTCCCCTCCTACAGGGTAATTAGTCTTTAAAAAATAAGGTAAAACCTCATGTGCGGTCATTCCACATTTCTTACCTATCGTTATTGGCATCCACTTTCACAGCACCATTGCCCCAAGAAGCTCACAATCTAGTCTGGCGTGATGTAATGAAGGGGGTGCCAATAAAGTAGGGAGAGGAAAGGGAAGGAAGGACTGGGATAACCCCCTTCACAATTATTTGCTAAAGTGATTTAATGCTCACATAGCTCTGTGTGCCTGGGCACATTTCAGAATATGCCCTGCCTTGGACATTTCAACTGCTTTCATAATTCTGGACTGGTGTAATTTTGTCCCAGCTATATGAAGCTTTTGGAAGTGATTTTAATTCTCGTTGGTGTAAGCTGTCATTCATAGCCCTGGCTACCACTGAGATTAGAGAAGCAATCTTTGCAAGTAAAAAGGTATCAGTGTATTAGCTGGCTAGCATTAAGTACAGTAGTTTGCTGAACAGTGGTATCTTGGCAGAGAAACACAGAATAGCACAATATATGCAGGATGAAGTGAAACAAAGTTCACTGGAGGAAAAATAATAATACTAATCCTTCATTCAATAAGCAGTGAGTTAAGTACATTTGGTGTGTGTGTCGAAGAAATGTAAAAGTAAAGGTAAGAGCACAAATGTAAAGGTAGTGACTAGCTTCCTTTCAAAAGACAACATATGAGACATTTCACGGTTGGTAATAATAAGAGATGGACCTGAACTGCTAAGTTCAAATCCAGATCCTGGTCTACAGATCAAGGGTGCTGGATTCGCTGTTAGGGTAATACAAATAATACATCTATGGGAATCCTTTGCATAGAGCCCTACACCTCCCTTCTCAGCTCCACGGTACACAGTGTGCCAGGATATGAGATGTGGGGAATGGGACAGGGGCATTACAGTTCACAGTCATAAGTTAGAGCCCTTGTTCTCAATCTTTCCAGACTACTGTTCCTTTTTCAGGAGTCTGATTTGTCTCACGCACCCACAAGTTTCACCTCACTTAAAAACTACTTGCTTACAAAATCAGACATACAAACACAAAAAGTATCCCAGCCCACTATTATTGAAACATTGCTTACTTTCTCATTTTATCATATCATTTTAAAATAAACCAATTGAAATATAAATACTGTACTTACATGTCAGTGTATTGTATATAGAGCAGTGTAAACAAGGCATTGTGTGAAATTTTAGTTTATACTGATTTCATTAGTGTTTTTTATGTTGCCTGTTGTAAAACTAGGCAAATAGTTAGATGAGTTGATGTACCCCGGAAGACCTCTGTGTAATTCCAGGGGTACACATATCCCTGGTTGAGAACCACTGAATGAGAGCAGCGCTCAGATAAATTTGTAGGGACACCCTTATGATTAACTTCAGCCTCAAACGTTTTCCTTGATTTGACACAAGCAGCAAGTTAGAGTATTGTAACTGAGAGAGATGGGCAAACAAAATGTTTTCCTCTGTTCTTTTATGGGTTTTTTTTTCCTTCAGTTTCTGTACTTTGTGCAAACCCCAACAGGTTGTGTATAGTCAGTTTCCTGGTTTCTCCTACATAGTCATTTTCCCCTGTTTGTGTCAGCCATTCACACAGCAACAGAGAAGAGAAAAACATTATAAAGAATAGAAAATATTGATGGCAAAACCACTGAAATTGACTGGAGAGCTCAGGACAGGTGCAGCACCTGAAATTGCTTAGAACTCATTTTAATATACTGACTAGATTTCAAGGGCCAGATACACCAGTATACTACATACACGTTGTGCTATTCCAGTTGCCAAACCCTCCATAAACCCAGTTTAACTGTCTAGGGGTTAAGTTGGGTGTCTAGCAGCTTTGCAGTGCTGGAGTGACACAAAGTGAGGAAAGCTTTTGGGTGACACTGTCTCTTTAAAAACTCCATTCCTTTCATCAGTTCAACTCTTTCAAATATAAATATCCTTTTTCTTCTTCCAAGAATTTCTCCAATTCCAAAATATTGCCCTTGTCAGGTAGCTCGGGGTCACTGCTGAGGATAGCCCAAGATTTAGGAGTTTGCAGCATTGCATCTTTATTGTCCATAGCTGCCAAATACATCTCCTTGTATTTCTCAAGCCTGCCAGAGTGCTGGAAAGTAGAGCAGGTAACTACTTCATCAGTCCAAGATTGCATTCTCATGGAGCACGGAGGTTCATTATACTTACTTTATCAGCAGTAAGGTTTACTGCTGAATCCATGAGAGATATTCGTGTGAAACATGAGCAGAGAGAGAGGCATTGCATCTTTTCATTAATAAGCCCTCTTCTGGGATCCGGCATTAGTGAGATTCAGCGGATCATAGAGCACAGGGGTATCATTTTTACATGATTACTCTAAATTCTTAAACCAGAGGCTTAAGAGAGAGGCTTCGCACAAAGGCAGCTGTGGGAATTGTTAAATGATTGGCACAGCAGTAACAATGGGCTGAACCACTGTAGGTACCTCCAGTCATAGGGGTACCAGCAGGCATTTTATTACCTGCCATCACAGGAGAAGAGGAAACAAAGGGGCAAAAGACAGCAAGAAATATGTGCTAACCCTGCAGAATTTCTCTGTGTTCCTATTCCTCTTTCCGAGCAAAGCTCTCAGAGCATACTTATGCAGGGCTTCTCCATGCCACCCTTATTAAGTTGTTCTCTTCCCTTGCTGTATTTTCCTTGGGTTCAGGATTATTTTTTTCAGAATATCTGTATTCACGTGTTTCGTTATCTCTAAAGCTAGCAGTGAACACCCTGAAGAAGCCCCCTCTCCCTCTTAAAGAACACCTAGACTGGCATTTGGTTGAGCCATGGGCCAACCATATCAAGACAGTCCAACCATATCAAGCTGTAGCCCAAATACCTTTTCTGAGGTTAATAAAGTCTGGAAGAGTTATGGATGGCTCAGAGGCTTGGCAGTGGTCTAGCAAGCCCTGCTAAGTTCACACCTAACTCAGGCTGATGATGACACTGATGATGTTGTTAACACCAGGGAAGGAACAACCACTTTATGGTTAAGGCACTGGACAGGCCTGGATTTATTTTCTGGCTCTGCCACAGACCTACTGTGTGATCTTGGACAAGTCTCTTCCTCATCTGTAAAATGGGGATAACTATAATTGTCTACATCATATGAGTTAGATGTGGTGGGTCCTTATAAATGCTTAGAAAACTAGACCACTGGACAGTCATCAGAGACATATGAAGAGTTCCCAGTTCTCAGTAGACAAGTGGCCTGTCTGTGGCAGTAGCCAGCTGCAGATATTTCAAAGAGAGGTATAAAACCCACATAATGGGATATTCTGCCCCTACATTAGGTCTCATCCTGATCTCTAATTATTACACAGACTGGTTTAAGTCCTGAAGCATGAAGTTTAACATCCCTTTCAAAAAATGTCTGGGTGTTAATTATGATTATTCTGAATATTTTTCATATCCATATTAATGTTCAATGCATTTTTCAATCTTGCTAAGTTCTTGGTCTCAAAAACTTCCTATGGAAATGAGTTCCACAGTCTAATTATGTGTTGTGTGAAAAAGGCTTTCCTTTTATCAGTTTTGAATTTGCCATCTTTTAATTTTAGTGAATGTCCCATTGGTTTTGACTTCTGAGATAAGGAGAATAGAAGCTTCCAAACAGGGGAGAAAGTACAATGCAGCTCTTACTGATGTGGGGTCGTTTCCCCACTTCCTCCCGAAAGGAGCAGAGCTGGGGGGGTCTGCATCCCCCAGCCAGTCCATCTGCGCTCCCTGGCCCGCACCACCTGGGTCTCCAGCGGTGATGTAAAGGGCCGAGGGCTCCAGCTGGTGCTGCTGCAGTAGTGGCAGCGGTGGCTGGAGCCCCCGGGCCAGCGCACTTACTGGTGGCCCAAGCGCACTTACTTCTTTTGTCCCCTTGTCCCCCTGTTGGTGCCTCTTTTGCACCCCCCATCAATGGCCCTTGCGGGTCATCACTACCCCTTTTGTGCCTCCCCATTGGTGGCCATGCTTGTAGGGACTCATCAGAGCCCCCGATCGGGGGCACAAAAGATGCAGCGATGTTAAAGCACTATTCAGCAAAGTTCTTAAAGTGCTGCCACTGCAGTGCTTTAAAGTCAGTGGTACGGGCCAGTACTGGTGGCTACCTTTTACCGGTATGCCGTACTGGCCCGTATCCCCTTACTTTCACCCCTGCTTCCAATCTACCTTCTCTAGACCATTCATCATTTGATATTCTTTTATCGTGTCCCCTCTTATTTGTCTCCTTTATAAGGTAATTTTTTTTAAAATCACTGTGTACGAGAGTTTTTTTTCATATCCCTAATCATTCTTATTACCTTTCTCTAAACCTCTTCTAATTGTCCAATATCCTTTGTGAGGTGCAGGGACCAATACTGAACACAATATTCCAGATGAGCCCCCCCCCCGGAGTGATGTGTATCCATAATGGCAGTGACTAATAAAGCATTTTGTAAAATGAAAATGTAGGGACAGAGTAAAATTAATTGAATTTTCTATCAGCATAAATAACAGAAGGGCAACTGTACTATTTTTATTATTGATTTCCTTATTTAATTAATTAAAAATCTCATTTTTAAAAAACTGAAATGTGCCTGTCACAGAATTTTCAGGTTGCAGTTCAGTACATTGCACAATATATGAACCATGCTACAGAATGTAGGGCTATCTTCCATGGTATATAGGGTCTTCACACCTGCTTTACAACAGTTTAAGTTTGAGGAGAATCAAGACTGTTCTATGTATGGAGGAATTCTTTCAATGTAGCACTTTACACAAGTACCAAAGGGAGCTGGGGAAGAGGAGAGTGAGAAAAACCCAAGAAGACTGTACCTTGCTGGATGCCAAATAGTCCAGATCAAATAGCAAAGAATACCAGTTTAGAAGCTAACACATTTCTCTTTCCAGTATTTCTCAAACTGTCCTGCTGAATTAATAAAAAACAAATGCTAACTGTAATACCAATTGCAGCAATGTATTGTTGTCTGTTTCCCAGGTCATCTAGCCAATAGGAGCACAGCAACCTGCATGGACTGTAACTTTATCTATGTGGATAAAATGTGGGATAATTAACCCTTTAGCTAAAATATTGTATAATTTTGTTCAGAACACGGATCTAACAAAATGTAAGATCATGTGAGGAATCTTTCACAATAACAGGTTCCAGACAAATAAGTGACAAAAGTGGCTGAGCTCATACCCGGCTTTGTATAAAAAGGGAGAAAGGAACAAGGAAAACAGGGTTTTTTATTAAAAAAGTAGTGATCTTTTATAGGTCTAAGTTTATATAACCTTTGCTGCAACAGGATGCAAAGATTGTACCATGAGAGAGACTCAAATTAAATATATAGCCCAAATTAAAAACAAACAACCCCCCGCCCAAAAAAAACCCAGTAAATAGACTATGGCTAAACAGCAGAGTAAAAGAGGCAGTTAGAGACAAAAATAATAATAATAATAAAAAGGCATCCTTAAAAAGTGGAAGTTAAATCCTAGTGAGGAAAATGGAAAGGAGCATAAACTCTGATAAGTCAAATGTAAAAGTATAAGGCAGCCTAAGAAATAATTTGAAGCGCAACTAGCTAAATACACAAAAACAAACAGAAAAAAGGAAAAAAGTAAGTACATCAGAATCAGAAACTTACCAAACAGACAGTAGGGCCACTGGATGATTGAGGTGCTAAAGGAGCACTCAAGGAAGACAAAGATGTTGCAGAGAATATAAATGAATTTTTTGCGTCAATCTTCACTGGAGAGGTTATGGGGGAGATCCCCACAACCAAGCCTTTCGTTTTGGTGACAAACCTGAGGACCTGTCCCAGCTGATGCATTAATACAAGAGATATTGGAACAAACTGACAAAATAAACAGCAATAAGTCACCAGGACTGGGTGGGATTCACCCAACAGTTCTGAAGGAACTTAGATATGAAATAGCGGAACTACAAATTGCAGTGTGTAACCTATTGCTTAAATTAGCCTCTATACCAGATGACTGGAGGGCAGCTAACATAATACTAGGCTCCAGAGGCGATCTTGTTAATTACAAGCCATTTAGCCTAACTTCAGTAGCAGGCAAATTGATTGAAACTACAGTAAAGAACAAAATTATCAGATACATACATAAACACGATATGTTGAGGTAAAGTCAACATGGCTTTTGTAAAGGGAAATCATGCCTCACCAAGCTAGAAGAATTCTTTGAGGGAGTTAACAACATGTAGATAAGGGTGATCCAATAGATTTTGTACTTGGTACTTGGACTTCCAGAAAGCCTTTGACAATGTCCATCACCAAAGACTCTTAAGCAAACTGAGCAGTCATTGTATCTGAAGGAAGGTCTGCCCATAGATCAGTAATTGGTTGAAAGATAGGAAACAAAAGTAGGCATAAATGGTCAGTTTTCAGAATGCAGAAAGGTTAATAGTGTCCCCCAAGGTTCTGCACTGGGACCAGTGCTATACAACATATTTATAAATGATCTGGAAATAGGGATAAACAGTTTGGTGGCAAAATTTGCGGATGATATGAAATTATTCAATATGGTTAAGTCTAAAGCTGACTGCAAAGAGTTACAAAGGGATCCCACAGAACTAGGTGACTGGGTGACAAAATGGCAGATGAAATTCAATGTTGATAAGTGCAAAGTAATGCAAAATAGATAAAAAAAATCCACCCATACATACAAAATGATGGATTTAAATTACCTTTTATCATTCAAGGAAGAGCTCTTGGAGTCAACATGGCTAGTACCCTGAAATCATCCACTCAATCCAAAGATATTATAATGCTACTATATAAATCCATGGTATGTCCACACCTTGAATATTGCATGCTGTTCTGGATGTCTCACCCGAACAAAAATATTAAAAATGGAAAAAGGTGCAAAGAAGGGCAACAAAATGATTAGGGTTATGAAACAATTGTCATATGAGGAGAAATTAAAAAGATGCGGGCTGTTCAGCTTAGAAAAGAGGCAACTGGGAGAAGATATGATCGAGGTCTACCATACCATAATTGGTACAGAGAAAGTGAATAAGGAAGTGTTATTTACCCTCATCATGTAACACAAGAACTAGGGGCCACCTGATAAAATTAATTACAGGTCTAAACAAACAAAAAGAAGTTCTTCTGTCACACAACACACAGTCAACTTGTGCAGTTTGTTGCCAGGAGACGTTGTGAAGGCCAAAAACATAACTGGGTACAAAAAAGATGCAGTCTTATAGACTAACAGATGTTTAGGAGCATAAGCTTTCATTGGCGAAGTGGGACTGACGAAGTGGGTCTTCGCCCACGAAAGCTTATGCTTCTAAACATCTGTTAGTCTATAAGGTGCTACAAGACTCTTTGTCACTTTTGCAGATCCAGACTAAGGGCTGGTCTACACTGAGGGGGCGGGGGATCGACTGAAGGATACTCAACTTCAGCTATGTGAATAATGTAGCTGAAGTCGGCGTACCTTCGTCCGACTCACCTGCCATCCTCATGGCAGCAGCAGGTGGCGGCATGCTCCCCCGTCGACTCCAGCTTGCACCTCGCGGCAAGCTGGAGTTCCAGAGTCGACGGGGGCGCCGCTGGCGATTGATTTATCGCGTCTTAACAAGACGCGATAAATCAATCGCCAAACGATCAATTGCTACCTGCCGATCCGGCGGGTAGTGAAGACATACCCTAATACAGCTACCCCTCTGATACTGGGTACAAAAAAGAATTAAATAAGTTAATGAGAGCTAGGTCCATTAGTGGCTAGCAAGATGATCCAGGGACACAATGCCATGCCCCTAAATTTCCAATTACCAGAAGCTGGGGCTAGATGACAGAGGATGGACCACTCATGCATTGCCTCTGAAGCATCTGGCACTGACCGCTGTCAGAGACAGGATACTGGACCAGATGGACCATTAGTCTGACCTAAAATAGCAATTCTTATGGAATGCTCAGGGTACACTTCAGCCTCACATACTGTGTTCTATCAAACCTTGATTTTTTTTAATATATTGCTTTGAATAGTTCTGTCACCAAATAAATCATATGACAAATAAACTGCTGAATGTGTTTCTAAACTACCCGACAAGAATGCAACGGTCTCCAAGAGTTACTATATTGAGAGTAACTGATAGATACAGCTGTTTATCCTTTTTATCTCTTAAAACAGCAGACTTTAGAAAGTCATAATTCAGTTATTTCTATCCACGTAAGCTCAGGCCTCACAATCACTTTTCACCTGGTCTTACAGTGAATTCATTGGTTGGCACTGGCAATACACTAGAATATAGCATAGAAGACTCCCATTTTTCAAAGCCATCCCTAAATTCCCTTTTGTGAGTTTTTCCTTATAATTTTTGCGTGACATTTTTGTGCTCTAGTAATCACTTGGGAATGAGGCGCTTCTTTAAAACCTATTTTGTTTCTTTGAAATATGCCAAGTATAAATACAGAATCAAAGACGCATACATTAATAATACAGAGGTGTGTGAATGCATTTTTTTGCCTCTCCAGTGAAAGCAGCAATAAGTCATATTGTCAATTTGCAGAAAGATGCCAACAGTTCTTCAGAGGGAAATCTGTGGGGTAGGGGTTCTACCTTCAAATGCTCATCCAGCACAAAAACTATGTGAGGCCTGCACTCTGTATGTCTAATAGGACTGAAACTAAGGGAATAAAAACAACTTTCTTATGAAGGCTCAAACTCTGGGTCCGATTTTGTTCTTTTGGTGGTCCATAATTCATGGTGTGCTCATAGATGATGCCACAGTTACAGTATCCCTCCATCACAATTCAGCTTAGCTGAATGACATCTACAATCAACCACATATGTTGTCTGTGACCTCAATAAACATTTTTAAATGACTACTCCAATGCCCATTAAAGTCAGTGGAAAGACTCCCATTGACATGGACGGCCTTTGAATCAGGCTTCAAATAAATGTTTTAATAGCAGACAGGTCTTGCAATTAATCTACAGCACACTATATTTATATTTAGAGTTGACTCCCTAAAATAATTACATTTGGAGATAGCATAGAAGACTCCCAGATAATAATGAATGATTGAGAAGTTCAGATGTGGATTCAAACTTCACAGCTCTATCTCGTTAATTTTATGGCATTTCATCAGGTTCGTCCTAAATTATTTTATCAGAAGCATTTCAGTATTGGCTGGCTTATGGTTTCTTCTTTTTCTTTGTTAATTATGCACATGTGTGTATACACACACACACACACACACACACACAATGTGTTTTGCCAGACTGGATTTGAACCTGGAAATCTCTCATATTGTTATAACCAAGACCTTTGCCAACAATTCACAGGTGTGCACCACAAGAGTGAAAAAAGAAAGAGAGATTGTGATTGTTTAAGGCTCTGATGACAGCTCTGAGTCCAAAATGCTTTCACCTAATAGTGCCCCTGTACGTCTGTGTTCCAGTACAGTGAAGCTGGGCTAGGGGAAGTATCTTGCAGTTTTGAAGATATGTTAAACAAGTGGTTACACATTTCTTCGAAACATGACCAAAGTGAGAATGTGAACAAAGGGCTGAAGGGAAGGGATATGACTTAGGAAGAGAAGGACTCTGAGGGTGGGTTAAATAAGTAAAAGTGCTAAGAAATCACTGGACGTATGGAGCTGGACTGGGAACCTTAAGAGTCTGGTAGCTAGGTTATTTCACCCTCTGATCAGTAGTGGTGTTTTGTTTTGGATCTGAGTACCAACACCTGGATTGTATTTTACTGGATCAGAAAGATCAGCTTACAAACAGGTGGATGGGTGGGTCAGATGTTTCAGTCTCAGGTCATCTCTACATTGTACCTAATTGAATAATACCTTTATTTTTTTTCTTTTTCCCTCATAGATCAAGCTGCTTTTGAGAGAAGTGATTCTTTGCATATCTGGCTAAGTGCTGTTAACAGCCTCTGCCTGCGGTTTGTTAAAATTAAAAAAAAAAAAAAAAAAAAAAAAAGAGACAAAAAGAAGTGTGATCTTGCCGGAGAAGTAATTTGCTTCTCTCCAACCAATGATGGCTTGCACTTTATGCAAATTGGTATCTAGGGACAACAAATCCCATTTAATACATATGCATAGTTCATAAAAAAAACGACGTGAGAGAAAGCGAAAAAAGATAAAGCAACGAGTCAGCAAAAGAACAGGTTCCAAGGAAATTTATTGTCCCAAATTGGACATTTGTAACAGATGATGTGAACAAGTGTTAACTTTGTTTTCAGCAGCTCTTCACGTACGTTCACTAGACATCACACAGATTATGTTTTAAGGATCTGAACTGTAATAAAAAAAGTGTCTGTGGGCTTTAGAGTGTTGTGTTCCATATGGTTAGGGAAGTGCGGAGTTATTGCGACAAGCATCTTGTGAAGCTCATTACGCGCGGCGGTGTTAGATGCGAATTGCTACGCATAGCTATAGGGTACGTACATGACATCCCACAGTCAGCAGATAGCAACTGGAAATGAAAGATATGAAGGCACAGAGTACAGCTTCAGGGAACATGTTAGACAAAACATCTGCTAGTATCAGAACGCTGCATTATCAGATCATTGTGGCCATGAATTTTTTATAAACACTTTTTTTAAAGCTGTAACTTTGAAAGTGACATTTTGTGAAAAAGTTTTTGGTTGAAGTGGGATGTCAGAATTAAGGCCAGTCTAGTTCATTATCTATGTGAGAACCAATATTGGCAGCCTGAAATAACTCCTTTCTCCAAGAAGTTGAGTTGTTCATTCACATATTACTAGTGTTTTTTTTTTCTTTATGCTCCTGAAAGCTGATAAAACCTTGGCCTGGGATACAGCACAAAGCTTTAGTGCCGTGCTCCACACTGAATGCTTTAAACCTGGAACAATTCAGTGTTTAGTGTTGCTTAACAATGCTGTACCTAAGTTAGGGAACAGGAAGGAGATAGGCAACATATGTGTACACTGTGGGCCACTTGCATTAAGTTCATTCCATCCCATCACCTTTTGTGCTCTGACTACTAGCAGGTAGACTTTCCCTATGTCACTTCTCGTTTAGAGTACAATTGTGAGATACTCTCTTTCATGGAACAGATGAAAAACTTGTTTTGTTGATCCCTGGAAATTCCACATGAACTCTCTCTTCCCCTGCACCTGGGGGCATTACTCAGGTACTTATCTTTGAAAGATGCCAATGGTCCTGCATTTTAGGCATCATGACAGGATATCACACATTTCAGAGTGGTGGTGATGGTGATGGGAAGAAGCTTCCAAAAGATCATGATTTATGAAAAGATTAGGCTGTCAGCAATCATCTTTCATTTAATTCTGTTCAGGATACTGATCCAGTGTCCTGATTCATGTGGACTGATGTTATAGATACAACAATCTTAAATACTAAGCCAGTAGTTAAACTGTAAAAGCGTAATGAGGGCTGCACACAAAGCTAAAGAGGAACTGAACTGTGTCACAGGTGCTAAGACACCTGAATGTAAGTCAGATATTTTGATCATCTGTCCTATTGTTGAAAAAGGTGACTGTCACTTGATATCACACCTGGCAGCACCTTCTTGAGATGACAGCTGAGGTAGACCATTGAAGTAACATCATTGCCCCCCAAACACTTCCTTTCAGTAATGCAGAAACTGCAAGCCTAGAAATAAAACATACAGGTGAAAATTTTGCTACATGTGACATTGGTGTATCAGTTACTTAGAAGGTACCTATGGCAGGAAGATATTTTAGTGTCTACTAAATCATATGAAAATAGTAAACAAAAACCACCACACAGATTTCTATGCCTGCAGCTTTGGTGTGGGATTCCATCATTAAAGAACAGTTTTGACACTTGCAAGTCAAAACCTTGATTCTGAACATGACCCAAACTTTTAGATAGAAAATCAGAATCTGAACCGGGACCCAAACTTCACATCTGGATGCCACATACAGAGGGCCAGTCAAAACCCAAATCTGAGTACGAGGTGCTCAAAATCGAGATCATAATTTTGCAGTTCAGGCAGAGCTCAAATTCATCTCTTTCTTCTGCCCCCACCCCCATCTGAGTTACTGATAAGCTGTCTATTAGTTCAGTTTATGAAAATTTGAATAAGACAAAATGTAAAATAAGTCTCTTTTTTTAAAAAAAAAAGTGTGATTCTGTTTTGGTATTAAATTTTGTTTATTTCTTTGCTGCCGCACCATTTAGTATTGGGATCCTCAAATCATTCAGCACTTGGATTGGGTCAGTACTTGGATGGGTCAGTGCAATAAGAAGCACGTAGGGTATGTCTATACTGAAACCATGGCCTATGATTGCAGCTGGAGTAGATTTACCTGAATTAGCTTTAGTCTCGGATATTGGAGCAGAGAAACGGTAGCAGCATGTTTCTCTGTTTAAATGCATCAGCTTCATAAGAAAAGGAAATTTAGACATTGAAATACCACCTCTATACATGCAATAAGTCACTGTTTTTATCTGTAAATGAGGATATAATCATATGTGAATTTATATGTGCGGTTGCAGTAGTTGTGTTTCCAGAAACAAATGCTCAAATGTGCACATATTTTTGTGGTTCCCCTTTGTTTCAAAATGTGACCTTAAATATCTCCTGAAATAATTTTTGTTCCTTTGTTTACTCAGATGTTGTAGTTAAATTCCTATTCAGTTATCCATTATATTTGATGTATTTCCCCTGCTAGTTTAGATGGATAAAGTAGTCTTCGTTGTTTTGTTCTTAATTGTGGTGATACTCTTTCTGTATAGAAAGATGGCTGCTATGTTACAACTGAGTGGTAGCTATATTTCAGAGATGGTTTATGTCATTTTTTAAAACAAAGAATTAAATTCTGCCTTCTCCTACATAGCTCTGCAACAGGGAGAAGATAGTAAAGATTGCAAAATATATGTCCAATCTGTACTGCATGTACCGTGGGCAAAAAATTAGCATCTAAATATGGAACAAGACCATAGAAGCAGATATGGACACACAGTTAATAGAATGAACACAAGGACACTGCCTTGATGGTGAAGGGATGTGATTGGCCCCAAACATGGCAAGCACATATGCTGCCATCCACAGCAACTGTATGATGCTGCCATTAGTGACAAGTGTACTGTTCCTAACGAAAACAGCTGTGTAAAATGCCCTGCTACATATTGAGCCTGCTGACCTATATCATCCTGGACGAGTGACTGGAGGATTTCTACAGTAGTCGGGACTGACAGATACCTGAATAAGCACAGGACAGGCTATGGGAGAGAATGCCACATCATTGGGTGTAGAATGCATCAATAAATTAGTGAAGTACTCTGGGAGTATTTGAGCTGAAAGGCATTTTATCCACCAATAAATTGAAGAGGATTTTTGTTATATTTATTTTATTATTGTGTCCAGTGCCAAATGTTTGTAAGAGAAAACTTTAATTTTCTGTCTAGATCACTACATAGTTGGATACCTGCAGTACAGCTGTATATTATGTTCAACCACCTCCACATTCTCACAATCCTATTGGTTAGTAATTTTTAAGTTCGCAAGAAACTTAATTCCATAGCTGGCATGGATCTCTCATTGTCAGATATAAAGCTCCATTCAAAGAGTGTCCCCTTATATAGTCCTCTCCCACTATCTATAAAATATTAATAAATGCTACAAAATGTTTCATGAAATCTGTTTCTCCATGAAAGTATCTGATGGCTTAAGTATGAACTGATCCTGTGGCATCTCATATTGCTGATTTATTGTTCATCTGGGGATTTTAAAGCCAAGTATAACTGGGGTTTACAATTTGATTTGAATTAATCAAGTCTGATTAGACAAGGACAGATCAGTCTTTTTTGAATCCCTGAGTATTGATAATACATCTCTGTGTGCTGTTCAAAAAAAGTTCATCTCTTAAGGTAAAGGAGGCTATCTATTCAACAGCCAGTCAATAATTCTTACCAAAAGGAGCAATAAATCTTAAGGAGAAAAAATGTTCCTGATAAACAGAATGCAGGGAAAATAGCATTTGTTTTAAATATGGAAATTTTAGAATGGGGTCACTGGGTGGTAGATTTCATAAATGTACATAGAGACACTTCTTTTTTTCTTCCTCTTCCCCCCTTACTCATCATACTGCTGAGTCTGTCCACTTACAAGCTTTGATCGATGGAGTTACAAAAACAAAAGAGTGCATTTAGGCTAATAAGCCAACTTGAAGAGACATTGAAAGGTTGGAATTATGCATGGCAGAAAACAATTATGGGAGCTAAATTATTCTTTAATTAATAATGAGATCCATCAAAGGCAAAAGACAAAAGAGCACAGAACAGAAAGCTTTATGGTTTACTGAGAATGTCCATATGTGCAGGTTGCATGTATAAATACATTCTTATGCATAAATGTGTTGAATCTAAATGTATGCAAAAGTTATGTGTGCTATAGTACTGCACTTCTAATAGGTTCTGGTTGTGTATAGAATAATCATGCATATAATAATGTCTGTGCATATCAGAGTTGACCAGAGAAACCAGACAGTGTTTATTAGGCAACAAGTTCAAGCCAAAAGTTGAGCTGCCATTGGATTTGGTAGCACCAAAGCCTCTCGGGCTGTTTTTGTAAGATATTGTCACAAAGTGATAAAAATGTCATGAGATCAGCTAATCTCATATAAGTTCTTTCTTTTACCACTGCAGCTGAACCAGGGGCTGAATTTACACAGGATGAATCATGCCTCTAACTACTCCGGTGTGAACAGTATTGCTGCGGGCAGCATTTACACCATTGCCCGCTCTTTGGGGGGGTTTCCAGGGAGAGAAGTTTCAGTTTCTAGCCAAGTCTCCACAGAAGCTCTGTTGGTGGAAGATGTAGACCACCATAGCCACACTAAGCACCACCCACTTCTGGGGCTGTTGGCCCAGACACCAACTTTTCTCGGTGCCGGTGGGTGCTCGCACCCCTCCACCCCTCTGCCTCAAAATCCCTGCCCAACCTCCACTCCTCCCTGCCCCTATTGGACCCCTCCCCAAATCCCTTCCTCAGCCCTGCCTCCTCTCCCGAGCATGCCACGTTCCCCCTCCTCCCCCTTCTGCCCAGTCTTGCCATGTGAAACAGCTGTTTCACGGCACAAGCACTAGGAGGGTGCGGAGAGAAGTAGGACGTGGTGGCACGCTCAGGGCAGGAGGTGGAGCAGAGGTGATCGGGGGGGCAGGGAGCTACAAGTGGGTGCAGAGCACCCATAAACTTTTCCCCGTGGGTACTCCATCCCCGAAGCACCCACAGAGTTGGCGTCTATGGCTGTTGGCCAGCTGTGGTCTCCCCAAAGGAGTTGGAATTATGGACACCTTCCATTACTAAGCAGACTTGCCACAAATACCTTGTGCCTTCTGTCAGTGTGTTAGAAACCAGCATAAACAAGTGCTGAAGATAGCCCTTGATTTTGCGGTCACCTCTCAGGACCAAAATTGGGCGCTTGTATCTGGGGATTTTAATTCCAATCTTCCTCCTTCTGAAACATGGTGGTGCTGGTTGGGTGAGAGAGGAGATGCTTGTTAGATCCAGGATACCATTCCAGGCCTATTATAGTGTCCATTTTGTTACACTGAATATCAGTGAAATTTAACTTCACAATGCAACTCTGTGGGGACAGAGACTGCAGCAGCACAAGTCATCTGCAACCATGGCTGTAGCTGACCCTTGGCAAAGCCACTTGGGTGAGGTGTGAGGACTACAGCAGCGGGGCAGACCATACAGCGCTCATTCAGTGCCTGGACAGGCAGCATCCATTTGCAGGGCTTCCAGGGAGCCCTACATGAGACTGAAATCTGCCTTCCCCTCTGTAGGCCTGAGGTGGTGCAGATCACGTACCCCTGGGACAGTAGGGGTGAATCAATCCCGATGGGTATAAATATTCCTCATGCTCAGGGAGGACAAAAGAAAATGAAACGGGGGTGTATTTCCCTGGCGTAGACACTGTTAACACCCATGACCAGATGAAAGGTGTGCACCAAAGCTGAAGAGGGCAGTTAAATGCTATGGCACATCTTCCACATCTGCTGCAGAACATCAGTTTTAAACCCTCCCCATATTAGCTGGTGGAAAACAATTGCCCTCGGTGCATTAAGAAGATGGAATGGAATAATTACTTATGTTTTTTTTCTCCCCTTCTCCACTGCATAGGTAAAAGCAGTCAGGTACATAGACGTGGTGAAATAGAAGTCTACCTTTAGAGCCTTTGCTTTGGCCTCCTTCCTGCAACATTTAGCCCTTCTTTTTAAGTTCCTGACTGCACGCCAGAGCAACAAGCCAGATGTTAAAGAGTGAATACTTTGCAGACTATACCAGCATGCAAAATCGGGGGGAGGGAGGATAAGGGGAGGAGAGTGGGTAATAATGGTGGGAGAAGGAGGAAGAAGTGATTATGTGATAGTGATTATTCAGCAGGGCAATAGTGGGAGGTACTGTAACTGACAGGGACTCACTATGGGACGCAAATCACTTAAAGCAAAGCCATTAGGATCAATTTAAAATATAAAGGAGGGAGGCTAAAGTGACAATAGCATACTTTAATTGAAATCACAAATATCGCTCTGCAAGAGACAGTTAACATGCTGTATAGAGTTGCTTTATCTTAACTGAGAAAAAAGTTTTGCTTTTAAAAAGGTTCCCTTTTTAACAAAGATCCAACCGGAGCGTTACATTAAAAAAAAATCCTTAAATCCCCATTTCCCCCCTTGTAATGTTTTCTTCTTCTTGGTGGGCATGGAATTAACTACATTACTAATGCTTTTAATCTGATTTTACTAGAGCCTAAGGCTGAAGCAAGGAATCAGCATGTGTCCCATTAAAAGAAAAATACACTTATACAGACACTAAATAGCATGTCCAGACAAACACATTTATCTGTGTGTTAGCCTTATTTATTGGGCTAACTAGCCGATGTATAGACCCTTATACAGAAAGGAAGTCACTAGGATGTGGTTATTACTGCTTTTGGCATCTGAAATCCAAGCTTGATGAAAGAGCCTGGCAAGGAAAACCCACAGAGTTCTGACATACTCCACTTGTTACTAGCTCTTTGATTTTAACTCATAAAATCTGACATATGTTGGGCATTGACCTTGCTCTTTTAAATAAGCTTATTTTAGGAGACCTTTGCAAACTGCTGGCTGCATGGCCACAATGTAAGCTGTTAGGGAAATGTAGTACAAACAGAGAGGTTATATGTTTTGAATGCCACAGCTGTAAGTTGAAGGTTAGTTGTTAAGATCTATGCTTCAGAGTGTTTCAGCTACCACTAATATGAAAGGGTCCATTTTGGCTTCACCAATCTGGGTCCAAATCCTGCACACCTCACTCAGCCAAAGTTCCAGTTGATTTGCATGACAGTTTTCCTGACCAATGGGTGTGAGACTGGCAGAGCTTTAGGGGTTGCCTACATGGTGCCTTGACATAGTACTCTTTGAAACAGAATTACATCAGTAGTTACTTGGAAACTTTTAGCACGCACCAGCAGAGTCCACAAAGGCCAGTTGCAGTGTGACATGGCATCACGCACCAGAATTTACTCTTACTCTTGTGTACTATCACACTGTGTAGACAAGCCCTAATGAATACTAAGAAATTCAAGCCAAGATTTTTAAAAGTGACATGTGATTTTATGTGTCCTACTTTAAGACACCTTTAAAGATCCTGCTTTTCAGAGCATGGGTGCTCAGCACTTTTGTGTAAACCAAGCCCTTTCTAAGGGGCATCAGGTTGAGCACCCAAAATTCAGACACTCAAACTCACTAGTCACCTTTGAAAATTTTGGCCCCCACGGTCACCTTGTGCGTCATTCCCATTTTCAGTAAATGTGCATGAAGGAAAGAATCCCCCTTCAACATGAAGGTTTGTTTGCCATATGTTATAAGAGAGCTACTTATAGGAAAGTTAGAGAAAGGTGGGTGAGGTAATAGCTTTCATTGGACCAACTTCTCTTGGTGAGAGAGACAAGGTTACGAGCCACACAGAGCTCTTCTTCAGGTCTCTCAAAACTTCAGTTAGTTCTGCAGCCTGGCAAACACCAGCAACAAAATAACTTGCTGGACACCAACATAGTAACAGAGCAGGAGAACAGAAAATCCTCTATGTCATAGAAACAATGTGCTTCCTTTAGGAAAGTCTGTTCCTTTTGAAGTCAGCGGAACACTTCCATCAAGGTCAATGGGAGGAGACAACGCTTAAACTTGAAGAAAGTTTTAGAGCTGGTTTCTGATATCCTTCTGTTCTCTGTAGGCCAAATCCTGCACTTGTGACTCAGGCTGTGATCCCGTGAGGTGCTAAACACGGAGTTCCCATGGAAGTCAGCTGACGTTTTGTCCCTGTGTGGAATGGACTGCAGAGTTTGAGAATTATATATCCATAAAAATTGCCAAAATAACCAGGAATCAGAATTCATTTTGACATTTAGATTGTAAGAAGTTCAGGAGAATAACTGTCTTTTTCTATATATTTGTACATTGCCTTACACCAGGCAGGGGCCTCGACCTTGACTGGAGCATCTAGACACCATTGTAATACAAATAATAAGAACAATAATTAATCATTGGCAACCAAGTTTAAAATAACTGCACATTGAAATCACATTAAAAGATTTTGTCTAGCTCAGATACTAAAATGAACAATGAGGACTGGGTGACTTTTATTTCCTAGGGATAGACTGTGAACCTCCCTTTGCTCATACTGGGGAGCTCACACAAGTTACTCCACTGAAGTTGGGAAGGTTACTCATAGGGGTAACTGCTTACCAGTATGAGTACAGAGTTCACAGTGTGGACCTTTGAATCTTTTGGGGCGTCCTTGACTGACTCATCACTGATGTTAGTCCTGGTTGATCCTTTACCCAAGACCAATTGGGGCTGTGCCATCTGTCATCAGGAAGAACGCAGAGAATAACAGAGCTTCTGCTGCCTCTTGTAAAGGGGGCCTGCCTGAAATTCCCTTAACCATCCGTCACTCACAGGCTCATTTTTCAGGGAAATAGCCTTCATTTGTAGTGAATTCCTGATACAGAAAAGCTTCTTACAGAAACTAAATAATGTAACATATTCCAGGTTCTGGGCAGATAAAAATTGAAAAGGCTGCGGTGCTTGTGGAAGTGGAATGATAGCGACAAGCGCCATGTGAAATCCCCAAAGGTGGTGTCAGGGGACACGCTCCCCCATAAAATTATGAAAGAATCTGATGTAGTGGTGCATTGTGAGACAATTTGAGCATAAATACCACATTCTTTCCCATTAATGATTGACTTTCACTATGCCAAGACTTTTTTTTTTTAATAAAGAATGTAGATTTTGAGCACACCGAGAACAGGAATTTCCATTGTGATAGTGCTGCAGTAAGATTTAAAGGTTGTGGTGGACTAAGCATTGAAATGCAAATCACTCTCGCCTGCAACCTCCTACTGAGGCCCAAATTTTTACAGATCAGGTTCTGCAGCCCTGATGAGAAATCAGTGATCTGCCTTTCTTGGGATTCGCAAATTAGTAGTAGTCTAAGGTATCATTTTCTACAATATAATTGTAACTTACTAGATGAAAGTTTGCCACGGAAGACAGTCCTCTGATCGTCCATTATTTTTCTGGCTGCATTGCCACTGAGGATTTTTTCACAGACAATGCAAATACACATTGCATGCTGTGATGTGTATTTGCATTGTCTGTGAAAAAATCCTCTGAAACATGCACTTCTTGAATATAAACATATTGTGAATATTGTTTCCCTCTTCCTTTCCCCATTGCTTTTTACCACCTGCATAGATAGATAGATAGATAGATAGATAGATAGATAGATAGATAGATAGATAGATAGATAGATAGATAGATGATACAGGTTGTAAAATACTTGCTGCCAGGAACTTCATGATTGAAAACTGCCAGCTCGTAGCATCACTGCTGCTATAATCACTGCAAGGCTAATAGGACATATATGCTTTTGTGGATAATTTTGTTTGCTAATTGCTCATGAAATTCAGGTAAAGAGCATCCAGTTCACTTTGTTATAATGGGTAATGCCCTGGTTGGTTGTGTGTTTTTTTTTTTTTTTTAAATTGTCATTAAAAACGCATAACTCTTCAAGTGCGGAAAAATACTTTAAAATGAATTGGAGGCTGGATTGACAGCAATGGAGACAGGAAGCTTTTATCCACTGAAAAAGCTCAATGAAGATAGTATCAATGCAAAGCTATCCCTAGCTTTTTGCCAATCGGCCTCAGCCCTGGTCTAGAGGAAGTGAAGTGTTTCTGACTATAAGAGTTCATTCAAAATGTTTCTTCAAGCCTTGGCTTCTCTGAGACACTGAGGGCTTGGTTACACTGGCACTTGATAGCGCTATAAAGCCCCCACGAGCGCTATAACCTCCTCCCTGTCCACACTGGCAAGGCATGTAGAGCGCTATAACCGCGGAGTTATAGCGCTATTGTTAATCCACCTCCGCATGGAGAATAAGGGCTGTAGCGCAGCTGCTGTAGCGCTATAGCAAGAATGTGGACACCCACTGCGCTACAAGTGATCTCTGGAGATGCCTAGAGCCATTTAAGGCAATTGACGTCTCTTCCCTTTGTTTTGAACTCGGCTGGAGGAATGCGGAAGTACCTCTTTAGAGTTTCTCTCTTAACTCAGCAGATAAGCAATGCAAATGTTTAAGGAGGGAGCCTGTGTGAAAACAAAGCCTTCTGTGAACGGAGGCTCGCTGATAGGCTTTCAGAAGAATGGAAAAATCACTGGCTTTCTCCCTCTGCATACACACAACACGTCCCCCCTCACCCGCCTTGTTTAAAAAGCACGTTGCACCCAGCTGAATGCTGGGATACCTGCCCTAATGTGCTGCTCTTACTGCTGCATTAAGTGCCCCAAATGTGGCCATGCTATACCGCTGGCGTGTCTGAGTGTGGACATACAATAGCGCTATACATATTACTGTATAAGGGGACCGCTATAACCAATAGCGCTATAATCTTGTAAGTGTAACCATGCCCTGACTGTCAGTGAGAGTGGCTTTTAAAAATGTTGACTTTTGTGAGCTGACCACTTTCCCTGTAGGAACTGTATGGAGGCTCCCCCTCAAAAAACATTTTACCTGGGGCACTGAGCATGTATCAGATGAAGGTAATATTCAGTCATTGCCTACTCCCTGGCCAGATTTGAATGATCACTCTCAACACGAAGAGATACTTTTCCAGCTAACAATCCCCTGAGTCATTCAGTGCTTCCGAGAAATACTACAGCATACCTTTCCTCTGGAGATTCCTGACCATGGCATCATTGGGTAAGGCCAAGAAAAATATAATTGGGCAATGATTATAGGTTTAGAGTTTTATTTGCCGTCCGGTCCTCCTTTCTGATTCCTCAGTCCATCCTCCCTCTACTGCTACTGTTATTAGTTGGTGACTAGCCTCATTACATAGTGTTCTATTTAATAATTACATGTACGTTAAAGAGAATTAGCATTCATTAGTGCCTTAGCAGGGAATTTCTCTCCATGACATTTCAGGGGTTCCATCACTGTCCTGTCCTGTAGGCCATATTGAGTAATTATAACTCACAAAGGGCTAAATTGTCACAGGCCTTACTTGGCTGTGCGGGGAGATAGCCCTCTCTGCCCTCAGTTATTCCCCAGTTTTACCCTTCAAAGATTGTGCTTGTCCATTCTGAGGAGAACTAAGACTGGAGAGTTGGCAACGGTATGTCTCAGCATTTTGATTTAGTTGGGGGTTGGTCCTGTGTTGAGCAGGGGGTTGGACTAGATGACCTCCTGAGGTCCCTTCCAACCCTGATATTCTATGATATTCATTTGCAAATTTGACACCATCAGCTCAGGATTAAACAAAGACTGTGAATGGCTAGCCAATTACAGAAGCAGTTTCTCCTCTCTTGGTGTTCACACTTCCAGATCAACTGCTAGAAGAGGGCCTCATCCTCCCTGATTCAACTCACCTCGTTATCTCTAGCCTGATTCTTGTCTGCATATTTATACCTGCCTCTGGAAATTTCCACTTCATGCGTCTGATGAAGTGGGTATTCACCCGAAAGCTTATGCTCCAATACATCTGTTCGTCTATAAGGTGCCACTGTCATTTTTGCAGATCCAGACTAACACGGCTATCCCTCTGATACTTGTCTAATGTTCCTCCCTGTGAACAAGTGGGGGATAGACTGTGGGGAGGGGAGCGAAAGGAGTTCTGGCTTTGCCCCTGCCCCCTACTCGTGAGCTGAGCACACAAGAAGGATGAAGTCGCATATCCTCCCACAGAGCAAAGTGGGAGTAGGAAGGAACTGTGACTCTCTGGACGCTATAGCTATTCACTGCCCCTTACTTGGGACAGTCTCTAAAGTTACAGGCTAAGCTATAGAAATCCACTTAGTGAATCTGATGGCATATTTGCTCTTTACCTCTCAATGGGTTAATTTCATAACTCTAATGTTCTTTCATAGCTGTTTTTCAAAAGTGGAGGAAAATTTATCAACTTAAAGTTGGTAGCTTATTTGTTTTGTGTTGGAAGAGAGAGGTATTTAAAATGCTACTGTATTCAGCACGGGAGCAGTAATTAACTGCCACAACAGCTCATTGCCTGTTTAACTTCAGTGTATAATTTGTATTAAAGCCATTTTAAAAAATATTACTTTTGTCCATTTTACATTGATGGGAGAATATAGGACTCTTATGGCTCTTGAAAGGGTTAACAATAGCTAGATAATGTTCCTTTAGGAGCAGGAAATGCAATTTTTGCAAAGAGGATAAGCTGTAAAAATGTAGAAGGGTCCTTATAGCCAAGAGGTAAGGAAGCAGAAGAGGAGCACTGCTCATAAGCAGAGATTGGAAGTTGGATTGTTGAGTAACTCTTAGGCTTAGTTGTGTCAAGGCTGATTCCCCCACACCAGCATTTTGAGTGCAGAAGATGGAGGCCCGCAAGGATTCTAAAAATGAATACTTGCCACTCCAGGCTTGTATTAAACTCCCAAGGTCACAGCTTCTCTCTGACCTTGGATGGGTAGACGCTACCACCACCCAAGTGCAAAAACCTCATCTAGACCCAGGAAGGTGCATTTGGGAATTCTTCTCTGTGGGGTACCCCCAAGCCCTTTCACACCCACCTCTGGGGAAGAGCTGAGAAAGAAAAACAAAGGAAATCAGCTGTTGCTAATTAAAAAACATATGCACAAACCTTTTAGGACACCAAAAATCAAATCCTGTTTTTTATAAAAAAGGTACATTTTATTAAAAACAAAAAAAAAGAAAATACGTCTGGAATTTAGGATTTTGCTAGATTTTAAAAACCCACTTGCAAAAATTAAACATCAAGAATAACCTTCTTGAGGTCCAGCTTAAAGGTTACAAAAGCATTTGGGGTTAGCACAGAGGAGTCTACAAGGCAATAAGTGGGGCTGGGGGAGAGATAAACCTAATCACATCTTCCTAGACATTTCCCATTCTACTTACATATCCAGGAATTTCAAATAAGGAGTCTCTAAGCATGATCTGATGGTTTTTCATACCTGGCTTAAAGCTTCCTACAGCATAGTTCAGCCCTGTTCCTGCTCTGTGTCCCATCTCTCCAGGGAACAACAATAGACAGACAAAGGGAAAGTTTTTTTCCCAATTTTAAAAAGTTCTAGCCCTCCCATTGGTTGTTTTGGTCAGGTGCCTACTCCCTTCCTTTTACCTATGGGCGTTTTAACCCTTTACAAGTAAAGCAAGTAGAGAACAGTTACTAACAGAGATTTTATAGCTAACTGGCTGGCTGGGTGTCCATAAAAGGGAGCTACTTTCCTCCACCCCTTTCATTTATCACAAGCTGTTTTTAATTTGTTTTTGCTTTATGTGCAAAGGAACTGGGCCTTGCAGGCCTGGCTAATATCAAAGGCCTGGATTTTTGTAGATTTTAAATTAGACCCCATATTTGGGGTGTCTCTGTCAAATGTCAGAGTCATTTTGGTGACTCTGGGTTTGTGTTTGTTTGTTTTGCCTTGTTTCAGGGTCTGGATTTCTTTAGTTAATTTTTTCAATTCCTCAGCTTTGAATCAAGTGACTGATTTCAAATTACACAGTACTTTCCAAAAAGGGGATTATTTTTTCAAGCAAGGGGAATCCTAACTTGCTTGCAGCCCAGTTTATCTAGAAACCACAGATGCCATCTGCAGTGCTAATCGACTGCCTCTCACTATTAATTCAGTATTCTTAGCACCTCCTAGATAGTTTATTACCTATCATAGCTGGATGATAGGAATTCTGTATACATTTTTTGTTTTGTCCCTCTGCTGGCAGGGAAAGTAAATCCCAAAGTACTTCAGCAGGTGCTATTAATATGCAAATAATGGAGAATACACTAGTTCTAATAGACCTCCCAACTACATGGGAGGTGCCGCTGTTGGAGCAAATTAGCTTTCTGTAATTTGCATGCTTTTCACAGCCTCCTGGGATTATATTTTAGATCAGAGACAATAAAAGCATATGCAGTTAGTTTAAAATGTAACTAATTTTAGACTTTGAAACTGTTTTAATGTAACTTCTTAGTGCTGTTAAACAGTTATTTTCAAAGAAACTTTTACACAGCCTGTAATTTTCATGGCATCTCCCTCTCTGTCTACCATTAACTGCTCCATCTCTCTTTAGTGTGGAAATGAATGAGGGAACATGCCAGGTGGTTACATTTTCAAAGACAGGTCAGTTCTCTCTAGACTAATCCCAGATCATGACCCCTAGGTTCTGTGTGTACATGGATCTTCCCACTTTAACAAAGAAGAGGACTAGCCTGCCTTTGCATCACTACTCTTCCCCTTTCTCTAGCCCCCGCCTCTCTGTGAGATTCCATACAGGAAGGCATTGATTTGTTCCCTGGTGAACATTCATGCAGTGAAAACATTATCTGGGCAATCACAAAATCTTCCCAGACAACCCACCAAAATAAAGAGAACCTGGAATAGTCCAACACTGATGTTAAATGGAATCCTCTAGCCGCTTAGCCACACCAGGAAATGTATCCTTTTGGAAAACTCTGGTTTAAAAAGATCTGAAGAAACAAAGTGTGTTAACCTCACCTTAGCCTGTAGAGCAAAACATTATCACACCATATTGGCACATTCTAGTTTGCACTTTGCAAACTGACATTGAACAAATGTACTTTTTTAGCATTTAGACACACATGGTGCCCTACAGAGAGTAACAGTGATAAACAGATCTCACACTAGAGATACTGTATAATTATTCCAAGATACACAATGATTGATTAATATCCTACATATGAATGCATTGGTTCTAAGCCTGGTGGCTGCTACCATTTGGCAGGGTTGGATGGTGGAACAGACACCTGTAGATTCACAGCCACCTAGAATCCTCCACCTCAACAGCCAGGCCTGGCTCTCGTCTTCTATCCATGGATGTTTGCTGAGTTCACTGCAAACAATTTTCTTGGCTCGCAGAAGTATCCTGAACCCACTGCCCTGATTTCAGCAGTGCCTGCTTTGAAGAACCATAGAGGAGATAAACCTTTGAGGAGCATCAGACGTGTGCTTTTATATATATATATATATATACACACACACACCCTTACAAGGTGTTTGATGCTATGTACTGTGAGAAACATGCAATTACCAATGACTCTTCATTTCTGTTGCTTCCCTCCATTTTGTTTGGCTATTTATAAATTTGTAAGCTTTGAAGTGTCAAATAGCATCTTTATTTAAAACAAAACAAATAAACCAGATTGATTCCTCAGGTGTTAGTACAAATATTTGGAGCTTATGTAGGATGACTCAGTTTGTAAAGCATAATACTGTTATAGCTGAAACTGGAAGAAAAGCAGTAGGAAAATGTGACCAAAAATATCTTCAGCTTTGCTTTACATAGACTGGATTAGAAGAAAACTGGTGATGTGCTAGCATGAGAATACATGAGATGATGCTATTTGGAGTACAAACATATATCTTTCTATAACAAACCACTTGACTTCTTTCAGCAAAAGCTTACAGGTTGACAAAATCAGAAGACTGTTATTAAATGGAAGTACTGTGAACCGGTAAACCTTGGAGCATTTTATCTGGTGTCATTGCAAAGTGTGAAAACTGAAGAGCTGGAGCGACACATGATAGAGTAAAATATTGTTAGCACATTGTGTCACAGGCTTACTTAGCATTGTAGTAGGATATGCTACCGTCAATCAAATTAAAGTAATGTCTCTCTCCAATGACACAGGCAGCCAAAAGATTCATGCCATGGCTGCTGGTGTCCATGGACAGTTTTCTAGTAATGTTCAAGAGATCCAATACTTCTTGACTCATACTACATGAGACCATTGTCTGATGTATTTTACTACCCAGCTCCTTGAAGAGTAATATCTGGGAGTCCATCTGAGGACTTGCAGATTTGATATCCAAACCAAGAACTAAAATCAATGGTCTTTTAATAATAACCCAAGCTATTTTGCACCTCACAGTGTTTGGACACATGGCTTAGATCACTGGGAAGCTTTATCTGGCTTCTTATGCCAGAGGGAAAGGCTTGCTGATGTTGTAAAAGTTGTGAACTTGGCTGGCCCTCAAATGCATACTTCTCTGGCCTTATATATATTGAAATGAATGTTGGATACCAGCAGCATCTCTTCCACAGTGAAGTTTTTTTGGCTGTCACCAGGGGAAAAGTTCTGAATCATTTAATTTGATCTGAGATCAGAAATACAGATACATTTTTATTTTTTTGCTGAGGCTGGCTTTGGCCTGTCTGCATACTTCCTAAGTCCACACTTGCTTTTCTTCCTAGCTGTTCTCCATGGACAGAATGTGAACAGTCTCATGCTCACAGAGAGGTTTGTTTGAAAGCTTGGTCCACTCCATTCTGTGGCTGTTTAGAAACACTGCGATGATGATACATTTCATTATTGAGAATAATATGTCAGAAATGATCTAAAAATTATGGTTGGACACTGTGGAGTTCTCAAATGCTCATTCTCTTGATGTTTTTTAAAAGATCTTGTGAATTTTCACCCAAAATGTATATTTTTTTGAATTTTCACATGTGCAATTATTTTCATTCTCTGGAAATTTCACAAACTCTGGCCTTCTCCTCTCCCCTCTCCCCTCCCCGCCCCCATGCCCCTACCACCACTGCCCCCAAATAGTGTCAATTATACAAAACGAATGAAATGAAAAATATTGCATGAATTTATCTATTTGAAATTTTTCTCCATTTTACTATGGCTGTCATCATGTGGAAGCTTCACTCTCTCATGTTTTTGATTTTATAAATATAAGCTTCTTTTAATAATTTTCTTGGATCATGATGTTTCTTTCATAGGCCAATAAAATATGTTCTCTTAGAAACTAAGTTGTCAGTATTTTGGGAATGTGTTCACAATTTAGTATAAATTCCTTTTATTAACAAGGCACAAGCTTACCCTGTCAAATCTGCATCCTGCTTCCATTTTTAATGTGGAAATTAAAGCCTTCTTCAAATCTTCAGTCATAGTGCATTTAATTTGGGGGAGTATTAAAATATCTCACTTGACATTTTAGTTGTACATAGGAAAGGAGTACTTTTAAGAGCTACATCTAAAAAACTAAAGATTTGAAAGAACTCCACTTTATTTTTCCCTTACTTTGACAATGATTCAGAAAAGTGATTAAATATGTGTGTAAGTTATGTAGCTCTTTAGATACCTTAATGAATCAGGGCCCTTGGAAATTATCCAAGATAAATACAACTACATCCAGGGCATGAGACGTATATACTACTGTAATTTTCCTTTTAAAATATTTCACTAATTTAAAAGCAAGAGGGGGATGTCTTACAGCAAATGTAATGAAAAGTTACTCAGGGATTCAATAATTGGATCTAAATCAATTAACTATTATTATTTGAATAATAATTAATTTCTAGTTTATGAAGTCTCTATAGTGGTGGGCAAAATTTTCAAACTTCACTGCCTAAAGTTAGGCATCCAGTTCCATTTTTAGGCAGCTAAAGTAAGTGGCCTATTGTTTTAGCAGAGCTGTGGATATTTAGCATTTCTGGATACCAGGTGATTTAGGTCCCAATTCAGCAAGGTAGTTAAGCACATGCTTCACTTCCATCATGTGAGCCAACTCATTGATGCCAGCAGGACTAGGCATGTATTTAAAAGCCGGTGTTGAACTGAGGCTTTTGTTAGATGCCTAAATATGTCTAAGTCCCTAACTGTAGTCATCCACATTTGAACAGTTCAGAAAACTTGGAAAGAAATCATAGATGTGAGAAAAGGCATCATGGAACTGGTCAGCTGTGTAATGTGGGTTCAGACTATGAAAATGATTGAGAACTGCTGTATTAGTACATTCTCATTAAATTTAAATACACAATCATTGAGCTCCAATCAGTGAAAACTTATCCTATTTTCATGCCAGGCTACAGGTACCCTCCCAATGTCACCCTGAGCAAATTGCTTACCAACTTCCCATTTCCCCTTCTATGAAATGGGGATAATATTACTTGCTTTCTTGCTGTTCTCAGAGGGTTGTCATGAGGGTTGATTAGTTACTATTTGTAAAGTGCTTGGAATGTGTGTGTGCACCAATATTTGTTTATATATATATGCTAAATATTATTTATGATTGTGGCCCCTTTTTGGCCTGAGCAATTAGTCAATATTCAGGGCCTTGGCATGTTTTTCCAGTAGTAGGAAAAACAGGTTGCTAAGAGTCAGATATTTCTCTGGTGCAATCCTATGTATGTACAAAGAATGTTCAGAAGGTCCTGTTTCATTGAACGCTGTGGGCACAAACAACATCAACATAAAGCAATTTCTCACAGTTTCCAAGCCTGCTTTTCCACAGTCCTGTGCCCCAAGGAGTGGGCTGTTTCCACTCAAGACTATGCTCAACACTGCTTCTCTTCTGTCTGTTGGCTAGCTCATGACTTTCTGGTTCTGATCCCCACACAGACACACAACTGCAATAAATTAGTGCCCCAACCCCTGTGTTTGCAATCAGTTCCCAGGGAAACCCCTCATATTTTCCCCAAGTTAGTTATTGCTCAGGACTTCCCATTGGCCCAGTGACATGGTGGTGGTGTGGAATTTTTCAGCTATCTTATTTTATAAAGATATTGCTTCTTCCATTTAACCTGAATTAAGCATCTGTAACACACCCAACAACCTCTCTGTTGGAGAGCCACAGAGTGCAGGGGTGGAGCTGGGGTAAGAGAAGTGGAGTAGGGAAGGTGTGGACGGACATGGGAAAGCAGCTGCTCCCTGAGCACTGTGACTTGGAACACTTGATTCCCCCTCCCACTGAAATCCACTGAGGAAGCAATACATCTTGAAGCTATATTATCCCCTTCTGGGGCTCCCACTGAGCGGCTACGGTGCACTCACTCAGCCATTGCAAGTGTAGCTCCTGTAGGTTCTGGTCAGTGGCAGGGTGAAGTGGAGTCGTAGTCATCCCTTCCAGATGTCTCCTCTCTTTACATTGAAGGGTGTTTCCTGTCTCTCCCCTTCTCACTACCGTCTCTTGATCCCTGACATTTACAGGATTGGAAAGGACGTGTGGCCTCCAAAATCCACAGCTCTATACAATCTGCCCATCAGAACGGGGGGTCATTCAAGGAAAATTCAGCAAGATGAATATCACTTCTAATTCACCAGACCCTTGTATGTACTTTCCCACCGTGCTTTGGCCCCATTTTCTCAGTACAGTAACAATTCTGTGTACGTTTTGCATTATAAAAGCTGGATATTGGTTTTTTATTATCATTGTTATTATGAAATCAGACACTGCTTAATTAAAGAATGTGCTGGGGGGATACAGTATTTATACAGAAACTATGTATTTTAAATGCATTTTTCCATGGTGATTGCAGATAATGTGTAAGCTCAGCTTTGATTCATTAGTGTAGTAAAAGAGATGCTCAGAATTATTTGGTATAATTCACAGCACTTAAGAAAACATATATTTTCATAATACTCTAAATCCATGGCTTATGGTGGTAACTCTAGCATATTATGACTGGTTTGCCATAGCACTATCACTTTAAAATTGCGGTGTGGCATTTTTTCATTGTAACTGGCCAGCGTAGGAACTGATTTAGTACAGAACTTTTAGTGAATACTGTGCTAGAGCATGGCTGTTTACAACAGCACAGTTGAGCTTGTTTTAGAACTTTTATTTTCATAGACCCTGTTTATCTTACTCAAACCCTCTGTACCACTTTGGCCTACTGTAAAGAAATGGAAATTTAATTAGAACAGGTTTTTCCCTCAGTTTTCTGGCTCTTCTGCTTCTCAATCAGAGGTGAGACATTCTGCTGAATTATTCAACCTCTTTTGCAAATTTGTTGTAAATGAAACTTGACAAAGTATTAAATTATTTTTTAAAGTTAAAAATCCCTCTTCGTTAATTTTAATTAGTAGAAGTTAGGTTGTTTGTTTGCTTGTTTTTAAAGAAAAATAGGTTACTGTCATACTATTTAGTCTGGCCACACCAGGACTCCAATGGTTGGGAAACAAATTCTTGGAATTACTGATAAATCTCCAGTTTCTCCCTGCAATGTCATTACTATCCCTCTTGCTGAACTGAGCTGGACATAACTCCATCTCATTAGTGCTAGGTGAGCCTGAAGAAACTGCCTGGTTGCATTCAGCCCTGTCCTACAAAAATCCCCATGTCCAAACACAGTTTTCAAAACTGAGGCTTGAAAACCATTTCAGACAATGCAGTTTTGCCAGTGGGTGGTAGCTTCTGCAAACAGGAAATCACTGTTTGCTAGAAACATGTTTTTTAAGCCTCTGGCTTTCAACAGCCTTTTAAAAAAAATCTCTTTAACCGCACAAAAGTCAACAAAACCATGTTTCTTGAAATGTTTTTCAATTAGGAAAGCCACTTTTGGGCACAAGGGCCAAAACTTTTAAACCATGGCTGCCTAACGTTAGATTCCTAAATCCATAATTAGCAACTTCATTTGTTCCTATCAGAACTACTTTTAAAAATGAGTGTCTGATCAAGCTTCACAGACTGATGAAAATGAATCATTACATTGATTCCTTACACAGAAAAGCTGCTTTTTTCCCCCTGAGTTTGCAATGTATTTTTTTATTCCTATATCTACACATCTGAGATGTTTGGAGCAAGTTTCACATTTTCCATGACTGTATTTAATGCTGTACAAGATTTCACACCTTTGGGCTTTATATTTACAGCTCTGTCATGTTCCTTTCTTGTACTGACCTGAAGTAGAGGTTTTTTCTTATCTCAAGAAAAGGTTGTCTGTCATAAGTGCAGCTATTGTAGCACAATATATTACCTAAATCTTGACCCTGAACAAATATTGTACAAGGACAATTTACCTCAGAATTCTAAAGAAAATGAAATTTTTTTCATTTGTTCAAAAGAAATATGCTTGTTTGGTTTAGTAAAATTAATGTAATACTGAAAATCTTCTTTTGAGCCTTGCTTTTAACTGCACTTGGTCAGATGCTGAACTTGACTGCACCCATTTTCTCCTGGCTTTGCTCAAGGGTGCTAATCTGGATTTACATTTGGTAAACTTAATCTGGATTTCTGTTGCAATGAGATTAGACTCTGACCCCGAGTCCCTTAAAAAAGACAACAACAATAAACAAACCCACCGATTTTACTGTATGTGAAAAAAAAAAATTAAAGGGACTTTCAACCCTGCCAAGCCTAATCCATAGCTCACTGAAAAGAAAAGGCTACTCTTGATTTCTGTGGATTTAAGATTGGGGCCCTACCCAGAAGAGCCTATTTCCCTCCCATTATATGCTACTGGTTTGTTCCCTCCTACTCTCATGCAAGCCGTACAGCTGACCCATCTCCCCTGAATCTGACAATAGTACAGGGAATTGTGATAGTCTTTTAGCTTCAGCAATTTTAGAAGACAAGGGGAACAGCAGGACACATTCAGGGCTTCTGAATTGTATTGGTTCTTTTATTTAGGAAGCCGTTCACTCCAAAGAAACCCCCAAACAAACATTTCCAGTGCTCTTTCAACAGGGCACTATTGATCTCACTGTAAACTATTCCACCCAAAGTAACTTTTCAAATGATCTACAGCCCACTCAAAGCTCAGATGGACTCATATTCCCCTCGATATAGTTCTGTTTGTACTCAGTAAGTACAGCACACTAGAGATGGGAAATAACTTACAATGAAATATTAACTTTATAAATTTTGCCTAGTTTCTGTTCAGATTGTCCATGAACAGGCTGTGATTTTTCTCAAAAACATCCATTATTTGAAATTATTCACAGAATATTTTTGGTGAGTAATATTTGATATGGAGCTAGTTCTAAAGCAGGTCATTGTGAGTTTAAAATATTCAAGATTCAAGCTGTTTTAAACGTATACCTTGGTTATATGGGATTGTTTCTTTTCCCTGATTGGATGAGTGAGACTATTAAAATGAGCTTTCTTGTGAGAAAAGTTAACTACTAGTTACCCATGTTAACTAATTCAGGATTTGTTGTCTGCAAATAGTTTTTTGAAATTCATGGTTTCTGTGAAGATTCAGGCCAGTTTACTTGCTCTGTAGACTGTCTCCAGACAGCGAACATAAAAGAGATATGAACACAGCCAGAGATAATTAATTTAAAATTTCAAACAAAAATTTGCCTTGAATTTCTTTTGTTTTGTTCTGTTAAACATATATTTGTACAGACAAATTATGAAACCTTTACTTATGCTGGTGAATACAAGAGCTGGGAGCTTTTTTTCAGCGCATAGTAGATTAGCCAAAAATGCATTTGTCACGCCACTGAAACTGTATGCAAATTCAGATCAAATTTGACAAATAGTTTCAGCTGAATAAACCCTATGGAATTTTTTTAATAAAAAAGGCAAAATGCTTCATTCTGGTTCTTTCAAAGGGAAATGTTTCAAATCTTTATTTAAATAGCATGTTTCATATAGAAATTTACTTATTTTTTAAAAAATAGAAGAAACCACCCAAAATAAAAAACAAAACAAAACAAATTAGCTTGAGCTCAAACAAAATGTTTTGTTTGCTTTAAATGATTTTTTTTTCACTTTCCTCCTCCCATTTCAGTGAGAAAATACAAAAATATCAGTTTTGCTTTGTACCAAACAGACTGGGGGACGGGTGGATTTTACAGTTCAGAACTGAAATCAAAATATCATTTATTTGCTCACCTCTAGTGAGTACTTATGTACTCAGGTAGCCCTATTGATGCCGATGGGACTGTTGCATGATAAGTGCTCACCATTGTGAGTCAGAGCGCCACAATCATTTCCTTTCTTTAGGTTTAAAGCAAGAAATGAGCCAAAATGTGAACCTTGAATTCAAACCCTGTCAAATTTGAGTATGTAAAGCAGCAATTGATAACTGATCAAAAAGGCAATCAGGCTGTCAGGCAAACTGATTCCTCTAGTTTATTTTTGAATGTGATACAATGCTGGAGGGGGTGTCTGTTTTTAGGTGTTAATGAAGCCGAAAGTGGCAGAAATCTGGCAAAATCATGATCCAATGGAATTATCAGCCAAGCTCTAACAAGAACAATTTACAAGATTTCAGTGCCATTTAATATGAACCTGAACTCTAGCCCTGATTTAGGTGTGATCCCAAGACCTAAACCCAAACTTGGTCCATCTCTTTGTAGCAGAAGGCTTTTCAGAATCTTATGTAAATGAAAACCTTTTCTTAATTTAAAAGTCTAGTGTGCAGAACTTTAATCGTGGCCACACATCTTCCATGACTGTATGAGTGGTAAGTTCAGTCTCCAGGACTGCCCATCTGGTGCTTCTCACAGGTAATAAATTCACCTTGTTAAGGAGGAAAAACACGAGTCCTCCAAACATAAAACCAAACTAAGACAAAAAATTCTTCTTCCGTTGCCAGACCAGATAATTACCCGCAGAAAGATCTGAGGAGTGTGTGCGCATTACAGCTTACTTCTGAACAAGTGCTGAAGTCTGCTTTATAAAAGAAAATATTTGAAATGTTGTGTGTGTGTAAAAATTGCAGTTTCTCAAGAGACACCTTAAAATAAACACACAAACATTTGAGTGTGGTATTCAGTTACATTTTTTTTTTAAAAAAAGAAATTTTTAGATGGAATTACCCTGAGGAGCTAATATTGTGCCTCTGTAATGCTGGTTGAAGTAAGGTGGCCAGTAGACCACCTTAGGCCAGATGAGTTTGTTCTTCCAAGAAACAGCACAAGCTTTCAAGAGAGGAAACAAGGTGTTATCTGGTCCATTTGCTTTGGGGCCTCTTAGCCAGGTATGTTCATGCATGCTCAAAATGGAGACATCTGTGAAATGGTGGCTAACTTAATCCTGTTGGTGTTAATCATGGTCTGTCTTAGCAATAGTGGAAAGAAAGTTCACCTGAATGAGAGATATTTTATTAGAGTAAGGAAGGACACACTCTGCCTTTCAAAGGAGTTGCCCTACTGCTGGCAGCATCCCACTATGACCCACCATTGCTTCTTTTCTCCCTACAATGCCTTGGGGAATTCTGCTGAATTACTTCTTATGCCTGTACTGGTTCTATGATGGTGCCTTACTACAGCCATATATTGGGATCCTGCAATGTCACAGGAAGCTCCTCCAGGTAAAAGGAGACTAGTGCTGGTTCCTATTATTGCAGCAGCAGCCCAGTGGTTTAAGCAGAAGAGGCTTTGGCACATTCAGCCTGCCCATACTTCTCAGGTGGCTCCTTTCCTAGTAGTTGGAGGCAACCCATTAGCTCATAGTACACCCCATGCTGCAATTCTGTGGTCCAAACACCCCATCAGAGTACGGAGAAAGGTTTGTGGTGCAGCACAGGTCTCTCATGCGGCTCCTTACTGCCTCTCTTTAAGACGTGTACTGGCTTTAGCTGTAATGGTGATAATGAAACCATCCTGTCTATTTTCCTCTCTTTTTCTTGTCACTTCTACATTTTGTTCGTGGATGGATGGAGTCTGAAAAGGATTTCCAGAAGGACTATTCCCTTCTACCATGTGAATGTCAACAGCAAGAATGTAGTCTCCCAATGGGCATATATTGGCCACAGCCCCTTCCAACCTCAGTTTGGTGATCAATTAATCTGTCTGCATGAGAACAAAAATTTGCCCTTTAACAGAGGGGTTGCTCTTCATGAGAGCCTAACAGATACATACTTGATGTCCATAGTCACAACACAAGAGGAGGTAGTGCTCTTGTAAACTAAAGCTGGAGCACTGAAGGAGTGCTTGCTGCCCACAACCTCAAACCTTTAATGGGATTATCAAGTGTACACCCTTATCATAGAATCATAGAATATCAGGATTGGAATGGACCTCAGGAGATCATCTAGTCCAACCCTCTGCTCAAAGCAGGACCAATCCCCAACCAAATCATCATGGCCAGGACTTTGTCAAGCCTGACCTTAAAAACTTCTAAAGAAGAAGATTCCACCATCTTCCTAGGTAACTCATTCCAGTGCTTCACCACCCTCCTAGTGAAAAAGTTTATCCTAATATCCAACCTAAACCTCCTCCACTGCAACTTGAGACCATTACTCCTTGTTCTGTCATCTGGTACCACTGAGAACAGTCTAGATCCATCCTTTTTGGAACCCCCTTTCAGGTAGTTGAAAGCAGCTATCAAATCCCCTCTCATTCTTCTCTTCTGCATACTAAACAACCCCAGCTGCCTCAGCCTCTCCTCATAAGTCATGTGCTCCAGCCCCCTAATCATTTTTGTTGCCCTCCACTGGACTCTTTCCAATTTTTTCATATCCTTCTTCTTGTGTGGGGCCCAAAACTGGACACAGTACTCCAGATGAGGCCTCATCAATGCTGAATAGAGGGGAATGATCACATCCCTTGATTTGCTGGAAATGCCCCTACTTATACAATCCAAAATGTCATTATCCTTCTTGGAAACAAGGGCACACTGTTGACTCATATCCAGCTTCTCATCCGCTGTAACCCCTAGAACTGCTGCCTAGCCATTTGGTCCCTAGTCTGTAGCAGTGCATGGGATTCTTTCATCCTAAGTGCAAGTCTCTGCACTTGTCCTAGTTGAACCTCATCAGATTTCTTTTGGCCTAATCCTCTAATTTGTCTAGGTCCCTCTGTATCCTATCCCTACCCTCCAGTGAATCTACCACTCCTCCCCGTTCAGTGTCATCTGCAAACTTGCTGAGGGTGCAGTCCATGCCATCCTCCAGATCATTAAGGAAGATATTGAACAAAACCGGCCTCAGGACTGACCCTTGGGGCACTCTGCTTGATACTGGCTGCCAACTAGACATGGAGCCATTGATCACTACCCACTGAGCCTGACAATCTATCTTCCTTGTAGTTCATACGTCCATCCCATACTTCTTTAACTACTGTGGGAGACCGTATCAAAAGCTTTGCTAAAGTCAAAGAATAACACATCCACTGTTTTCCCCTCATCCACAGAGCCAGTTATCTCATCATAGAAGGTAATTAGGTTGGTCAGGCATGACTTGCACTTGGTGAATCCATGCTGACTGTTCCTGATCACTTTCCTCTCCTCTAAGTGCTTCAGAATTGATTCCTTGAAAACCTGCTCCTTGATTTTTCCAGGGACTGAGGTGAGGCTGACTGGCCTGTAGTTCCCTGGATCCTCCTTCTTCCCTTTTTTAAAAATGGGTACTACATTAGCCTTTTTCCAGTTATATGGGACCTCCCCCGATTGCCATTAGTTTTCAAAGATAATGGCCAATGGCTCTGCAATCATATCCACCAACTCCTTTAGCACCCTCAGATGCAGTGCATCTGGTCCCATATGCTCATCCAGCTTTTCTAAATAGTCCTGAACCACTCCTTTTCCACAGAGAGCTGGTCACCTCCTCCCCATACTGTGCTGTACAGTGCAGTAGACTGGGAGCTGATCTTATTTGTGAAGACAGAGGCAAAAAGGTACTGAGTACATTACCTTCTTCCATATCCTCTGTCACTAGGTTGCCTCCCTCATTCAGTAAGGGGCCCACATTTTCCTTGACTTTCTTATTGTTGCTAATATACCTAAAGAAACCCTTCTTGTTACTCTTAACATCTCTTGCTAGCTGCAACTCCAAGTGTGATTTGGCCTTCCTGATTTTACTCCTGCATGTCTGAGCAATATTTTTATACTGCTCCCTGGTCATTTGTTCAATCTTCCACTTCATGTAAGATTCCCTTAATTCTGTGCACTTTCTCATTGACTTCCCACGCTCTGTGATTTTGTGGAGTCACACTCAGTCGATGGGACTCTGCACTGAAATAAAGGTCCATGCTAGCATATCCCATTTCAGATTGGTGACTAAAAAGAGAGTTTTGATAATAACGTTAAATCTGGTTAATTTGCCAGGATTCTGGCTGATGGATATTGTGGGAAGTGAAATGCCATTCAGAGTGGGGCACACAATACACGAAATGAAATTCAGAATGTTGAAAATCAGAACATTCTTGCATTTAGTTTCAAATTCTTAATCTGTCTCATTTGCATCCAATTTCTGTGTTTAAAAGCAGATCATTTTCAATGAAAATGATTTCATTTAGGGAAAATGTCTGAATGGAAGTGTTTTCAATAAAAGGATGTGTGCAATATTTCACAATATCCAATGTTTTCACAGCTAACTTATCATTTAGATTCAACATGCAAATTCAGGGATAGGAAAATAACTTTTGAAAAATTGTGGAAAATTTTGTGAAACTTTTTTTAAAAAAATTCTACTGTTATACAACCTTTATTGCGGGGTCGTGAAAAAATGTTTGCTGGTGTCAGAACTTCTGAAAAACAAACCCCAAATCAAAACAAAAGAACAACAACAACAACAACAAGGGCGACAGAAAGTTCAAAGTGTAGTACCTGTTCTTATCAGTTTAATACCTGATAGATCCTTTATTTAAGGATTGTGTATTAAATGGATTTTTGAGCTGAGAGTCTGGATCGAGAGCTTGCTCTGTCCATCTCGCGCATTGACCTGGTATTGCAGTTCTCCAGGAAAAAAAAAAAAAAAACTCCAAGCAACTATTATTTGGAAGACCCATCAATATTAGAATGAACATTAAAATCTCATATCAACTAATGGCATTTCTTATTTACACGATATCTGTTCATTTTTTACTTTCAAATTCTTGCTTGTTAAGCAAACTTCAGTTCAGCTGGTTTATATGACAGAGTCAGAGCAATTGAGATGTTTCAGAGTCCTGAAAAAAACAATTCTAAAGGGCCAAGAGAAACAAACAAAATGTGTTTGTGATAATGCCTAACCTCAGACATATTGTATGTGAAGCTGGAGGAATCATATATTGAAGCTATGATAAGTATGGTGATAACTATTAGAACTGTGTTGAACTACTGTGAAACAATTCAGACAGTCACCAAACAGCTAATTACTAGTCTGGGAGAATTATGTGTAATTTACTGCCCACCAGGGGCTTCTACCTAAAAATAAGCTTTTTTTTTAATTTTTTTTTTTAAGGACTTACGTGTTAATGCAGAATACCTGATGCAATTATGTGCAGAGAAGACATTCTGATGTGCTTCCATAAATGCCCTTCTGCTCCTAAATTACTGCTTCATAGAGCCTTTGCTAGAAACAATATTCTTCATTTAATCCAAAATGGTGAATAACCCACTAGACCACATGTAGGCCCAGTTATCCCAAATGCCTTGATCTGTGGGTAGCACAATAAAAATGAGAAAATAAGATACTGTGAGGCTTCCACTCATAATTACAGAGACACATTGCAAGTGAAAAACCTCTTAAGTGAATAGACTGGCCTGAAAACTCAATGTTAATTAACAAAGAAACTTTGAAACTCCACCTCTAAGCAGGAAGATAAAAGCTCCATACAATAGTTTCACTATAATTAATTCAGAGTTGTTTTTTTTAAAAAAAAAATGCAATGAATTCAGTTTGTTAAAGTCAAGACATTAATCTTTTTGACATGGAAGACGTAAACCAAATGTTTAAATGAAATGACAGCCTCAGATTAACGTTTGCAGACTGAACTATAGTACAACTCCTGCCCCCACACACAATGCACATTTTCAGATCATTGAAGAAGACCCCTGCTGGTTCTCAAGGAAAGCTAACTCGCAGAAGCAAAATAAATGCTGACATTGTGGCACAACAGCTGAAACATGCAAGCACAGATGTGTAGCATTGTTGGCTTTTAAAATCAGATAAGGAGTATTCAGACATAATCACTTTAATGTCTGGGCCGCATTGCGTGCCATACAGCTACCCAAGTATGGCCCTACAGACACATGCAGTGTGTGTTCTGTCTAAACGGCAACAAGCTGACTGGATTTCATAACATTATTGTTATGTCTAGATAGGCCAATGTTTGTGTAATTTAGCTGTGACTTTGAAATAGCAGCAGAGCTTGGGACACAAATGGAGCTTTATGATTAGTTGTCAATAATATCCTACCTACTGTATGTCAATAATTCCCAGTAAATGCACAGGTCTAAGTGTCTTGCTTTAGATGTGTGCCTTGTAATACTACCTGAGAGGTGCTATAATTACTCTGAAGTGAACTGCCTGTCATATCTTGTTGCTTATACACTAAACAGTTGCATTCATAAGGATTAACAGTCTTCGGGAACACTGTGCTGCAAGGGGCAGTGCGCCAAACAAAACAGACTTGGAGCGCACGCATGTTGTCATGCAAGATCAGTTGTTCGAGTAAATCTAGGAGTTTCCTCATGTCTGTCACTGTGGTTGCCCATCATAACAGTAGGTCTGCTACAGGGCTGCTTCGTCACTGTCCCATTGAAATGTATGTATGTACCCACACCTTTAAAAAGACTTGGCCTTGGGCATGCACTGAAGTGTGGCACACAACATCTGGTTTCAGACAAGACACTTCTAAAAGTGCAGAGAGTGTGTATTTAACCTTTCAGAAATATGGCTCACTGATTCTATGGTAGTCCTGCTAAGACATGCAAGGTATTTCAGCCAGGGACAATTTAAATTACACACACCACGTGATTGTAAGAAAAGAAATATTGTTGTTGGGGTTTTTTTGGGGTGGGGGGAAGGAGAGGAGGGAGTCTGAGTATTTTTTTAGGTCTAATTTATGACTGAGCAGCTTCATTTTAGTTACTTCATGAGAACATTTTACAACAAGCTGGCATAATAGTAAAATAACTTAAAATATATGTAAAATTTATGAGAGCATGTCAGGTGTAATGCTTGATAAAGTAAATTTAATGCTTCAGAATTTATTTTTCTTCAGGCAGGGAAAGCTGAATCCTGCAATTCTAGGTTGCAGTATAATTTTATAAATTCTTTTTCATTACACCATTCTTTTATTAATAATATCCAGACCAATTTAAGTAAAAGAGGTAAATTCCTAAAGAATTTGTGGAAAGTAGAATGTTGGGAGCCAAGTGCATTCTTGCATGTGTAATAACAGGGGAATTTTTCTGTGTGTTCGTATTATACATCCAATCTCATAAAGAGGCATGAAAGAAATCCATCTGCAGCAAACTTTGTATGTGTGTCTCATCAGTGTGGTTTTTCTGATGGAAATGCTGCAACATTCTGTGAACAAATAAAAGGTTTTGTAGCTGACAGGAGCTGTACATCGCTTTGAACACTCGTCATTTACTGTGGGTGTGTCATGTTGTTACACTGTGTGACACTCCATATTATCGTGACAGGACTAAATGACAAAGTCCCAGCTCTCTACTGAAAATTCAGAGCATCTTATTTCCATTTTTTGCCTGCTCATGTACTGATATTCCAGGTGAACTAATTCAGTGGATCAGCGGAGCAGCAATGGGAAATATGTGCATACATCTCAATGGCACTGTAGTAAAGATACAGCACATCAGTGATATTAGTTCTGAATTTACCTCCATCAAACAGAAACCTAGCATTATCTCATTCTTCTGTTACACAGAGTGATACCAGAAATGTTGAATTCTGAAATAATTATAGAAGAAAATTGTACTCGGTAATAGTCACTTTCCATCCCTATTATTCCTTCCCTTTGAGGATTGCACAGGCCTTTATAAATATTAAATAATTTAGCTTTGTCCTATGAGGGACAATGGAAAGCTAGGGTTCCCCCTTTACTGATGAGGCAATGAGAGATGGAATGATTTGCCCAAGGTCACATACCAAGTCTGCGAACAGGTGGGAATAGAACTCTGTTCTTTGCCTTAACCACAAGATTGCCATGCCTACCAAAAGAAGACCCTGCATTCCATCCAATTTCAAACTTCTCTGTTGTTTACTTCCCTAGATTTTAAGACTTTACCAGGGTTTTGAGTTATTAATATCGATGAAGATTTGTGTCACCCAGTTTGCAAATATTTTCATTCATGACACACCAAACGTCCTATCTTTACTGAACAGAGCCTTTCTGAACAACCATGGAAAGTTGGAAATGAGGAAGTGTCTGATTTGATATTCATGACTTCTCCAGCCTCTTTTTTCTGTGTTGCTCCTGAAAGAAGACGATAATGCAATGGTTTTGTTAACCTTTACTATAATAACCCTTTTTGCTCCTGCTAGTTGATTGGATTGACTATTACCACACAATTCTTAGATGGCATTCAGCAATATTCTCAGTGTGCTCTGCTAAGTTATCATGTCCATGAAATTCAAATCTGGCCAGTTAACCTGTGTATACCTGCTGCCTCTCCTATTATCATGTAATTACTCTAAGATATCAAACAGAAGGATAGCTTCATATTCAGGTGCCAACTCAATGTCACTTGTGCATACTTTTGTACTCTGTCTCTTTTCCTATATATATTTTCCAGGAGTCTAATGTATAAAGTCTGTATCTTCTGATACAATACCTCTTTCATATGCATCTCTCCAAAATCATTCTGAATCAATAAATTGTCCACCTTCCTTGTACAGTATTTGTAGAGGTTCAAAGACAGCACCATTACTGTGAAGGTGAGATTGTCAGGAGTCAGATGAGAATATTCATGTTGAAGCACTATATAAAGATACATTCAGAGGTTCTGAGGAATTTCTTGTCATATCAACAAGTCTATAAATTGAACCTTTTGTGGAATTCAGGCTGAAATTTCCAAAGTCTTTTATTCACAATTTTTAACATACATTTTCACGCATTTAATATATGGTATGTACACAATACCCAAGGCCTAATCCAAAGCCTATTGAAGTCAATGAAAAGACAGCATTGTGTCAAGCACCTATTGAGAGGCAAATGTTATCAACCTGACACCTAACTTGCCATAAAGATACACAAATTCCACACACATTGTTTATTTATAAAGCACACGATTAGCCCTTTAGGTGCTCTTCTAAAAATGAAAAACAGGACAATTCAATAGTTCAAAACACTATACCTGAACATTTTTGCCCACAATTTATAACTGCACAAGAAAGATATTCCCAACTACAATATTGCCCATCCAGCCCTAGCCTCTTAATCAACAGCCTCAACCCAAAATGCATTATTCTTAGGAGCTCAGCAATTACAGTGATTAGTGACATCAGATTAATGCACAATCTAAAACTTCAACAATCAGCCCCTACAATATTCATGTTCATGTACTGAATTGAACAATAGTCAGTCCATTCCAAGAGTTCACAGTTCCTGGGAATGAACTCTACATAAGTGTGCAAGAGCTGAATGGTTGTTCAGGTGTTCTGCTGGGTCACAGTAAAATCAAATCCCTATTTTTTAATAAACTTGCAATCATCACCGTATGTTTGGACTATTTGGAATTCTTCATGACAATGATAGAGAGAGAGAAAGAGATGGACAGTGTCTTTTTTTCCATGTGATACTGTCTGTCCATTACTGGTGCAAAATGCTACAATTTTCCAAAAATGCCTCAGCATGCATGTGCTGTATTATATTAGAAAAATAGTAACTTCTACTAAAGCGCTGGATGTATTAAACACATGGAGCATGATGCAAAATTTAACTTAAATGGTAAGTTCTGTTGTAGCATAAATATCAAATGATTTACATCTTCTGATTGGTGTTTGTGTTCTGAATAAGATTAGACAATAAGCAAGTATGCATGTATGTATGTATTGTATTGTATTGGAATAGTGTTTAATAGCTCCAGCCACGCACAGGACCCAATAGTACTAGGTGCTGTACAAACACAGAACAAAAAGATGGCTCTTGCCCAAAAGCAAGGGTA
>ML677359.1:14858358-14875110 GCA_007922305.1 Dermatemys mawii | reverse complement strand
TTAATTCCTTACTTTGTTCCTGGTCACTGAAAAAAAGGAAGGCAGTGTGCTTTTTTAAAGCAAGAATGGAGGGGGAGGCAGACAGGCTATTCAAGCCAGCCACATAAGCAGCAGGCATAGCAACATAGTGTGTCCCATGGGGTGGAAGCTTTGGGCTGTGAGACCTTCTCACCATGTCTTGATGTTTGTAGAAGGAGATCGCAATCTATACAGCAGCCCAAGAAGCTCTTGAAAATAAGCATGCCAGCAATTTAATAACACCATTTTTAGAAAACAAACTCCACTTTTCCTAAGATTCAGTAAGAGAAAGAAGGCAGAGAGCTATGGGGCAACAGCCAGCACACAACTCCTCACCACTGCAGCAACACACAGCTAAACAGTCATGTATTTATTTTTCTGTAAGTGTATTTGGTGGAGTAGAATGTAAATTCTCTGGCACTATGATAGAGCCTGAAGAAAGACTGCGCTCCCCAACTCTCCTGGTCCAGATGGGGAAAACCCCACAAATTCCAGTCATAGAAATAAATACTTTAACTATCTGGTGTAGGATCTGAATGGCTTTCTGAATCGGTAAGTGCTTATCATATGTCTCTGTTATTTCTACACTCTGTAATGTCGGCTTTCTGAAAGTCAGAGACAAAGTAAGATAGATACTACAAGTAGCAGAGTGGCTGCACTAAGAAACCAAGAATCTGTGGTACATCCAGATTTATGGTAGATGATGGCAGTAAAATGAAAGCAAAACTACTTGCAGTGTTTGCAATGTTGCCCATTACTGTGTTTGTCCTTTTTTCTTGGTTAGCTATACCTGAGAGGAAAAAAGGGGAAAGTGTTGCTTATACATAGTTTTAAGAGACACTTTTTGACGGTAAGGTCAATCAGACTGGTTTACCTAGCTGAGGTGTTTATGAAAAAAATAACTCAATGTCTTTAAGGAATGGTTAGCTACATTTATGAGAAAGGTGTGTGTTGAATCCTTCCTGCTTCATAGAAGTCTTGGCCAAGATGACCCAGGAGGCTCCTTCTGAGTCTATCAACTGTGATTTCATGACTGATGCTTTCTTTTACAGTATTTTCAAAATACAAAGCACTGTTGTAACCTTTAATGTGATACACAATGTAACTTCAATGCAATATCTTACAGTAAATGGCTTTCCAGCAGCACAGGATTCTTGTGCTCTGGGAAGAAAACAAGGAAAAGTAGCAATGCCGTATTCCTGTAAAGACACAACATTTAAGGTATTTCCTGCTATTGGGCATAGGCTGTGCACTCCTTACTCATGCTGGCAGATGCTTAACCTAGGTGAGTAGCTCGACTCAGGTCAATGGCACCAGTAAGAATAAAGGTTGCCCAATCTGGCCCTTCATTACGTATTTCCAGAAGAGCTTAAAATTTAGTAGGTAGTTTCCAGGGACAACCCCCACACCCTGGAAGAGCTCATATTCTGAAGATGGATCCTCAACTAGTCTTTGGCTTTGAGAGGCAAGGTGGACCAGTGATCAGGGTACTAGGCTAGAAACTGGGAGTCTTGGGTTCCAGTCTCTGCTTTGCATCAGACGTCCTGTGTGACCTTGGGCAAGTCACTTAGCTTCTTTGTGTCTCAGTTCCCCATCTTCAAAACAGGGACAATAGTAGATATTATAGAAACGGGGGACAAATATGTGCCCAAAGCTGAACTGGCCACGTGAGGATTCTCCCTGTGTACAAGAATGACCTGTGCTGTACAGCATACGGAGTAACACTTTTGCTTTCTCTTCCCCTGAGACAGGAGCACTACCAGCATCTGCAGCTATCACAATGGGCCGAATGGAGTGGTGATCAGCTGGTGTAATGCAGAGCAGCCTGAAGGCAGGAAGGAGGAGCTGCAGATTGGAAGCAACATATCTGCGCATCCGCTAATATGGGGGGTGATGAAATTGCCACCCACTATATTATTGAGCAATTTTTTGATGAACAAAGGGTTTGTACAATATAAGGGTGTAAAAAAATAAGGGTGAAAAGGGGACAAGGATGGCTGTTTTGTCATTGATTGGAGTCTTTGTACCATTCTGATACCATTCAAGAAGGTCTCACACCTGATCAGCAGATAAAGCAAAATCCCAAGCAAATAAACAACCACTCCAGAATATGACACTTCCAGAGCACTTTTCTGAGAGTGAAGGAACTGTTGGGCAGAATGTTGTTAGAGTACCCTTACATTTACTATGTAAAGGCCTCTGAGGAATAGATCCTTGGCAACATTTTCTCCTACTTGAATCAAAGATACCTCCTCAAAGGCAGCTATTCTCCCACAGAGAGTGGCTTGCTGAAGAGCACTGAAGATAGATCTTCCTGAGGATAAAGGTCTCACAAGTCAGAGAGGATTAGTGAAGTACCTGCACATGTGTCATTAGGGGACAGGAAGAAAAGTGTAAGGGGAAAAACTTACAATAAAGGTTTTAAAAAACCACTTATGAAGGTAAGTTATTGCAGCCAGAGTGGGAGACTGGGATCAGATGTTTTAATGTCCTTCTTGCCTAATTCATTACATGGATTTAAATATCTTAACTGAACTCTGAGGCTCCAATCATGAAGTCTGGTCTGCAGGACCCAAGGGACAGTGAGACCAAGAAGACAGTGCCTTTCAGAGTGAATCATCGCAATCACCATCTTGGAGCCTCCGTGTTGGGAGCAGAAACCAGAACAACCACTAGCTCCTTTTTTCTAACATGACAGGCCAGATTTTTAAGCACACTGGTTGCTATTTCCCTGTCTCATAATTTTGTGGAAATAGTTCGGTGTCTACATATCTCATGGGGCCTTATTTTGTTAACAGTTTTCCTATTCCACCCCACTCCTGCCCCTCACCCTCACTGAAATTCTGTCAAACTTTTTACATTTGAAAAATTCCAACCAGCTGTTATCATGACATTGTTGCTGCTTCTTTTTATCCCTTTCTTTATCCCTGGGTCACTATCTGAAGTAAGATGTTGACTGGGATGGCTGCTTTCACCAAAACTGATTTTGCGTCAAGTGGAGGTTTAAAAGCCAATTTGGTTAGTGATCTCTGTTATCGTACAGAGCAATCTGTGGTGTGAAGATTTCGTTTCCTTGTATACAGTATATAGAATTCCTGGTGGACAAGCAGCTCTCTAGTCTCATATGTATTCAACAGCTGGATTCCACCTAAAAATCAGGGTCAGTACAAGGATGGAGTGTTGAGTCTTTCCTGGGCTGATCCTTCCAAATGTTTGAGAGGGCTGAACTGTTTGAAAGTAAAATATTCTTGTTGCATTAAGGTGTTGGTTTATGTCAGAATCATAAAAAATGATGTCAACTAAATCAACTTTCTCGCCTGAAGTCTTGGTTATTTACTATAAGAACACACATCTGAAGAACTAGGTTCAGCCTGGCTTCTCCTGTACTGTAAGTCAGACAATTAACTGATTTAATGCCCCTGTCTCTCTGGAATTTTCCTTTCTAAAGATTTGTATTTTGTTCAAATTTCATATGAATTTCCACTTTAGTCTTTAGAAGCTATAGACACTTAAAGTCTCTTTTGGGCAAAACACGGTGTTGGGGGATTATATTTTGGGTAATCTTCAGATAAAGGGCTGAGAAAGCTGTGAGGGAAAGTGGTATTTCCACACCAGGTAGCTATCTACAGACCTTCTCTACCTTCTCAGTGGCAGCCCAGCTCTGGGCAGCCAGAAGGGGCATGATCAGGGAAGAGTGAAGAAGTTGGAGAACAGCAAGGCAGTGTAATTTATGATTCATGGCTAGGCTGTGCATCAGGTGTAGACCAGCCATTAAGAGCACAGCACTTGCTCAAGCACTGCAGTTCTGGAAGTTTCTCAGCTACTGTGCTGATGAAGACTATGTAAGGACTAGACTACAATATTGCCATGACTGACTGGTAGGTGGCTGGGAGTGGACATTCTCAATGGCCAGACAACTGCCCACACAGTATTGGCTTTTCCTATACACCTGCACATAATCAATGTGAGAAATTATGTCCACGTCCCCTAGTATTTCATAAAACCTGTTGGTCCTGAGGGGACAATGTAGAGGCCAACTGCTCTTTCAATGCTGCAGAAGGTTAGAGAAGAATGCTTGTTTTCTCTGTCATTTACATGGGAAGGGGGAGTGTTTGTCCCTAAGGCAACTGTTTTAAACTTTCTTCTAGCTGAAACAGATAGCGTAAAGTGATACATTGTTACTCAAAACAAGGGGATGCTGTGATATAAAGGTAATTGTTTTTTCTGTCTGTTTTATGCAGTGTCAAAAATGTCCAAGTGCTTCCAGAATGTGTTTTTGTGTATCTGCAACAATGACAATGCATGTAAAAGAGGAGTCTCCTCCGTTTGTTGGGCTGGCTGCCAGACTAGCAGCACAAGCATGTGGCTGGGAAAAAGATCCTGTTAATATTCATCTGATAACTGGCTTGTTGAGAGCATGGGAAAATTAGGCTATATTCTTTTAGGACAGTTAAACCACCCTGTGGCTAAAACTCAAGGAAGAGTGGTAAACAATGAGAGAGGACATAGTTCTCCCCATATCCTCCTCACACATTCACACACAACCTATAACAGTTTGGGGGACTTCTGATTTTCATAAAGGGTTATCTGCTGAAAAATAATTTCTACAACTGAGCTATTCCTCTGACTCCTGGACCTTTCCTCTCTGCAGCTTCATTGTCAAGACATTCAGATACCATAGAGAGGAGAGTTTTATAAGAATGTAGATAGACAGTCACAGTCCATGGATCTATTGATGGACAACTACTTTAAACAGAAAAAAATGGGGGAGGGTAGATATGCCATGTTAAAGATACCTAAGTAAAAAAGATAAAAACTCATGGATGTACTTGAGATTCCAGCATCCTTGGCTGTTTGGAAGAGGGATGGATAACCATAACCTAGATTGTAGCTTTTTGGGGACAAGGGAATGTGTTTCCTTGGTACATCACTTGAAATAATAAGCATCACGTGTAAATAATAACAATAATAATAGCATCCAGCGTGACAACAGACTTTTTCCAGACCAGTTTGATCCTACTCTAAAACCAACCACAACACAGAGTGAAAATAAAAATATTATGCAGCTACTTATAATGATCTCAAAGCACTTTAGAAGTATAAATTAATCTATCCAACCAAAATATTATACAGCAGGCAGGTATCATTATGTCCATTTTATTGATGGGGAACAGGCACCTTAAGGTTAGATACAGTTAGCCAGGTATAATGCCTAACCTCAGGCTTTAGACCAATGAGTGAAGGGAAATAAGGGGACTTGATTTGATCCTGAGGACTGTGGCCAAAATCTCAGGATTTTTGGTGGCACTGTAACAAAATGTCACAATGTCCCACTGCCTGAAGTTTTGCAACAGGAAGAGTGATGCTGAATAGAAAAGAAGAGCCATAGCAAGATGAATCCTATCTGGGCAGATTGCAAAGAAGATTCTTGTTGAATGTTTGCACCCCTTCATTACTCAAATTCACCGGAGGGAAGAGAGAATGTTGACATCCTGATTTTAAAAATAAATCATGGAGAGTCCAATGCATTGCAATGCTGAGCACCTTTAACACCCACTGGAGAGCACTTGGTATGTTGCAAGATCAATCCTTTGATATTAATTGTTTTTTTTTAAATCATCCCTCACCCACCAATATTCTAGAAAGGATTCCATGGGGTGGGGAATTATAATTGAGAGGCAAAACAGAGATTACAACCCAGGAGTTTAGGCTACCAGCCCCCTGCTGTAATTGATAAATGATCCTCGTTAAGAGTCAACAAAACTGGGGGATGCAGAATAGAAGTATGCTCATACATCTGCTATCCTGGTAATTCTGCATGCGTACGTTGACTGTTCTTCAATGTACTTTATGTTTGTGTGAAGAAAAATGAGTTTCAGAAAAGAGAAAAATAAGAACTTTCAGGATCATCAGAACCCTGACTACATACATTACCAATGGAGAATAAGCTTCTGAACTCTTTTTTTAAACACTCCAGATATGTAATTTAATGCAAGTCTAATGACAGTCTCGAACATACAGCTGTAATTGAAATTCTTCAAGCTCTGCACTGTGACAAGAGCTCACAAGCTACCAGCGGGGTCGTCCATTTCCCCCGCTTTTGCAAGGAAAAGAAAAGGAGGAAAAAAGAAAAAGAAAACCCTCTTGTACTTATGTTGCTATTGATGTGTAATATACAATAAAAAAACAGTTAAATTTCAATTACCCACAGGTAATTATAATTTTATTGTTTGACTGTAGTAGGGGGATTTTTATAATTCCCAAGACTAATAATTTTCTATAATTTTACAGGTTGTCAAATAAACTATTAAAGATTATCTTTGAAAAGGATTCTGCAATTGTAAGGACATATCATACTGTTCATGTACATTATTAGTAATTAGAGATCCCTGGATAGTGAAATATCTGCACTGTATGCTAGCTGTTGGATACCATATTTTCTCGCAGCCTCCTGCAATCTTGAACCGATGCTTTCAAACTTCTCATCCAATGCAACCACTGTAGCTGAATGACATCCAAACTTTTATTAATATTCACTGAGTCTCATTAAGCAATTCTGGTGTGTTCGATAAGTTCCATCTGTGCCTGTGGATGTAAAAGGGTAACAGCAAAGGCAAACCGTTCCACCCCAACTCAGTGGAAACAGGCCCCAAAGGACTGATTCTGATCACAGCTGGAGGCCGGGGGTGAAGCTCACAGTGAATGGGGAAGGGGCTGTAGAAGAGGGAGCTACTGAGACATGGTGATGCCTTGTACCCCTTCCTCATGGCAGCTACTGACCTGTACTTAAGGTAACCAGATGTCCTGATTTTATAGGGACAAACCTGATTTTTGGGTCTTTTTCTTATATAGGATCCTATTACCCCCCATCTTTCATGATTACTATCTGGTCACCCTACCTGTGCTCCCCACACCCCGTCCTTGGCAGCTGGTGCCCTCTGCGCCTATGCCCCTTTGCCCCTCACAACTTGCTCAGGTGCTGGTGCCTTGTCCCTGGCCCCAACCTGGTCTCTGTTACATGTGTTCTGAATCCCACCCCTCTCCCAGACCATGTGTCTCTGACAGATGCATCTTAGCTGCTCTTCAGCATCTGGCACAATCTTGTTTATCTTGGTGGCCACTCCCAGTCCCGCGGCCGGGTCCCACTCTCATCTCTGTGAAATATTATGTGGACAGAAAACAAAGCGGAGAGGGGCTGGAAACGTAATCAGCTCCCTAATATTTCCATTGTGGTGGCATTATCTCCTCCTGTCCTCGCATTTCTGCCACCATTGGCTCACAGTCACACCAGTGCAAATCAGGACTAACACCAATGAAATCATTGGCCCAAACGCAAATGGTTAGTGGATATGATTCATTCTGAGCATAGATGGATACATTATTTTACCAATAACCCACCTCATCCTAGGAAAATTCTAATATTCATTGATACGAATTGCAAATACAGTCGGGCTATCTTAAAATCTGCACTTGGTCTGAGTGAAAACCTCCAGCAGACAGAATGGTTGGTATCAGAATAACAGTTTCTCCAGCTGGAATTACTGCATTGGCTCCCTTCGTGGATGGGGAGTTCCTGCAGCAGAAGCGGGGAGGAGTTATTATTATTTGTGTTTCATAATGCCAGGGGTAGATTACAGCTCGGGGTTACAGTCAGTCCTAGCAGCAGAGTAGCAGCAAGAGTGACGTGAATTGCTGAACACAGTATCCAGCCAGCCAGAATCAGAAATTATGGGGGTTCCCTGGCCCAGTCACCTGGAAATTTGCGTCTAAAGTGACAAGGAGAGGTCATTCTGTGCACCATTGTGACATTCATAATCAAATCTCCAGATAACTTTACCTTGTGCTCTAGTGTCCCCATTACCCAGTGATATTACAGCCATCCAGTGAGTGGACAGCAAATGTTCCTGTTTCTCTCCTCTGACGAGAAAAATCAAATAACCAGCAATTACCAGGTGAGACTCCCCTGCTTTCTCTATGTATATTGTCTTGCAAGTGGTAATATTTAGCCTGATTCCTTCAAGCCCATGTTGGAGTACTAGGACAGGGTGGTAGGACGAGGAGGAGAATCCACTACATCATATACGCTCCACAAATAGGGACTGTCTCAGAGGGCAGTAAAAGTGAAACATTGCTCAAGGGACTAAAGAGTTCCTGAGATTGTTGGTATATTGCCCGAGGAGCCATCAAAGGCACTATTTTTACCTGATGACCATTTTTTTACAGCTACTGCCCCGGGAGACAGTAATTATTTGTTTTACTAGCCTCTTAGGTTGTTACGTGCTGAAGCCCCTATTCTGAGGGGAACTTCAATGCAGAAAGATTTCTCGATGTGCTGAAATCTCTCTGAGCAGAGGGATTTCAGTGCCTGAAGATTCTGATGCAGAAGATGTTATGGGTCTGATTTTTTTGTGGGGCCTCCATCTGACCTCCATTTGGCCACATGCCATTTTGCACATCTGTCTAAGTGCACACACACACACAAACACAGAGTTATCAATCTTGACATCAAAATGCTATCTGCGGTTATTAGGATACAGGCTAGAGGTCAGCTCCTGGGGCATACCAGAGTTGCACTCTGTGCAGCTCAGAAGGGTGTGTTTACAAAGATGCTTTTAAGCCACCTTATGTCCTGCCCTCACTCCTCCAAGGGGCTCTTCTAGCAGCTGGACCTTGCCAGAGTGCTGGGGCACTCAGGCCATGCTTCATACACCAGGAGACGGGGTGGCATAAATCCCCCAGCTGGGGATTTCCTTTACACAAGGGAGATGTGGAGGGGTTGAACTGAGCTGCTTTTAAGGCTGTACTGAGCTATTGGAGCAGCACAGAACAGCTGTAGAGCAGGGAAGGATGAGATCTATCAGACTATTGCTCTCTACTTCCTCTAAGGAAGACAACAGCCCAACTTTTAACTGATCAGCTTTCTTATCAAAATCCAAGGGTACAATAGAGATATACATCAAATTGATACATTTTTGTGTGTGTCTGTTTTGCTCTCCTATAAATAGAGGTATGCCATATGATGTTGGGGGTGGGGAAAGGCAGGTGAATGCCATGTTATAAACAGCCCTTCTCTAAGATGAGTTTAATTATTATTATTATTATTTTGCCTTTTATGACTACCCCCCCTGCAATCTCCATTGGGCTGCACCTCGTATTCCAGCAATTTGGCATTTAGAACACACACACACAGAGCATTCAGTATGCTTGAAGATACACTGAAACGATTTTTGTTGGCTAGCATATGATACCACTACACAGTATATCTCTCGCTTTCTCTTTCTTTCTAATTTTTCTAGATGTATCATTCTTCCCCCACAACACACTTTCTGTCACAAGTGGAACCTCAGAGACAGAACTAGTGAAACATTCTCACAATTGGCTATTGACGCAATTAAAGAAAGTAGAATTAACTGATAAAATTAAAGTTCTGCTTTTCCAATGTCTGTCATATGAATACAAATATTGTCAGTCCCCATTATTAATTAATATAATTATTAATATTCCTAATACCTGCATATTTTGATGAAAAGTTACCCTTAGCTCAGGAGTATAATTGTTAAATCAAGTAAATGGTAAATAGCAGTTAAGGAAGTCTAACGTATTAATAGTAAATGGCAGTTAATCCAAGGATTAGATTTTTACCAGTACATAATCACCTTTTCATTTGTTCATCCACATAAAATGTCTTCCACCTATTCCAATTCTTGCCTATTTATCCTTGCAGTATATGGTTTTCAATAATTTTAAAAGAAGATAATAAATAAATATTCTTAGCTGTTGCCTGCTTTACTTCAAGATAAGCCATTGTGATAAGAGTTATGTGCCCTAACCTAAAGGCAATGTCAGGATCAATTATCTCACACTGGAAGACCTAATGCAAGATACTTTTGTGATCAGAATAATATGTGTAACATCATAAAGCCTTTGTTTTAATGTCGAGGAAAGCAAATCCACTTTCTCTAGATTACCTGACACATTGTTTCTCAATTCTGAATGTCACAGATTATTCTAATAATAAATAGAATCCGTTGTTGTGATGTGGCCATTTAAGCAGGTTTTCCTGGTATAACAACTTAAAGTGCCTAATGGAAATGGAAATGGATTGGAGCTATTTTCTAGAATTCTTTGTCATCATATCTGCTTTCTCCATTCACTGCTGGGTGGAATGCAAATACTCACCTGAAGGTTTGAGGGTTTGGGTTCAAAAGTGTCCAAGTTCCAAGTGTCAAGCTGGCGTGTCATTCCAAGTTTAAATCTCTGCATGTTTGGTCAAGTTCAGGATTAAAGCACATTATCTGTGCAAAGAGCCTCTTTTGGTGTTCATTCCCTTTTTCTCGTGTATAACTATACCACATGACAATGAACCCTGTCAAGTGAAGGGGTTTCTCCAGATTAAAACCCACCTATCGCTAAATCCAGACAACAAGTGATCCCCTGCCAAACGGCCTAGCAGTGGAGTCTTTATTCCATATTGTAAGGGCATCAGAACCCTTGTGGAGAATTACCATTGACTCTGGCACTACTGAAATATCATCCATAGTGGGATGTGCATATCTCCATCATGCCGAAAACAAACTAATGCACAGTGGTGAGAAACACTGGTACGAGTTCCTCATTCTGTGGGAACATGATCAAAGGGGACCAAAACCACTGGTACAGTCTATCCACCCATAGCATCAGCCTAGTAAGACAATCCCTTCACCCGCTTCCATCTTTTTCACCAATTCTTTGTCGTGTAAGGGAAGGGCAATTTGGGGAAAGGCAGGGAAGTGGGAGAGAAGCAGGAAATCTTTAATCTACTCTCTCTTCTCCATCTCTTCAAATACGTGGCGCTTGTCAATTTTCATTAAACATGAGCAACACAAAAACTTAACGATATATCCTCCAGTTAAAAAGCCATCTGAAACAAAGCTCAGACTGTTTCCCATGTGTGAGTAAGGATAATCACAAATAATAATTATTATATGAATACAGGACCATAAAACACCAGGAAGGGATCTCTGTGGCTATAACTTTAGAAAGAAAACAAACGAAATAAAATTTGCATTAGGAAAAGTCAAATACATTCGACCATTCACTACAATCTCTATAGTATCAACAGGTGAAATCCTGACCCCATTGAAGTATATGGGAGTTTTGTCACTGACTTCAGTTGGAACAACAATTTCCTTACATGTATTCAGTTACTGGACTTATTTATTCAACAGCTGACTATAGTCCACTGTATAAGCCATGAGAAAAAGGAAACATACCCAGATGTTGAACCCTCAGCTGCAGTTGGTCAGAATTTTTTTATTTCTATGCACATTTTGGAGTTTTTCCTAAACACTCAAAAACTGGAAGATTTGTATCTGAATGCAGAAAGATTTCTGCCAAAAACCAAGAGATTTTGGCTGAAAACCTTTAGGATTTGGCTGAAATATTTTGATGAAAAAACAAACGTTTGGGTGAAAAGCTGACATTGTTACCAAAAGATTCATTTAGTCAGAATCTCAATTTTCCACCAAAAACTGTTTCAATGGAAAATTTTCAACCAGCTCTACCCTTCGCCTGCTGTGTTGTTATTATTAATTACTATTAATTATTATTATTTGTATTCCATTAGTGCCTACTGTCCTCAACTGAGTTCGGGTCCCCACTGTGCTACATATTGTGCAAGCTGGAGAAAGAAAGAATCTCTGCCCGAGTACCATACATTCTAAGGAAAACAATCACATGCTTAAGTCCATTAGGTGTTTTGCTGAACAGAGATGCTTTCCTGAACTGGGGCCAAAACAGAGACGAGACAGGGGAAAACAGAGGCACAGACAGTAAAGTGGCTTTCCTACAGTCACATTGCAGATCGGTGGCAGAGCTGGGGTTAGAAAGCAGCGCTCTTAACTCCTCATCCATGGCCTCTACTCACTGGGCCATGCTGCTTCTTAAGTAACAGCTTAGTAGTTTTCTCTTTGCTGTGGGCAATAGAATACACTCTTCCAGGCAGGCCAGGCTGGGAAGCTGTGATAGCTTGCACAATGAAGAGTCATTTTTGCTACTTTTGAGAAAACCTGTGAGTTAACTAGATCAAGTCAGTTAACAAGATAAAGAAAGATGGCCATGAATTAACTTTAACATTGACTAACAGCTATTACATACTGCTCTACTGCATTTTTTTTCACAACTAGACCATCCCCAGCCTTTATAAATCAGTCAAATGTCAACTAGTGATCTAATGGGAATTTTATGTGTTAAGCAAATACAATCTTTGTTAAACACAATAGTGCAAATTGTGGACTTTAGCCAAAGCCTTTATGAACTGTTTCACTATGGCACAATAGTCACCTTTTATGTACATGTGACACTGTGGTCTAATTGATCCTGCAAGTCTTTACTGGGTTAGTGCAAGTCCAGTGAACTCAAGTCCAGCCAGCTGCTGGCTCTTCTGTCCGTCTCTGTCACTGATATCTCACTGGCCCAACAGAAGTCACAAATAATTGTAGACCAGAAAATGGGAAGTCTTTTTAAAATATCAGGCCCTAAAGGTACTTTTCAAAAACATGAAAGGATAATCCTTGTGGTCCAGTCAACACTCCCTCTCTTCCTAAAACAGGTTCGAATGTCGAAAGCTTAATATGAGCTGTTTTGGAGAACAAGAGCAGTTGCTGCCTGTGCCTGCATTCTCATTGCACTAATGGTATCTAATCCATTGCTTTATAAAGTGCTTGGGATACCCCCAGTATGGAAGGGGCTCAGTGAAATCACACTCTTATTTCTTCCTTCCTTCATAGCTACAAATTCTCATTAAGTGCAACTAAAGTTATCTGGTGTAGCAAATCTGTATCTACTGACGATGTGGCTGCAAAGGCGGACAGGTCCTTACTCTCATTAGGGGATTCATTTTATCTTCCCAAGGATTAATGCGATCAAAAGCAAAACTCAGGGACAAAAGAAGAGAAGCACAAATCAACAGCAGGAATCACCCACAATCTTAGCCCATCTAAATGAGCTTGATGGGAAGATGTTCTCAACACCCGCTGTAGGAGTGATGAGGTACCCATTGGATACAGGTTTAAGTAACTCAGTGCTTCTTGCAATAATTGCAGTAAAATCAATGTATACATGGAAGAGGACCAGGAGCAAGAGGAATAATGTTTGACAGTATAAGATTCATTATGTGCCTTTATTCCAAAATCTACTGCTAGTTTGTAATTAGTCCTGCTTTTGCTGCTCATTTCATCCATGTGTACAATGAACCACATTCCATCACATCAATCAGATTTCCAGTGCACCAGATACACACCATCTGATATTCTGTTGTAACAGTCACAAAGCCAGTGGTCTGATATTGCAAGTGCGCAGTACCCACCTTTTCACTGAACTTAATAGGAACTTCAGGTGCTCAGCCCCTCTGAAAATCTAACCCAGAAGCCACTTTTTGTTTCTTGTGGATGTGTACACTGACTTTTCTTTTCATAGTTCCATTTGTTAGTCTGCTATGTACCATAAATAAAAATACATAGGTCTCTGACCATCATTAAACTTGTAATTCAATCCGAGGGTCCTGATAATATGTCTAAATGGCTCAAGTGTCACTCTATGTTTATCAGGACCTCTCAATAGAATTACAGCCTAGTAATGGCTACACGCCCATGTGTTATCCTCTCTGTAATGATAAATAATCATAATAATCTACTCCAGCTTTCATGGTGACACTAACATTTGAATAGGCCCCCTAGCTATTCTTATTGTGTACAGTTCTTATATCAGAGTGCTTTCTCCCCCTCATTCATCTTAAGAGCAAACCCTGCTTCTCATTCAGACACACTCTAATCTTTCCATTTCTATTACAATACTTCGTTAATTTGGACTATCTCATCGCTTTGCAGTTTTGAAGTAGAACAGAAATGAAGAACACTCAAATTTGCTGTAACCTTTGCTAGGGAGGTGCTGTTTCTCTAAATATTTTAGATATTTCTCTCCCTCTAGTGCACCATCATGTTTCAGCTCCCAAGAGCCGTAGATATTTATTCAGTATCCTCCTACCTCCACCATCATAAAAATCTCTCTCATAACAAATAGCTCACTCTGAACATTGCTTGTCACTGAAAAGGCTCTTCAAGAAGCACATGCTTTGCAATATGGGGTATCCCCTGCTCTGTTGCAGGCACTTTATAGAGTTTTACTGAATCCATCTCATTCAATTTAGAGGGTAAGTATATGTCATCTTAATAGTTTTACCACATCTTATTGCAAATGTCTGACTGCTTATGCTGCATACTTAGAGACTCACTATTCCATTGCCTCTTCAAATGAATACTACTACTTAAACATAGAGAAAGATGTGTGTCTTTCAAAAGATTTAAGGAGTTCAGCTGTCAATAGTGGCTTAACAGTCTGCTGCTAAAAATCTCAGATACCAACAGTGATGGGTGCAGTATAAAGAATAAAAGTAGATCAGAAATACCCATTCAAATAATAATAGATGCAGATCCAATAATTTATAAAAATCAAAATGTAATGCATAATATTAACGTATATCTCATCTCTTCATGTCATAACACATCATGTTATGTTATTTCCTGCCATATAATGTGTAACATGATGTAATGCCAGTCACACTTCAGAAAATATTACAAAGTGAGAAATGATCCTTGTTAGCAATTTGGAATGTCAGTATCTGATCCAAATGTATTGTGGCTTGAGATGGTGGGAAGGGATCAACCTCGCAACAGTGTCAGGCCAATTCTTCTTATTTCCATCTGATTATCCATTAGATGCCCATTTGTTAGTTTCAAGCTCCACTTAATTCTTTTTGTGCACAAGTCCTTTTTCGTGCAAAAGAAACGGCATTTTTATGGCAAGCAAATTAGTGAAAACAGGCCCTTAGAAGTACATAATAAATGCATATTAGTGAGACAGAAAATTAGAAAATGGCCACCTGCCAGCAGCCAAATAAATTTTAGAGCCAATGCATTTCCTGTCAGGATATCTTATTGCAAGAATTTAATATTTATTAAAAATATTTAAATAATAAGAGTGTTAAATGTTTTCTCCAGTAGTGAAAATGCTCATTGCCACATAGATGAGAGGATATTGTGATACAATGTTTATTAAAATAATTTGATTTTATTAGGCTGCCATCCACAATAAATGGACCGATGCAGTTAACACAAGAGCTATTGTGGATATGGGAGATTTGTTAATAACACAAGGTAAAAACATTCTGTTCTGAGCTGTATTCAGTTATGAAGCATGCACAAACTTTCATTAACTTCCTTAGAACCAATTATTTTCTAACCTTATTTTCTTTTAAAGCTATGCCTCTATGTTTTGTTAGCCAGTTTGTTTGCTTGCTTTTTAAGGCATCATTAAGATCAAATTAGGTTTAGCTTTAATTTACATACTAGTAAGCTTAATACATATAACAGTCAACAAAATATTATGGCTGTAGGTAGATCCTTTCACAGAGCACCATGTAGTGGTAATAATATATTGAGACCACTATACCTTTCTAGTAGGGCTGTCAAGTGATTAAAAAAAATAATCGCAATTAATCGCACTGTTAAAAAATAATTGTGATTAATTGCACTGTTAAACAATAATAGAATACCATTTACTTAAATATTGTTGGATGTTTTCTATATTTTCAAATATATTGATTTCAGTTACAACACAAAATATGTGTACAGTTCTCACTTTATATTTCTTTTATTACAAATATTTGAACTGTAAAAAACAAAAGAATTAGTATATTTCAATTCACTGAAGAAAAGTGCCATAGTGCAATCTCTTTTAATGAAAGTTGAACCTACAAATGTAGAATAATGTACAAAAAATAACTGAATTCAAAAATAAAACAATGTAAAACTTTAGAACCTACCAGTCCACTCAGTCCTACAAGTCCCTTCATACTTCAACCACCATTCCAGAGGACATGGATCCATACTGATGATGGGTTCTGTTCGATAACAATCCAAAGCAGTACTGACCGATGCATGTTCATTTTCATCACTTCAGTCAGATGCCACCAACAGAAGGTTGATTTTATTTTATGGTGGTTCAGATTCTGTAGTTTCCCAATCAGAGTGCTGCTCTTTTAAAATATCTGAAATTATTCTCCACAACTCATCCTTCTCAGATTTTGGAAGGCACTTCAGATTCTTAAACCTTGGGTTGAGTTTTGTATCTATCCTTAGAAATCTCACATTGGTACCTTCTTTGCATTTTGTCAAATCTACTGTGAAAGTGTTCTTAAAATGAACATGTGCTGGGTCATCATCTAAGACTGCTATAACATGAAATATATGGCAGACTGTGGGTAAAACTAAACAGTAGACATACAATTCTCCCCCAAGGAGTTCAGTCACAAATGTAATTAATGCATTATTTTTTTAATGAGCTTCATCAGAATGGAAGTATGTCCTCTGGAATGGTGGCTGAAGCGTGAAGGGGCATATGAACGTTTAGCATATCTGGCATGTAAATATCTTGCAGTGCTGGCTACAAAAGTGCCATGCAAATGCATGTTCTCACTTTCAAGTGACATTGTAAATAAGAACAAGGTGGAGTTGGGTGTCATTTTAAAGACTAACAGATTTATTTGGGCATAAGCTTTTGTGGGTAAAAATTCCACCTCTTCAGATGGATCTGAAGAAGTGGAAGTGACAAAGAGTCCTGTGGCACCTTAAAGACTAACTGAAATTTTTTCAGAGCATGAGCTTTCGTGGGCTAATACCCACTTCATCAGATGCATGC
>ML677359.1:14790748-14853358 GCA_007922305.1 Dermatemys mawii | reverse complement strand
CAGGATTTCATTCTTAGCGTCAAATAGATGTGTGCTGAGCAGTGAAGTGGCTTGACCAGTCCAGAAACTCAAACATCAAGGTTTGACCTACACTCAGTTGAACACCAGTTTAACTAAATCAGTTTAGATATAGATTTATTTAAAGCAAAGCAACCCCATTTGTATGGACACACTTGTATGTATTAAGAATGTGCAATTGTGATTTACCATAATTTTTTTCTTTAAGTGAAATGAAACAAATTGATACAGGAGGACACTGTACATCCCAAACCTGCTCAGAAGAGGGGTTTATTACCAGCACTGGATGCTTTGTGAATAATCCCTCTGCTCACTTGTGAGATTCACGAAATATTTTGAATGCTGACTAGAGTCACAAGTAATGCCCATTGCACGCTGAAATTGTTTAAATGCTGGATGTTGTGACTACTGTTTGACCAGGTCATTTTAAATTACTGTATTCTCATAGTATCTGAATGGGGGATCAGGGTGACCAGACAGCAAACATGAAAACTCGGGACAGGGTTGGGGGTAATAGAAGCCCATATAAGAAAAAGACCCCAAAATCCAGACTGTCCCTACAAAATTGAGACATCTGGTCACCCTATGGGGGATAGATGGAGAAGGAACAGCTGTGGTATATTTCAGAGGGTTGTGGGCAGCTGTCCTCTCCACTACTATGCATTAAATCTCTGCTCCCTGTCTTAGATCTTATATGTTCCAGCATCTGTCTCTGAAGTGATCAAAGGGTAGTAGAAGATTACCCGGTATAAGGATGAGGATCATAGTCTGGCTTCCTAGTGAATTGCTGGCTCTCTGCTTCTCATATATGTTTTGCTGACTACAGTCTAGATTGAGCTTTTAGGCTCAGTCCTTTGTAAAGGGGAACGCACAGCTGGGCTATCCCAGGAAGAGGCTTGGGACGGAATTGTCACTCCCTTCTGCCAACTGGCTCTACTGGGCTTGACCCAGTCCTTTCCCCATCTCTCTCCACTTGACAGAAGGAGGAATATCCAGTGCATGGCACTTAGGAAGCATTAATGTGGACGATAGAGAGTTGGGGAGTGTATATGTATGGTGGGGGGAAGGCACATCTGACTCCTCCTTACTGCCCTGAACAGCTACATTCACATAGGTCACCAATCCAGCCCTACATTTGTAATGCACAGTGGATATAGAGAAGTGGAAAGGGTAATCGTTGACTCTGAAAAGGTTTCTCCTAAGAAAAGGTAGTGTCATGAGCAGTGCCAAATTGGAAGGATGCTATCTTTAATTGGCATCACGGAAGGCTGCGTGTGGTCTGCATGCTCTTTGGTTTTATAATAGAATCCCAAAAATTCTGCTGATCTGAAGGGGTTCTGACTGTTCCACATTAATCACAAGCTGTACAGCAGAGAGTGAGAGCAAGTGGGCAGATACCCTGGTAGAGAAGTACTAAGGAGTTCTCATTATAATCATCCTGTCAAATCAAAAGAAAACCCTAAGGCTCCTAATAAGGGAGACCACTGGACTAAACAAATTGAACAAGTAGCTATACATGCATGAGCTTAAAAACACTGGTTTTAATCAGATTTTATGAACTGCTTTTTCTGAGGCTGGCACTTTAAGCTGCACTCCAAAATGTGTGCATACAAAATCTGCACGCAACATGTATAGTTTGCTTGCCTAATATGAATCTGTACATGAAGCTATATATTTTATGAAAACAACTAGTTAATTATAAGTGAAGAATGGGACATGCTCACACATTTAGTGCACAGGGAAAAAAACATGTAGGTGCAGTTTAGAAGGACCATTTTGAAAATTTTATATAATGATGCCAACAAAACCCAAATGCACTCTGTGGGCATGGCTACACTTACAAGTTAGAGCATATTAAAGCAGCCCTAGGAACCCTAAATCACGATGCATTCATACTGGCAAGGAACTTAGAGTGCCCTGACTCCACGGTTGGAGCACTCCTGGTAATCCACCTCGGAGAGAGGCATAACACTTGGTGCGCCCTGGCTGGAGTATCACAGGGCCAGTGTGGATGACGTGGTCTGTTAATGCACTCTGATTGGCCTCCAGAAGTGTCCCACAATGCCTGTTTTAGCAACTCTGGTCATCACTTTGAACTCTACTGCCCTGCCCTCAGGTGACCAACCATCAGGCTCACCCTTTAAATTCTCTGAGAATTTTGAAATCCCCTTCATGTTTGCTCAGCCAGGCATGGAGTGCTCTCAGTGCATCTTTCCAGGTGACCATGCCTCCACATGCCAGGCGATCCCCAGCATGAAGCAATCGTGAGCTTCTGGACCTCATCAGTGTTTGAGGAGAGGCAGATGTCCAGTCCCAGCTGTGTTCCAGCTGTAGGAATTACAATACCTTCGGGCAGATATCAAGGGGCATGATGGAAAGGGGCCATGACTGGGATGCACTGCAATGCAGGGTTAAAGTGAAGGAGCTGCGGAATGCCTACTGCAAATCCCGCAAGGCAGACAACCACTCCATTGCTGCCCCTGCCGTTTCTACAATGAGGTGGGTGCAATACCCTGGGGCAACCCTACCTCCACTTCAAGGACCACCATGGATACTTCAGAGCCCAGTTCAATAAGACAGGAGGAGGAGGAAGAGGTGGAGAGGAAAATAGGTGTGAGGGTGCTGAGGAGGAAGACACCCTAGCATCCCTAGATACATGCAGCCAGGAGCTACTCTTGAGCCAGGAGAAAGGTAGCCAGTCACAGCTGCTGGTCCTTGGGGAAGGACAAACACCAGAGGATGTGCCTGGTAAGTGGCTTTTATTTTGGGAAGGAAGTTATTCGGTGAAGACTCTTGCGGCGAGGAGGGTTGGGGATGCATTCGTGCCTAGATGCGGAATAGGGCGTTGATATGCTCTCTCACATCATGGTAATTAGCCTCAGTGATCTCTTCAAAGGTCTCATACAGAAGCTGGGCAATGTGCTCGCGCAGGTTTCTTGGGAGAGCTACTGTACTCCTTGTCCTAGTTAGACTAACATGTCCACCCCACAGTCCCGTGAGGAGTGGGAGGATCATTGCTGCACATATACAAGCTGCATATGGGCCAGGGCAGAAGCTGCATTGTAGTAGAAGATCCTCTTTTGCTTCCCCGGTCACTCTCAGCAGTGAGATATCTTCCAGGATGAACTCCTGTGGAAAATGTGGAGACAATGTTCAGTATAGGAGCCCCCTGAAGCTGTTGGCTCTCCCCCAGGCAACCCCAGAGGACAGTACAGCAGTGAAACCATCAGACCCCCTCAATCCTGTGCTCACTCGCCATTTTGGGGCTCCTGTGGTTTATGTGCACTCGCTTTGGGACGGGCAAATTCTTCTGTTGTTTAGACCGTGCTCATCTTTAGCAGGCGAATCATTGCTCTGTCTGGTGTGAACAATGCTGCCTCTGTTAAGTGTTGCATTTTGCCTTTATAGATGCAACCTGGAGATCTCAGCCATTTGTGTTATCACCACCTGAAAGACTCCAAAGAATTAGGAAGAGGTCAAGTAGAAACAAAGAAGACATGCTGCATGAAGTAATGCAGCAGTCCCCTCATGAAAATTAAAAGGCTCAGGAGTGGAGGGAGAGAGAAAGGAGAATCCACCAGCAGAATGTGGAGTGCCGGCACCAAAGCACAGAGGAGCTGATAAGCATTATGGAGCACCAAGCGGACTTGATCCAGGTGCTTGTAGCCATGCAAGAGGAGCACTACCACACCCCCCTGCAGCTCTTGCCCCAAAACTCTTTCCCTTGTGCCCCCCTGTCACTTCCAACCCACATCTGAGTTCTTATCGCCACCAGCTGCCTCCAACACCTGTAGCTTCACCCTCCAGCAATAAAAACTACGACCCTTATCCACTGCACTCAACCCGCATCACCAGGTATATTAGCCAGCCTGAAGTGCAGCACTCATTGCACAGCACTTCAGACCGGAAGGCAGAGTAGGAGAACAGGACATTCTGTGATTGAACCATTCCCCGTCCCACCCCTTTGCCCTTTCGGTTTCCCAAGCAGTTGTGTTTCTTTTCAATAAATGGCTTTTTTGGCTTTGAAAACATTCCTGATCATTGCACTAAATAAAAGATACCTTAGCCCAGGAAAGCAAGAGGCACTGCAAGTCAGTGTAGCAAACACAGATTCCTACTAAAACTGAAACCACTGCACTTCACTCCTGTGCAGGGCACCAAACATTACTGGTGGCTTTCAGCCTCAAATTGCTCCGTCAAGGCATCCCTAATCCTTGCAGACCTGTGCTGGACCCCTCTAATAGCCCTGCTCTCTGGCTCTTCAAATTCAGCCTCCAGGTGTTCAACCTCCGAGTTCCACGCCTGAGTGAATCTTTCACCTTTCCCTTCACAAATGTTATGGACTGTACAGCACATGGATATAACAGCAGGAATGTTGTTATCGGCCAGGTCCAGCTTCCCATACAGAGAGTGCCAGCGGCCATTTAAACAGCCAAAAGCACACTCCAGTCATTCTGCACCGACCGTGTCTGTTGTTGAACCGCTCCTTACTGCTGTCAAAGCTCCCTTTGTAGGGTTTCATGAGCCACGGCTTTAAAGGGTAAGCGGGCATCTCCAAGGATCACAATGGGCATTTCAACTTCTCCTACGGTGATCTTCTGGTCTGGGAAAAAAGTCCCAGCTTGCAGCTTCCTGAACAGGCCTGCATTCTGAAAGATGGGTGCGTCATGAACCTTTCCAGGCCAGCCTGTGTTAATGTCAATGAAATGCCCATGGTAATCCACAAGCACCTGGAGAACCATGGAGAAATACCCCTTCCGATTAGCGTACTCGGAGGCTAGATGGGCTGGTGCCAGTATTGGAATATGCGTCCCGTCTATCACCCTTCCACAGATAGGAAAACCCATTTGTGCAAAGCCAGCCATAATGTCATGCATATTACCCAGAGTCAAGGTTCTTCTGAGCAGGATGCAATTAATGGCCCTGCAAACTTCCATCAACATGATTCCAGTGGCTGACTCTCCCATTCCAAACTGGCTAACGACTGATCGGTAGCTGTCTGGAGTGGCCAGCTTCCAGATTGCAATAGCCACCCACTTCTCCACTGTCAGGGCAGCTGTCAATCTCGTGTCCTTATGCCACAGGGTGGGGGCGAGCTCATCACACAGTTCCATGAAAGTGGCTTTTCTCATCCGAAAGTTCTGCAGCCACTGCTCGTCATCCTAGACTTGCATGACGATGTGATCCCATCGCTCAGTGAGCATGTCCATGAATGCCACAAGCAATTTCATGTCATATGTGTTACATGAGTCGACATCGTCAGACTCCTCACTGTCAGTTTGTAGCTTAAGGGGTAACTCAACTGCAAAATGTGACGTGCTGGTGAGACCCATCAGCATATTACTCAGCACTTTAGGATCCATTCCCGCAGAATGCAAGGGAAGAGAGAGCACGCAGTACAAAAAACATTGAAAGATGGTACCAAATGTAGACGGAAGCACAGAGATTGCTGGTATTTGAAGCAATGCATCACTGGGCATTGGGGCAGTACCCAAAATGCCCTGCACCCCCTGCCTCCTTCCCAAAAGCCATACCGCCAGAATGGGAAGATGTGCTCTTTCAGATAGCTGCTCATAATGTACTGCTCTCAATACTGCTACACTTGCTGCAAATATGGCCATGCCAGTGCGCTTGCAGCTGATAGTGTGGACACACTGCACCACTTTCCCTACTGAGCTCTCCGTGGACTGGTTTAACTCACGGTGCTCTACAGGTGTAGCCATGCCCTATGAAGTGCAATGTATACGAGGACATCAACACTTAACACTCGGGTTTACTTTAATCTGATACTTCCACTAAAGATAGAGACTTTTTCTTATCACTGACAAAAAGTCCTGTGGCACCTTAAAGACTAACTAAAGTATTAAAGCATAAGCTTTCGTGGGCTAATACCCACTTCGTTGGATGCAAGTTTAGCCCACTTTGACTAACACGGCTAACACAGACTAACACGGCTACCTCTCTGATTCTTTCTTATCACTGACCATCCCCATATTGCATGGTATAGGTTTGCACAAACAGAACATTATCTTATCAAGTTTTTCTATCTCTGTAGAATCAGATATTTCCATGTCTTGGTTCAGAGTTGAAAAATGTAAAAAAGGATCTTTGAGGTCATAAAATCAATAACTCATGAAAGGGCTATAGTGTCTGCGAAGTGTCCATACCTCCAATCTTCCACATATGCTGATGTAAGTTACTGCATTTACAATTGGAACTGAATGCTCTCGTAAAGGGGGAAGAAATTACTCTTCAAAAAGAGAGGAATTGGAACTAATAAAAGAAATAAAGATGGGAAAATAGATGTGTTTTGTTATAGAAACAATATAATAGGTTTGGGCATGGTGAAGAAAAATTAGTGAGAGAAAGAGGGGACTTTTCCCCAATGTGATGGAGAAGAAAACTGAGATTGCTTGTACGTTTTGACATAGTTCCGAAATAGTCTATATTTGAGAGAAGAAGAAAGGGAGAGAAGAAAAAGAAGAGGAAGCCAACAGCGGCTGGTACACAGAGATGAAAAGAAAAAGAAAAAGAAAGAAAAGAGAGGTTGACACAGAGGAGGAACTAAGAATCAGAGGGCTACCCTCAGGAGTAAAGTAAAGAGATGGACAAAGGAGGGATTTAAGAGAAAGAAAATCCACTCTGAACCATGAGTACATTTTTCATTGTGGAACTGAGTGCTAAAAAATTGTCTGCTTGGTCAGTGATTCTTAGTTTTCTTTAATGCTCTCTAGCATGGGCATACTGTCTGTCGCAGTAACTCTGGTCATTGTCAGCCTGTCACTACTGGAGTGGCTGTTCAGCTGTAAGCACATTGCTGTCAGCCTTGCAAGAGGCAGTTCCACAATTATATACCCCGGAATATTCACAGATGTACAGATGTGCAGTGGTGACTGTTTGATGTCATACCCTGTGAAGTCAGTAGCCAGTGCAGCAGTTAAATTCTTTTAAAAACTAAATAATAATTAAAACTGCTTGTAAGTGCTTTAAAATGTGAAAGCATCTTCCTTGCTCCTCTCACAAACGTACACACCCAGACCCGTGCTGAACACGGCGACTTAATCTTCACTTTAATTTCAACCAGTAAAATAAATTAATAATTACTCATAAATAATAGCAAGTGCCCTTCCACCAAAGGGCCATATCTCTGAGCATCAATTTACGTAGGAAAGGAAGAAGCACTTGGTAGAGCAAAACTGTCAGTGACAGGTTTTCCCTATAACTGATGCTGAAAATGGTTTAGCTGCTCTCGTAGACGGCACTTAAATGCCCTAGCCCCTTATTAAGCTTCCGGCCCTCCCAGTACTAATTTTCAACCTAGATTTCTAGATTTTACTTTGTTCGTATCATGGAGTGTACTGTCCTGTTGTCTCCTTGATGCAGACATTTCGCAGAGGGGAAAATTGAAACACAGACTAACAAGTACCTGAAGAATTTTAATAAAGAACCAAGAGTTTAACGTCTTTGACTATTCACCAGGCACAACATATTTAGCATTTTTTAATATAATACTTGTGTTATTACCTTTTTTCATTTGTTTTTGGTTTGGTTTGTTGTTTTGCTGCTGCTGTTGCTTCTCCCCACTCTTTTTATTCTATACTGTAATAGATCAGCATATAAATGTACTGGATTATTTCCACTGGAAATCTTGGAAGACAAATAGCATAAAAGATCAGCTTGGTCATTTACAATATTAGTTTAGCTTGAGTCTTCTTCTTTTATTTTCATTTTAAAAGTTTAAACAAATGTTGCCCGATCAGATCAAATGCTCTGTGCCTAAGAGATGTGCTTGTGTAGTGATACCTTTGAAGTAAACCTTATAAAGACAGACCACTCCTTTATTTTTGTATAGAAATAAAAAAGAATTTTGGATCAGACCAAGACTTGATAAATATATATTTTGCTAAGCAACATGCAAATAATTTCCTCTAGCACAAGCAGTGTTAAAACACATACACACACATACTTGCACGCATGCACAGAGGAAAATGCACATTAAATATGAAAAAGCATTCCTTTAAGGCAGAAGAAAAACAGCCAAGCTACAAATTAGCTCTCGGCCCCATCAGGTGTGAATCTCTCTTGTCAATAAGTACCAAACTCCCTGAGATAGAACCACATGTTCATGAATTTTATTTCTCTCCTGCTTAACTCCTAGTTTCACTCTCCCTTGTGGATTTACTCAGGGATGATTTACAGTGGGAAAGGTGACATTAAACACGTCATTGAGCATGCAAAGATGCTGCACTCAAAGCAGCATATGCTTGACTTTGTTAAAAGATGAATGCTGTCAACTCCTCAGTGCCCACCAAGATCTGGCCTTCTTTTTCTTCCCAACAAACTTTGAGGAGGATTCAAACACTGGCCTTGACACTGAGGGAAATAAAAGTTAATGTATGCATGACATGATTTCACTTGCAGTCTGATTTAGCAATGTCTTGTCTAGTTTGTCTCTGCTGTTGCCTTTCCTAATTTACTCGTTGCACAAAGAAAATAAATAAATAAGTGTACTATAGTCTTATTTATCCTTCTTTGGACATTTCTTTACCAGGCAGATGGTCAATTAAGAGCACTAAACAATGACACTTTTCTCTGTAAACATTTTTTTCTAATAGCCTAACAAATGAGAATCTGCGCTGCCATACTGCTGAATACCATCTTGACTTTCTAATTACAAAGAACTGTGTCTTGATAGTAACAATTACAGCTGTAACAATGATGCCAGTACTTGAACAATACAGTTGGAGGCAAAGTGCTTATTGGAATATTCACAAATAAAGGCTTACATCTATGCCAGAGCTGGAGATGGGAGGTTAAACAATTTGGGGAGAGGGAGGGGGATTTGTAGAAGAAAGGTTGAAAACATTGGTTTAGTAGCTACAGATGTGCATTTGAATCCAATTACTTTAAAAGCAAACTGCATGAAAAGATGCCGTTTCCTTCTGTTGGGCTAATCAATAGGTTAAAGGGTTATTAAAATTAACATGCTAATAACACTAATTTTGATATTTGTCTACACTTCATGGTATTTTCAAAGCACTGTACCATGTGAATTAATAGCAGTGTTTGAGTCCATTTGGCAGTGAAGCGGTTGTTCTCAGTGTAAAATTTAGAGAGATGTCTGATCTCTTTATTTATTTTTGAAAGACAATGGAACTTAGGCTTTAAAGTTGCTTGGACACTTCTGAAAATTTTACCCAAACAGGGTTTTATTTTTTTTCCTCCAAAAACCAAATGCATAGGGGAAAAAAGATATTAGTCCTGGGCGCACACTGTTCCAATAATGAAATGCAGCTGGGAGCATGTGGTATATTTATCCTGGGAAAACTCAGAGACACTTAACTGTAACAACATTACTAGGTGCCTCTGTCACAAGGGGAAAAAACATTTAGGATCAAATTATAGTCAGCTGTACGCTGGAGAGGGGAAGCGGGGGGCACAGTGCTCGTATTTCCAGCAGCCATAATGGGCCAGCTCTCTGAGTGATACTGTATGTGTGTGGACAGAAGCACTAGTTTTCCTGGTAGGGCTGCACTGGTCTGGGACCAATATCTTATCCCTTGAAAGCCAGCTAGCTCCAGGAGGGGAACACGCAACACTTGTTCTACAGCTACAGGAAGCAGTGTCCTTCCTGCATCCTGGGGCCATTACACTTTATTCAGGCATGATGCTTCCCTCCACTTGTGCTGAAATGGGGCCATCTTCCCTCACTCTCATTCTCACCGTGCTCCATTGACTCTCAAAGCCATACTTTAGCCCACGTTTAGTAATCAGTGCACATAATTTTTCTAATGCTGTCTGTTTTAGATGGCAAACTGACTTTGTTTAGAGGGGGAACGGATCAACAATTTAAAGAATCCTATTGCATTTTAATTTGAACCTAATAATCTGCCTCTGGCTCTTTTAATAGACAATTGCAACATTTTCTAGGATTTTCCTTGCTCCAATCCAACAAAATGGGATATTTAGCTCCCTGCCTTGGGTACATTCTGAATACAGTTAGTCACATAAATTGATTAGCCTTTCAGGGGAGTTTCTGGTAGCTAAAGCACAGGATTGTTGGCCAGGAACTCTAAATTCTATAGTCCTACCTCTGCCTCAGACTTATGTGTGATTTTAGACATGGCACTAAAGTCCTCTGTGGTTCACTTTCCCTGTAGGAATGACAATATTTGCCTATCTCAACAGCATGTCAAGTGGCTTTCATTAATTTGCTCTGTACTTTGCACCTCTGTGTAGCACCTTTTATCCCCTGATCTCAAAGTATCTATATGATTTGCTCCTCCACATTTTTTCCAATTAAAAAACAAAGTTCATTGGCATGCAAAAGTTTTAGTCATTGCTCCTACCAGGAAACATAGACTGAAAGGAATATAGACTTCATGAAATTAGAAACAAAATCCAATACCCTTTGTTATGAATCAGATGTTTTGTCTAATTGTCCTTCTGGTTTGGGATGAGACTTGAGTCTGAATAGGTAGCTGAGTGGACTTTTCTGTGTGGGGAAAAATGAAATAAAAAAGGCCTTTCAATCATCATGTCAAATGTAAACAGAATAGACCTGGTTATTAGCAGAGATGTGACTGTAGCTGTATGAGCGCCATAGTGCCAGTAGTTCTTTTCTGGATTTCACTCAGCCACTGTCACTTGCCTTGACAATGAACGAAGTTAATGTATTCATGACATTACTGCACATGCATTCTCAATTCACAGCATATTGCATTGTTTACCCCGTTCTTTTGTAGAACTGCATGTAGTAATTTGCCTTCTAGCAACAGCAAATTCCTCAACTTAAAATTTTACCCTCATTTTATTTACCTTAATGGAAAAAAACACCATTTTGCAGCGCTTCTAGTATTGCAGATGCCATGCTTTGCAGCATCACAACTAGAGAAATGTCAGATTTTACATTTTGATCAGATATGTCTTCAATATAGTTTTTTGCATATCCTTCATCTCCTTTCTCCCACATGCTTTTCTGTAGCTGCTGCTTAGCAGATTTTCTACTTGGTGGCCAATTCTTTGTGCAGGATTGCAGAGGGCATTTTTGCAGTGTACTCGGCCACTGATAATAATAAGGCTTATTATCCTGGATCCATCTTCCTATTCCTGTATTCCTGCATGCCAGCACAATGTGGAGCTTCAATAACTCTACTTTTTCATAGAGTCATGGCAACTGCATCTTAGTACTGCTGTGCTGCTGTTTGCTAAGCAGGTGGACTGTCTGCCTTTTAGATGATCTCCCACTCATGTTCATTATGGGTCCCTGCTGAAAACCACTGCTAGATTTAGACATCACTTGCAGAGGACCATATCCTTTCTGTGTTACATGCAACTTCTATCTCCCGGAGCACAGAAACTTTAGCTAACAAAATTTCCAGCTACAGGCTACCAATTTATTAATGAAACAGCAAATACTATCCAATCTCTATATCTCAACGTATTCATATCTGAAGTAGGTTATTTACTGAGTGGGTGGGAAAATTCATTCAGAAAAGAAATCACTCTAAGTTCAGCCAGATCCCAAACATTGATGCAAGTCCTTTAAAAAGACACGACTGGTAATTCAGACTGGTACTCTTTTTCTATTTCACAGGTAAAGAATCCCAGTTCAACTCCATTAACTAATGCCCTTCTCTTCAATACTTCTTTGCTTTCACTGGTATGCAACCAGAATGATATAGCTCAAGCAGAACCTTCCTATGTCAGATGACTACTTCTTCAAAATCAAAAACAGACATACTTTGTTGTGCTAAAAAGAAGTGGGTTTGTGTCATCAGTTTGGAGTCCACAGCAACGCATTTGTATGTTTGAGAGCAGAGGTCTGGGACACAGTGCTCTGAATAAGTTTAAAATTTCTGAATAGGGCACTGATAGTTTCTACTCATTCAGCTTCCTTCTTCCCTCCAGACTTGGTTGATCACACTGAATGCTTTTTCCACTGGACTATTGGGTAAATACAAAACAAATTCTCCTCTGTATAGCAATACACTTTGAATCAATGTGAAAAACCCAAACACTTTGATTGATGAAATGAAAGTCAGGACATTTCAGGGGTCCTGAAAAAGGTTCCTGGACAAACCAGGCCTATCCTGGTAAAATTAGGAGGTATGGTTACTTTACTCATATGTCAGGGAAAGGAGAAGAGCTAGAGTCATGACATCCGCTCGAGCCCTCACCTTGCACTTCTAAGATCACTGAGAAGTGTTTATGGGGATGGGCACTATAGAAAAACCCTGAGATATAGAAATAGATTGAACATGGTGCAAGAGGGATACTGCAGGGAAGAGGATTTGATTTCTGCATCAGAGAGGGATTGAAGTGCCAGGCTGGAGGAGGGACATGGGGGTTTGGAATTTGACGACTAGAAGGTAATCACAGGCTCCTCTGACCTTTCCCCAGCCCTGCCTCATTCTAGGTACCCTTAGGCTTCCTAGGCAGCTAGATCCATATCCCTCCTCAGCCAGAAGGAGACTGCCTGCCCCTAGCTCACAGCCCTCTTATAAGGGCCCAGATGGCCCTAATTGACCCAGCCACAGCTGTGGCTGCTATGCCCTCAGCAGCTTTCACTGCTGCAGCCCTCTGCTGGGCTGCTTTTAACCCCGTCAGGGCCAGAGCGGGGTGATCACCCTGCTACAGGGTCCCTGCTGTTAACTCCTGGGTATCCTTGTGCTGTGTATGCTCAGGTTAATTTTATGGCAATTTGTGGTAGCCTGGGCAAGTGTTGCGCCAAAAGGCCTCTTCTCTTCCTTGTTTCACATGGTCGCATACTCATTAAAGGGACGGTGAAGAGCAATCCTCTAGTCTTGCATAGTGTATTCCTCCAGTGACAGAATATGTGTGCTTGAAGATTGTTAATTATGTGCTGGAGTGCACTGGAAAAAGAGAGGGGCAGGATTTGTACCTCCTTATGTTTAGCACCCAGAAAAAGTTGGAGGAGCACCAGGAGTGCTCAGAGGTGTGCTAACGTGCAGCAGTCCTTTTTAGGCCATTACGGTAGCTCAGAAGGGCCAAGAGCACAGTGCATTCTAGCTACACCATCTCCTCCTCCCGGCCTACCCCGACACATTTCCTAAACTAAGGCTCAGGATGGATCCTGATGGAGAACCACTATGCTAATTCTGTACCTACCATTAATCTGGGAGGCCCATTTCTGTCCCCTTTTACCACCTCTTCACCCTGCTAGAATGGTGGAGCGCTGTGTTGTAAAGGAGAATTATGGCTAGTCTTTTTGTTGTTCCCCTTCTCCAAATCTGTCTCTAGGCTAGTGAGCATAATATTGCAAACGGCTGAGTATCCCTCTTCAACGATTTGGCGCTAAATTTTGTAGCTTTATGTTCAGAGGTGGTCAGGACTGACAGTTCTCACTGATTTCAGTGTTTTGGGAACCTGGTAACTTAATATCAGGCCATTGACTCTATATGCCAAAAGATAGATGTGAATGCCCACCTTTAAGTCCTTAGGCCCAGATTGCTAAAGGGAATTAGGCACCTAAATAGCTTTGATGATTTAGGCCTTGTTTTGAAAGTTTGGCCCATACACAGAATTTGCAAAAGGAGAAAATCTTGAAGTGCTCAACTAGAACTATGGAGATGGGAATTTCAGTTTGAAGCTTTCTTTTCCAGATGGTGTGGGTAATTAAAGTTATATTAGAAAGCGTATGCACTCCAGTTTTCTGAAAGCAAAGGGAAAATAATACTGGGAATTTAGAAAACATGAATTTTTAAAAACCAATAAGCTACACGAACTTCCTATAAAATCCCCTGACCTTAAATTTTTATTTGGAAATACAAGATTCTGAATGAGACCAGCCTCGGTAAACAGGTATAATTTGCTTGGCCGAAACAGTGTTTATGATCATGGCACTTAAAACTACAATTTTGTCACAGAAATTTTTAATTAATTTCACAGCAGACGTGTGGGGTGGGGGCTATAGGGTGGGGAAGGTCATTGACAAGTGGGGGAGATTGAAGCGTGAGCCCACCTTGCATTCATCTTGCAGCAGCAGTTCCTCTGCCATGAGGCTGGGCCTGGCTCCCTGCTCTGGGCATTGCGACATAGTCAACATGGTTGCAACTCCACTCAAGTTTGATGTGTTTTCTCCTTTGGAGATGGAGATGGAGAGGGCAGAAGGCCAAATTTGATTGGCATTGCAATCCAGCACATGGAGTTGTAATGACACTCAAGTTCGGTGTGTCCCCCCCTCTGCAAGTGGAGACTGAAGGGAGTAGGGATGGATGGGCCCAACCTGAATGACATTTAGACCCCAAGCGCCAAGTCACAATGCCATTCAGTGCGGGGGCAGTGTTTGCAGGCATTTCACACACTTTATTCAAATTCTATGATCTTTGTGACAAAATCATGGCCCAACTTACACAGGACCTGATTCAAAGCCCACTGAAGTCAATGGAAAGACTCACATCAACTTCTGTGGATTTTGGCTCAGACCCATTGTACTTTTCACCTAAGGATCCCCAAATGCTTCACCAATACCAGTAAGTTAAATCACACAGTGTCTGAATGAGGTAGGTATTAGTATCCCCATTTTACATATGGGGAAATGGAGGAACAGGGAGACTGCCAGGGATAGAGTCAATGGGTCTTTCCCAATGACTATTTCTCTTTTCTAATCATTAGCCCATGTCCCAGCTCATATCAACAGCACCACAGCACATATAAGAAATCTTGAGAAAACCACTAAGTGATTTTTAATGAAACCACGGAGAGAAGGAAAGAAAAAACAAATCTATAGTAACACCATTTTACTGCACTTTTTGGCTCACAATATTGACCTTTTCCCACTTGACTGGAACTGGGTATGATGAAATTTAATAAAATTAATATCAAACCAAGGGGTTCAGCCACCAAATAGCACTTGTTGTTGGGTTGGTGTATGCTTTTGCCTTCTCTCTGCTTTATTCACTCTTTTTGAGACCTTAAACATAGTATAAAGTAATATTTATTTGTACAGTCCATGTCTACTTCCTGCTCCCAACCACTTACTCTTCTGGGCTGCTGTGAAGCAGCCACCATATCTCAGGCTTGCCTCACTCACTCACACACACGTGCATACACACACACACACACACACAATCTCATTTGGATTGAAATACTGGTATTTAGTCCGAGATTCACCTTCGATGTTCACACTTGGTCTATCAAGGTGCCAGGTTGTATAGAACTCTCACAGATTGTGACCATCTTACAAAGACAGTAGCTAAGGTCAAAAAACACAACAACCTGTTTGGAAAACTGGCTGGAATGAGTACCAATGTTCAAATGTTATTCAGTGGCACACTACTGCACTCCAGTGTGGGCTTGCTCATCTCACACAAGGATGATAAACGTACAACTTAATTCCACCATGTGTATTGTTTAAGGTACACTTAATCTACAGTTCACTGCAATATTGCTCCATCCAGTGTTTGCAGAGAGGAAAGTGTAGCAAAGCTCTTGATAAAATTGTGTGATATGCCACATCTACCATTAACTAAAGACTTGTTTAATCCACCACAAGGTTGACTGTCCTCATGGCACCCACTCTGGATAAATTTACCAGGTAGTAAGGATTTTACAGTAGAGGACGCATGGTGAGCTTCATGGTCCGTAGAGAAAATGACAATAATTATCTTATCGACGACCACACTCAACATCTACCTGAATTTGATTTACCATGAAGGCAATCGAGCTTTTTTAACTGGTTTCATACTGGACATGGAATTTGTGCTGCAGCAGAATTTCAGTGGCATTTTAGAGACAGCCCACTATGTCAATATGGGCAGCCACAAACCATGACATAGATGGTTGAGGACTGCAAAATGACACCTTCCTGGAGGTCTTCGTGCCTTGAACATTGTTGATCAGATTGGTATGATGTGGCTTCACCAGTTTGCATACACCAAATACAAAAATTCCAGCAACTCCTACATCCACAAGCTAACGTTCACAAGTGTGAGGGGGATTGTTCACCAGAATGTAAACTCTGGGAAACAGTTTGACAGTGTCCTACTCTGTCTTTCCCCAGAGACTATCCTCTCACTTGCCCCACAAATTCTCTTTCCGTCATAAAACCAGAACCAGTGAGAAACTAAAGGTAAGTGGTGCTTTCCATAACATAGGACATGATACAGTTCCTTCCATGAGGAATTTAGGGCCAGGTTATAATGTCCTTCCCCACTTTGAATGTTACCTCACACACTGAAGTCAGTGGGACCACTCAAACTCTAAGGCATTACTCGACGTGTGCAAGGCCTTAGAATCTAATATAGACAAGACAAACAAAGGCCTGAGAAGTCAGACAAGTGGCTATGGGGACCAGCAGAAGAAAGGATCATGTGAAAGGTGGAGTTTAGGAAGGAAGGAGAAGAAGAAGAAGAAAGAAGAAGACCATTGTAAGTGTAGGGAGCAGTCCTAAAAAGTATGTGAAGCTGAGAGAAAGAGGAATCAGTGATTCCAAGGTAGAAGGAAACACTTGTGATCATATAGTCTGACCTCTTGAATAACACAGACCACAGAACTTCCCCAGAATAATTCCTAATGCACATCTTTTAGAAAAACATCCAATCTTGATTTACAAGTTGTCAGTGATGGAGAATCTACCCCAGCCTTTGATAAATTATTCCAAAGGTAATTACCCTCGTTGTTAAGCATTTACACCTTATGTCCAGTCTGAATTTTCTAGCTTCAAGTTTCAGCAACCGGATAATGTTATACCTTTCTCTGCTAGACTGAAGGGACCATTATCAAAAATTTGTTCCCTATGTACGTGTAATGAAGTTACGCCTTAACATTCTCTTTAGTAAGCTAAATAGACTGAGCTCCTTGAGTCTATCATTGCATTATTCTAATCATAGAATCATTCTTATGATTCCTCTCTTCACTATCCCTGGATCTCCAGGTGAGAAGAAATGTGTCCTTTCACCTCTCTGGGTAGTCCTGGAGTAATTCTACACATAAAAAATTAAAAATTCTGCACAAAAAAATTAAAAATTCTGCACATAATATTTTAAAATTCTGCAAATTTAATTTGTCAAAATTTCACAGTCTAATCACACCAGTATCAATTATTTTGGTTATTTATTTAATTTACAATACAGTCAATGGGGAATGGGAGTGGGGAGCACTGAAGGAAGTCCCCAAATCCCCTTTGTCTTATAGTAAAATAGCTAAGTTTGACTCCTTATTTCTATGTATTAGTGAACAAATATATGCAACCATACACTTAATATTACATCATAGGCAACTGAAGAGCAAGTGAGGACTAGGGAATCAAACTCACGATTTATACTGGCTACTGACCATCTCAGAAAGATAAGTAGTAAACAGTTCATGGAGCGCATTTTGACAGGAACATTTTTCAGTCCAAAACTTTAGCACTAAATTCTGAGCACTAAAGCAGCATGAACAGTTCTAAGGCCACATTGCCCTTTACAATAAGGCTCCTTCACACCACTCAGGCAATTTAAAAGAACCTTAAACTTTTATCCCTGTTTTATGCTCCTGGGGGAATTCACTGAAAATGGAAACAATTCTCTAACAACAATGGGAACAACTAGGCAGGCAGGCTGCTACATTATACTCTGGCTGAGGGGACAGAACCTTAAATCATGGAATAGAATATCAGGGTTGGAAGGGACCTCAGGAGGTCATCTAGTCCAATCCCCTGCTCAAAGCAGGATCTGCCTCACACCTATTCTCAAACACTCTAAATCCCTGCCCCTCTATGCTGGGCACACTGCAATAACAAACCAGAGGGTCAGAGTCACTTTCCTTCGCTCGCTCAATCCCTTTCCCTGACAGTGATTGACAACTCTGCACGCAACCATGCAGGCACACCCAGTCTGCCCAACCCCACGCTGATTTGCATCTCCACCAGCTGACCAGACTGCCGGGAAGAAGCAAGTGACCACTCTTGCAGCTTCTCTTGGCTTCCCCTCAGAAGTTATTTTTCTGTGGGGAAGCAAAGAAATCTGTGGATGACATGAATTCTGTGCCCACACGGTGGTTCAGAATTTGTCCAGGAGTACAGTATGATCTACTCACTATGCTCAATGTATTCTTCACCTCCAGAATACACTGTAGCTGGGGATGCAGGTGGAGCCCAACTTACAATGCATGCAGCAGCCTATCTGTTATAGCAAGAATAAAATGCTAAAAACACATCATATTGGTCTTCTGCTCCACTCATGAGTTCCAATAATTTTCAGTGCCATGTCCAAGCTGTGATCTTTAAGGCCCTCAGCATGTTCCTCTGGGACAACACAGCTAAAAATGCCCAGGGCATAATCCTCAAGAGCTGGATCAAATATTTTTAGGTTAGTGTTTTGTTGAATGAGCTACCAGAGGAAATTAGATTGAGCTCTACCATTAGCGTTTGTAGAGTATGGTGCAAGATTAACCTTTCTGCAAAAACCTTGCAATAAGTGAAGGTGAAAACAATAACATTAATAACAACAATGTAACAAAACAAACATAATGTACAGTATGAGAGGAGATCATGCTAGGGTTTGAAGGCAAAGATGAAGAGCTTGATACAGAATCTGGTACAGTAACAATAGGAAGCCAGTGAACAAATTTGAGGAGGAGGAGGCGTTGATGTGATCAGGGCAGCAAGAAGAGAAAATTACTTTAGTGGCTGGGTTTTGGACAGAATAGAAGAAAGACAGAAAGGGGAAAGTACCTAAGGTGATAGGTGATCAAAACATGAACAAAGACGCTGGCAGTGGGGATAATAAATAAATGAATGAATGAATAATAATAATAATTAATAATAAATTATTGAGTACAGGACTTACATACTGTTACATTTTCACAAAGTGGCACCAATGTAAAACAATTCCCACAATACTCATGGTATAGTTCTAGGCCAGTATTGTCATCCTTATTTTACAGATGGATACTGTGAAACAAATTAATTTTAATCATGGGGGAAGATGTGATGAGATTTAGTAAGAGTTTGGACCAGGGTGACGAGAAGGTGAGAGAAGCCAAAATTGAGTTTTGGAAAGAAGAAGGGTGGCAGAGCTGTCAGTGGGAAGATGAGGATGAAGCAAGGGATTAAGAGGAAAGAGAAGTTCAGTTTTGGAAAGACTAAGTTTGAGGTGCTGGCAGGACATGTAGGAGATATATGAGAGATAGTCAGTAATGCATGACGGAATCGAAGGTTGTAGGGCAGAGGCAGAAAAATAACTTTAGGACTCCCACTGTTTAGGACATTTCCTACTGACAGACACCAAGAAGCCATTACTTCCCTGTCAAGATGTATATCTATTTCAGGAACTGATTGAAGGCACTAAAGTTAGATCAACAAGAGAAAAATTTCCAGAGCTAAGGATCTTGTCATTAGCAGGCCCTTCCCTTCTTTCTTAGTGTTATCTTCATTGCTTCTTGGAATATCAGCTATAGTGAAAGCCAAGTGGTTTGTTGCAAAAACATCAGGTGGAAATAGAAAGATCCAGAAAGTCCTTTTAACTAACAGTGTTACTTAACAAAACAGTGAGTGGTATTAATTGTAGCTCTTCCAGCAGTTCTCCCTCTTTGGGGAGATTACTTCGACATCTTCTACTTAACAAGTTCTGAATACATTTCAAGTCTTAGAATTTGCCCATCGTGCTGTCTGAAAGGCCATTGGACACGATAAATCATAAATACAGCAAAATCAAGAAATTTCTTCTTTGCACATATGTTTTCAACTTTAGTATTTAATTATGGGAAAAGGTGATTTCACATTAGAATGAGGCACCTACAGCAGATTACTTTTCAGAGGAGTTAATCTTCCTATCCATTATCTGGAATAGTTCAAAAAGCTCAAAAAATGGAACGGTTCTTGCAGAAAGGAAATCATGTTCAAGTAATTGCAAATAACAGACACATCTGGTTATCTTAATTGTTTGGGAACGTCTCAATTAGCTCAGAAAGACTCAAAGACAGTAAAACTTTCTCACAGCAGATTGGATTCACTGATGAGATGAAATACAGTAGATCTAACACACTGGAGAATATTTAGAGCCACAGAAAGCTTTCTGTATCGTTATCAATAGGTTTCATTTGCATCTAAAGAATCACAGATTCAAAAGTTAGAAATGAGAAATAGGTCACCCTGCCCACACCCTGCCGACACAGGATTGTTCGTTACAGGGCATGTTGTAGTGATCCCATGCATATAAATGTTCTTTGTGTTATTGGCTGTTCACCAAGAAAATGATAGTATAGAGTTAATTTTGCAGTGATTTGGCCTAAAAAGGTGAAATGAACATGCTCCATCCTTTTTCTGAAATTCACTGGCATAAGTTATGTTGCCTGTGAATGGTATTTGAAGTATTTCTTGCCTGAGGAGCTCAGAAGTATCTGCAAATCAGAATTTTCCTTACAGGCGTAAATATGGAATGGTAGATACTCTGCTGACTGGAAGTCAAACCCCTGGAAGTAGCCTCACATTGGGCTTTGCTCATACAGCTGATATAACCTTCATGCATAAGATAACCATAGAATTATGCATGGAATCATAGATCTATAGGACTGGCAGGGACCCCAAGATTTCATCTAGTCCAGTCACCTGCACTCAAGGCAAGACTAAGTATTATCTAGACCATCCTTACCAGGTGTTTGTCTAACCTGCTCTGAAAAATCTCCAATAATGGAGATTCCACAGTTTCTCCAGGCAATTTATTCCAGTGCTTCATCACACTGACAGTTATGAAGTTTTTCCTAATGTCCAGCCTAAACCTCCCTTACTGAAATTTAAGCCCATTGCTTCTCATACTATCCTCAGACATTAAGGAGCATATTTTTCCCCCTTCTCCTTGTAACAATATTTTATGTACTTAAAAAATTTAATCGTCCCCTGTCAGCCTTCTCTTCTCCTGAGTAAACAAACCCATCTTCCACGACTTTTCAAATATAGTCACTAATGGCTCAGATACTCCTTGAGTATTCTAGGATGTATTTCAGCAGACCCTGGTGACTTGAAGACATCTAACCTGTCTAAGTAATGTTTAACTTGTTCCTTCCCTATTTTAGCCTCTGATCTTACCTCATTTTCACTGGCATTTACTGTAGTAGACATCCAATCGCTACTAATCTTTTTGGTGGAAACTGAAACAAAGAAGTCATTTAACATTTCTGCCATTTCTACTTTTTCTGTTATTTTTTCCACTCCTCATTGAGTAACAGGCCTACCCTGTCCTTGGTCTTCCTCTTGCTTATAATGTATTCATAGAATGTTTTCTTGTTATCCTTTATGTCACTTAGCTAGTTTAATCTCATTTTGTTCCTTGGCTTCTCTGATTTTGTCCCTACATACTTGTGCTATTTGTATATATAATCCTTAGTAATTTGACCAAGTTTCTACTTTTTGTAGGACTCTTTTTTGAGTTTCATATCATTGAAGATCTCCTGGTTAAGCCAGGGTGGTCTCTTGCCATACTTCCTATCTTTCCTACACAGAGGGATAGTTTGCTCTTGTGCCCTTAGCAATGTCTCTTTGAAAAACTTCCAACTGTCTTCTGTTGTTTTTTCCCCCAGGGATCTTACTTACCAACTCCCTGAGCTTGCTAAAGTCTGCCTTCTCAAAATCCATTACCTTTATTGTGCAGTTTTCCCTCTAGCCATTCCTTAGACTCATGAACTCCACCATTTCATGATCACTTTCACCCAAGCTGCCTTCCACATTCAAGTTCTCCACCAGTTCCTCTCTATTTGTCAAAATGCAAGTACATGTAGCTGCCGTTTTGACTGGCTCCCAATAGTGCCCTCAATGTCCTTCACCCCTCTGCCTCTGCTGCCTCCTCTCTGTCATCCGCCTCAGGGCATGGGTGGAGCATTGCCACTTCTTTGTGGGCATGCTCAGGAACCCTACCTGCCTGTATCACCTGCAACAAGCCTCTCACACCATCCCCAAGAAGCCTGCTTCATTCCCACAGCCACCTATCCCCAGTCAATGGAGATTCCCTTTATCAGGACAACTGTACTGAAATGGAAGGCCCAACAGTTGAGGGAGGGCTGCTCAGCGATCATTGCCAGGATCACACCCGACTCGCGTGTGTCTAAAGGTGTGTCTACATGGCAGCTGGGAGCGAGCCACCCAGCCTGGCGAGAAGGGGACTTGCACTAGCTCAGCTCAAGCTATCATGCTAAAAATAGCCGTGCAGCTTGGGTGGTAGCTCAGGCTCTCAAGGCCAGCTGACCAATTGGCTCTGAACTCAGGTGACTAGCCCGAGTCTCCACCAGAGTCATATTGTCCACACTGCTATTTTTAGCATGCGAGATTGAGCCAAGCTAGTGTGAGTCTTTCCATGTGGGCTAGGCTGCATGCCACCAACTGCAGCATAATCATATCTTAGGACATCATAAGCAGCAACCTGTCCCTATCTGACTGCACACATTCACTCTCACTCTTCAGCAATCACATGGGTATCCAGTGTTCTCTCTGGGGAATAGCACTCAGCATTTCTGTGTCTCACTAGAATCCCAAAACACATGTTTGTGAAGGCAGGGGTGGGGAAGGAGAGGTCCATGTCTTAGGTGGGAGATTTTATTATGAAAATCTTGCTATGAATGCTTCTTGACTGATTCCTCCAGTACCTTAACAAATGCTGTCAAAATCTGAGTGAAAACTGCTATGGTAAAGGCCAAAGAAACAATCAACTCGCCCGGGTAACTCTTATTCACAGCCTAACTAGCACCTTTGTATAGGAGACATGATTTGGGTTAAATCCTGTAAACGTAGAAAATGTACCCCTGTGGCTAATCAAACCAGCAAAGGAGGGGGTGTCTCTATTTCTCCACACAATTCCTGATCAATATTATTTATCTGGCTGAATGTGTAAAATAGTCATGTCCTGTCCACATAATGCCCATTCCCATTCCCTGCACCCCTGTGGCTATCAGCAGGAGGGAACCTGGTGTTTGCTAGTAATTATCTGCTGCTGAAAAGAAGTGCTATTTCTCTGATTTTTGTAATGCAGATCAATGCACATGTCACTGCTGAAAAGCTATGTCATTGAGGATGAAGCATTAACGGCTGGGGTATGGTTTTTGAAACCCCTCACTTGTGGGCTGAACATTTTCTGATGGAACAGAGCCTTTTGCATTCCCTTTATCACACTGCCCCTTTAAGACTGGCTGGGCTGAAGAGAGGGAGTTTGAGAAAGTGACCCTTTGTTATCTCTTTCCCAAGCAAACTGTTGCCATGACTTAAGTGGTAATCTGAGAAAGAAAGGGACAGGAAATGGCAGGTTAGCAACCATTGACAGATATCAGAAATGTTATAAGTAACATGGTTAACCAGAAGACAGTAACAGGATCTTGAGATGGAAGGTAAAAGAGAGGGGCTTGGAGAACAGAGGGCAAATCCTGGAAAAGAGAGAGAAGGGAGGACTTGTGATAAGAGAGATAGTAAAAAAGATGGCATGAAAGAACAAAAAGAGCCAGAGGAGGATACCCAAAATAAAGACATCCGAAGCTGAAAGATCTGTGTAGCTATGGAGGGTAGCGTTTAAGTCTGGGAATCTTTTCATTTGCTTTTCTCTCTCTCTCTCTCTCTCTCTCTCTCTCTCTCTCTCCCAAAGATGTTTGTATGTATGCTCTGTGCTAGCTTGTTTTGTTGGCAATTTTAAGAGAGAAATTTCTCTAAAAATCAGTTTCATGATAAAAATACTTAACATATATACTCATGTATATATAATACACCATGTGATTAACTAGCTAGATAGCTAGATAATCTCATTTTGTGTACACACAGAATTGTGTGTGTGCCATTTAAATAGCATTTACCAACTTTCCAAATGAAGGAAGGCTGCACTGTACAAGTATCCACATCTGATTTCAGTGTGCAGTGAACAAGAGCCGCTTTTATTGAGCTCAATAAGTGGATCATCAAAAGCTATGTTAAAAGAACATCAAATTCAAGATTGCGAAGTGAAACACCCAGAACTTAGAAAATGCAACACCCTTAATTCAGAACCCTTATATATATGCACTAAGATGCACTCTTTAAGTACATGATCACCGGCTTCTTTTGCTACAGGATACCTTGCTTATTCAATGTTCAGGATGCACGGAGCCTACTGATCGAACAGCAATTCAATATTTCTCTCTAGCCTCATCATTCAATGTGCATCCCCATGTATTATTCACTGGTCATCTCAAACCATGTTCTGAGCAGAGAACTATTAATTTCCTTACAGGCTTTTCTGTGGTGTGGTCATCATAATATCTCCGTTCTTAACAAACATTAATTAACGGATCTTCACAACACCTCACGTGAAGTGCAGGGTTACTATTATTATCATCCTCATATTACACATAGGAAATGGAGGAACAGAGATTAAAGCTCAAATTGACAAAATTCTCACCAACTTTTGGATGCCCAATTTGAAAAGCCCATGGCATGATTTTTATGTACTATTTTATAGCACTCTTTATATTCAGAGAAGAGCTTCCCTCGGTCTCAGTTGCAGTTTTCTGCTCAGCCAGTCTGCAATCAGACCCCAAGTTTCTCAGGTTGGACACTCAGAAAATGAGGAACATAGTGGGCATGTGAAAAATTCTGGTTACTTACAAAAACATAAAAATAAAATGAAATCTCTAATTCTAAAAATCTGTAAAAAATGAATTATTGAAACTTCACAGCCACGTAACTTAGGAACCCACAAATAATATACCAAATTCAAACATGGTAGATTTATAATTTCCATTATTTTTCCCAAAAATATTCAAGTTGCAACTGAACTAGAAAGCTACAGAAGCTCATCAAAGGAAAATACTGCTGCTAGAGTATCACCATAGACTGCATCCACAGACATGTGTGTGTGCGCACACACATATTCACACTTTTAAAAATCACTGCCTCACTCAGTGTGCACTATAGAAAATGCACTTATGCACTGTATTTCTCATTTAGATCTGTGCAGAGCATGCTTCGTTTTGAATGCTGGCAAAAAGGTCTAACAATTAAAAGTTGTGATCATTAACAAATGTGATCCACACTATTATGTATTCTATATATGTCACAGATACTATAAAAACTTATAAAACATTTTAACTGTGATTTTTAGAATGTATGTTTGCTATATGAAATTATTCTATGAATGTTTTGTGCAAACAAATTTCAGCCTTTGGATTGCTCAGAAACAGCTCACTGTGAACATTTGAGTGCTTGATATTTACAACTTGATATGTAAGGTTTGTGACTGGTTATCTAAGTCACATGGCATCATTTCAGTTTCCTGATTAAATGATCTGAACTTTATAAACCTTGTTTGCTTCCATGTGATATTTTATGTTTATACATGACATACATTTTTTTAAATAGTGCTCACAGCATTAATTTTTGTAATTGTCATTTCTTTCATGATGCTGGCTGGAAGAATGTGTTGATTTGACAGGTTTATTTTCAAAAAGCACTTATAAATAGGTGGTAAAATAGTTGAAAAGCTAATTCTGTGTACAATACCAATGAGCATTACGGGAAAACCACATTGCTGCTTCACATGGTGTAAATGCATATTTTAAATAGAAGGAAAGTAGGAGGAAAAAACAAAGTTCTCTGAGTGTAAAAATGTGGTCAGTGTTTGCAAGCAACATTTATAGAAGAGGAAGAACACTTTTAGGTTGTTGTAGAAATAAATGGAATATAAGTACCTCTTAGAATAGGTTGAGAAATTCCTATAGACTGAGAATTAGAATTGTTGCAATTTTTATTTCAGGACAAGTTCCATGTCGCTTTTAACATTAATAGACTGATTCAGGATATGTGTGACCCCTTCTCAAAGATAAGGACTCCCAAGTTCTCCTAGCAAGCCTCTAGCTGATCATCTGGACCTCTCTACCCACAGACTGAACATTTAAAAGTTTTGAAGCCTCCTTGTCTTACTTTATTTTTTTTCCTTCCACATCTTAAGCCAGTCACCCAGAGGCAAAATAAATCCATTCCTCAAAAAGTCTAACTTATTCGTGCTATGCTCTAATCCATTATCTAGGCCCTCTAATGTGTACTACATCATCAGAGGAGCAATGCTCTGATGATGTAGTACAGCTCGTATGCATGTACATCATCAGAGTTATATCCTTCTGATCTGCCTGTGGGTTTAATAAGCATTCCAGATGGCTTGCTATGCCTGAAGCAAGAATGGATAATCACACAGCTCTACCCTCAAAACAATAATAAAATAAGGACACAGTAGCACAGGGGCTCATGCCTGCCAAAAACATTCAATAGACTGTATAATACAATAGTCTAGTGTGATTGGTGAGGCACATTTATACCCTAGCTATTTACAGGTGAAAGGGACTCGATTTTAAATAAAACACAGGTTACAAATACAGAGTATTATTGTTATTATATATTACACTGAAATTGAATTTTCTCAGCCACAGAAGGGATGCTGGTTCAGTTACTGACTGTTCAGCTGCTGGCTGGCCCACAACTGTGTGGCTGTTTCTCACGTATGCAAATCCCAACATTCTGATTGGCAGAAAGGGGAGGCTCTGATTTGAATAATAACTCAGTGGTGTTTCTCAAGTGCCAGGCAGGATCCACATGTCTAATCTAGTATCTATCATATTGCTAGGGTAGCCATCAGCATAGTTTCTAGCCCTCAAGCTGAGTCAAATTAAGTGTCACACAAGATTTCGCCACACTAGCAAAATTATTGATTGGTGACACCCATTGTCAGCAATGGATACTTTTGCTACACACGGGCCATAGAACTGTCCATAGTGGACATTACTGTTCCTTACCACTGCCCTGTATGGCAGGCTTGCTTACTGGTATTAGTGTGTTGTTGCAATCCTCTGTCATCCAGTTGTTGCAGGAATGGCTTTTGCAAATAGAAGACTATTGCACCATGCTTTGAAATCTCTGTGCTCTGACTAACAGCTACTGTATGACTATTTGCATTATTATAACTTGAGACCAAACTTTGTCTTCTTCCACGTGAAAATGCTTTTGTTTAGACATGCAACCTATTTTCAATGGGTAAACAAATATCAGTTATATTTGCAAAATGGAATACCTGTATCGCAGGCAAAAATATCTGTGTCTGAATGTGGCACGGAGGAGTCACTGAGAATCCCGGTCAGATCTGTTTGTAATTGATAGGAAGGAAAGGGACTACTAGGAGAAGGGGCCCAACACTGGTGGCATGTGAAGCAACATTCCGGGGTGTTGCTGACTCGAAATAAGAGGCCTTATTAAAATTGTTGCTGAATCTGTGCTTCTTAACATTGTCTCTGAGCACACTGAAGACACTGAACTTGGGACTCACTCCAGCTTTATATGAGGGGTGGCATCTACATTCATTCATTCATTCTTCTTTGCAAAGGGAAGGCATGAAAGGAGGGAGGCACTATGGAGTGTAGGGGAGGAGCTGGAGGGAGACAGGATGGGAAACGAAGAAAGGAGAGAGAAGGAGTTGGCAGAACTTTTGCCCATTGTGTAAGTGGGAGCCATGTGTTCCAATCTAAACAGAATGGGAATTGAGTGGTATGTGAGAGAGGGAGGATGGAGGGCAAGACGAATGAGAGGAGGAGTGTATAGACTAGTACTATGAGTCTGATCTCTCCACAAGCTGACATTTACTCATGTTTATAAAGTGAGAGAACATTCTCTCTTGTAAATACAGTCCTAGAGATGGTCCCGTAGGAAAGGAATATCATTTCCACAGGAACTCAGTGTTATTCAGTGGATTTCATGCTATTAGGCAGGAAAAATCCTGCAGAAGAGGTGGGATTTTAAGACTCCAGGATTGTAATCGGCACTCCATTGAACTCAATGGGAGTTTTGCCACTGATTTCAGTGGGGACAGGTTTTCACTCCAGGACTCTAGAGGAAGACAAATACAAAGGCAGACACATGAACATACATATAGGTAAGTGGAAAGGCTGGTCACATAAACTTTTATCAGATTTAATTCTGGAGGAGAGTGACTAACTGACGTCAGCCATTTACTGTACTTTTTTTCCCACCCAAACAAGCGGGCCACACTTATTCAATGAAATGAATACAGCATGTTTCCATAATATGTGATGCTGAAGCTGCTGTGACAGCTAAGAAGCTGCTGGGCATGATGTGTCAAGAAAATGTACCAGACGAAAAGTACATGGAGCTCCAGTCAAAAATACAAAAAGAATTCCAAACCACATATCTTCTTAATATGACATGGAAATGGTTTTTTAATTGTGCCTATACACCCAGGCAGACCTTTAAGGGTTAACTGCACACAATGTAATGAATTCAATAATGATGAGTTAAAAAAGGTCTAATTAGCAAGTAACCACTTTATTATGAAAGGAAATGGTAATGAATTTAATAGCTCAAAATCATTAACAATATTTAGTTTGCTGGTACTTGTTCTCTATTATCCTCATTAATATGAACATTTAATATGTTTTAAAATGGATTTGTAATACTTTCTGTGCCATGAGGTTACACTGACAGAAAGAGTGTAATTATTTCACTAATTGTTATCACTGTCTGTTTGTGATCCAAATAGCAGCATATTTATGTGTAAAAAAAAAAAAGTAATTAAGAGAGGGAAGTTTAAAACCTAATTAAACAAAAACTCTTAAATTGAAGGCTAACCCACCACAGGAAAAAATTTTGGGAGTGGAAGTTTTGGGAAATGATATTCTCTACCAGTATTCAGGGAAAACTAAAAGAAAATAGAAGCAGGGGAAATGGAGTTGTTTGTTTGTTTGTTTTATAAATAGAAAAGTATCTAGTAAATATTTCCCAGTGCAGGGAACACATGTCAGAACATTGGGTCTATTGAATGGGACAACCTGACATTAAAAGTGATTTCTGTGATTGCCTTATCAGAAGCGGGGACACAGCTTTCTAAAAGTCATCCAGGAGGTAGCTTCATGTCGCAAGCCATCTCCACTCTCTCTTCACTCACACTGGTAGTTCCCTCCTCTGAAGATTTCTAGGCCATCCCCTTCCCTTTGCGAATCCCAAAGTGCAGCATCCCAATTTGCAATGAGTCTATCTCTCCTATTAGCAAGATACTCAGTTCCAATGAGGCCTCCGCAAAGGGTTTCCCTAATCCTTTCTCATCTCTCCCCACACCATGCCCTCTCTCCCTCAGAGACACCCAGCTCCTATGGAGGCTATCCAGATTCTCTCCTGACCCCTGCCCACTCCGTTTGCAGTGCAGACATATACCCTAAGGGCATGGTTACACTTACAAGATTATAGCGCTATTGGTTATAGCGGTCCCCTTATACAGTAATATGAATAGCGCTATTGTATGTCCACACTGAGATGCTCCAGCGTTATAGCATGGCCACATTTGCGGCACTTAATGAAGCATTAAGAGCAGCGCATTAGGGCATGTATCCCACAGTACACCTCTTCCCGATCTGGTGCAATGCCTTGTGGTAGGGGGGGCGTCACTTGCGGGGCATTCTGTATCCTGTTTCAACTACCCATGATGCTTTTTGGCATATCCCAGCAATCCCTGTGTTTCCTTCCACCTCCAGCGCCATCTTTCAACGGTTTCAGCAAAGCGCACTCCATCTTCCATTGTCGTGTGCCGCAATGAATCCAGAACTGCTGAGGAACATGCTGACGACTGTCACCAGCACATCTCTGTGTGCAGTGGAGTTAATCCTTGACATGCAGGATGACAGTGATGAGTCTGAAGACGAGATCGAAGCGGTGAATGCGTTTGACATGAAGCTTCTTGTCTCATTAACGGACATGCTCACGGCCGTTGAACGCCACTTCTGGGCACGGGAAACGAGCACTGAGTAGTGGGATCGCATCGTCATGCAAGTCTGGGACAACGAGCAGTGGCTGCAAAACTTTCGCATGAGAAAAGCCACTTTCATGGCACTGTGTGCTGAACTCACGCCTGCCCTGCGGCGCAAGGACACCAGATTGAGAGCTGCCCTCCCGGTGGAGAAGCAGGTGGCTATCACGATTTGGAAGCTGGCTACACCAGACAGCTACCGATCGGTGGCCAACCAGTTTGGGGCTGGAAAGTCGGCCTTTGGAGTTCTGCTGATGCAAGTGTGCAGGGCCATTAATCGCATCCTGCTACGAAAAATCGTGACTCTGGGTAATGTGCATGACATTGTTACTGGCTTTGAAGAAATGGGTTTCCCTAACTGTGGAGGGGCGATAGATGGGACCCATATACCTATTCTGGCGCCTGCCCACCTAGCAGACGAGTACGTTAACCGAAAGGGGTACTTCTCCATGGTTCTCCAGGCACTTATGTATCACCGTGGCCATTTTACTGACATTAACGCTGGCTGGTCTGGAAAGGTGCATGACGCACGCATCTTCCGCAACACCGGCCTGTTCGTGAAGCTGCAAGCCAGGACTTTTTTCCCAGACCAGAGGATCCCCGTGGGGGAAGTGGGAATGCCCACAGTGATTCTTGGCGACCCCGCTTACCCTTTAATGCCCTGGCTCATGAAACCCTACACAGGGAGCCTGGACAGCAGTCAGGAAAGGTTCAACTACAGGCTTAGCTGGTGTCGAATGACTGTGGAGTGTGCTTTTGGGCATCTCAAGGCTCGCTGGCGCTGTCTTTATGGGAGGCTAGACTTGGCCGAGGGTAGTATCTCCGCGGTTATTTCCGCATGCTGTGCCCTACATAATCTTTGTGAGCGGAAGGGTGAAGGCTCCACTCAGGCATGGTCCTCGGAGGTTCAATGCCTGGAGGCCACATACGCCCAGCCAGAGAGCAGTGTTCTTAGAGGGGACCAGCGCGAGGCTGTTAGGATCAGGGAAACCTTGAGGGAGCATTTTGAGGCTGAAAGCCAGTTCTAAAGTGAGGTGCAGACGGAGAGAGGGAGGGAGCATTCTTTTAATAGGAACAGGCATTTGCTTTTCTGTAGCCTGTAATAATGTATGTACACTTAATAAAGAAACCCATTTATTAAGAAGACAATTCATTTATTGAACAGGTACTTTGGTTGCTGAAAGAAAATATTGTGATGCATGTGAGGGGGAAGCCGGGGGAGGTGCAATGGGGGTGGCATGGGGTCAGTCAGAGATCGGAATATGTCCGGGTCTCTGAGTATCCAGTGCCCTCACAGTGGCCATGTCCCCCAAACCCCATTTGCGGAGGGCAGTAAGGCATGTTTTTAGGGGTTGACTGTAGTGGGTAATGGTCCGGGGTTTGGGGGTTGTTCGGTGAAGACAGGGGGTTGGAGGCAGCTGTGGATGGTGAGAACCATATAGCTGATGATAGTGGCCTGGAGGGTACTGAGGCACAGAAGGGGAAGGGATTTGGGGCAAATGATAATTGGGGTGGAGAGCGCGGTGCTTCTCCTCCTGAAGGGTGACAATCCGCTGCATAGTCTCCAATTGAATCTGCAGTAATGAGAACAGCTTATTGGTGCTTTTCCGGCGGTGAATCGCATTCTCCTTCCGCGCCTTCTCCCTCAACTTGCTCTCGTTCTCCCTCCACCTCTGTGCAAATCGATTCTCCGTTACAGCCTGTTGCATTACTTGCTGTACAAGATCCTCTTTGCTCCTTCGTGGCCGCTTCTTCAGTCGCCTCAGCCTCTCTGCTGTTGATAAGAGCGATGGCACAGGGATCAAGGACGACCCTTCTATAATAAAAAGATACATTTAACAGTGGTTCCCTTGTAAAGAGCAGACATGCCTATGATTCCCCCGCATTCCCTGTTTGCCTGTCCCTCAGAGAGCACAGATACAGCAACGGAGCTTCTGCCATGGTGAGTGCACTCCAGAGGCAAGGGAAATGATTTTTTCCCTGCCCCAGAAAAGCTGTACTGGGGGAGGGGGTGGGGAGTGCCGGTAAGTTGCAGGAGCCCCACTCTGAGCAGCAGGCAGGGGGAAGGATTTCTTCCCTGCCTTGAAAAGCTGTGGCGGGGGGCGGGGGGAAGTGCTGGGAAGTGGCAGGAGCCCTACTCTGAACACTGTTCCAACATTCTCCATAGGTGTTTATCCTGGAAGATATCTTGTTGCTTCGAGTCACTGAGGAACAAAGGGAAAGGATTTTAATGAGATGCGGCTTCCGCCCAGGGCCATATGCAGCTTGCCTATGTGCAGCAATGCTCCCCGCACCCACTGTAGCACAGTGGCTGGGACTAGTGACCGTGACCGGGACGGGGGCCACGCTGGCTCTCCCTGGAAACCTGCGCAGGTGCATTGCAAGCGCTCTTATTGAGACCTTTGAAGAGATTACTGATGATGACTACGGCGAGGTGATAGACTACATCAATGCTCTATTCCACATGTAGGCAAGCATCCCTTTCCACCCCAAGCTGCCTGTCTTCCCCATAGAAAAGCAGCTTTACCTCCGCAATCCGCTGCTGAGCTGGCCCCTGCAACCGCCGGATGCTGTGGCTGGCTGCCCTCCTGGGTTGAGAAGAGCTCCTGGCTGCATGCGTCCAGGGACTCCTCCGTGCCCTGGGTCGCTGCCGCCTCGTCCTCATCCTCCTCCTCTTCTTCATCCTTCTGCTCTTCGTCCTCCTCCTCACCCACCCCTTCACTGGTGGGCTGGGAAGTGTCCATGGTGGTCGATGGAGTGACCGTAGGATCACCACCAAGTATCGCGTGCAGCTCCTTATAAAATCTGCAAGTCACCGGGGCTGCCCCGGAGCGGCCGTTTGCCTCGCGGGCTTTGCGATATGCATTCCTAAGCTCCTTTACCTTAACACGGCACTGCAGAGTGTCCCGCTCATGGCCTCTTTCTGCCAACACCCGTGATATCTGCCCACAGGTATCAAAATTCCTGCGGCTAGACCGCAGCTGAGACTGAACAGCCTCTTCCCCCCAACAGCTGATGAGGTCCAGCACCTCACTATTGCTCCATGCTGGAGATCGCCTATTGTGAGGAGGCATGGCACGTGGAGTCATGATGATCAGGCAGAATGATCACCTGCAACGATTCCCTGAGAGCACGCCACGCTTGGCTGGAGCAAACAGGAAGGGGATTTTCAAATTTCCCTGGAACTTTAAAGGGTGGGTCTGACGTGTGGTCACCTGAGACAGGACAAAAGAGTTTGCAAGTGATGACCGGAGTGGCTCGAACGGGAATTATGGGATGGGCTGGAGGCCAATTAATGCGCAGTGGGTGTCCACATTCTTGCTGTAGCACTACAGCAACTGCGCTACAGCCCTTATTCCCCATGCGGAGGTGGATTAACAATAGCGCTATAACTCCGCGGTTATAGCGCTCTACGTGCCTTGCCAGTGTGGACGGGGAGGAGGGTATAGCGCTCGTGGGGGCTTTATAGCACTATAAAGTGCCAGTGTAACCAAGCCCTAAGTGACCACACTGTGAAACAACACTAGAGCTCTACAGAGTGATTGGATTAGCAGTTGAATTGTTGTAACTCGAGCTGCTGCATCCCCATTGCTCTACTAGCTCCAGCATCAGCAAAGCTTGAGCTTCAATCCCCTTTCCCCATGGGCCAGCTAGCTGGAGTTTAAAGCACCAATTAACTTGAGCTAGAGATTTTGTTGTGAGTGGACAGGAGTCAGTTTAGGGATGGATCTTGGGGCCTTGAGCTAACACTGCAGTGAAGCCAAGCCCTAGGAGATTTCACAGTCCCTCCTGTCTCCCCTAACACCATCTCTCCTCTGAAGAGATTCCCTGATCCTCCCACACATTCCCCCTAAAAGGCTCCTTAATATTGCCCCACTCTCCTCCCTTCCTCACCTCTCATTGCCATATCTCCACTGAAGAGACTTCCCCCAATCCATGCCCTTCCCCGCCCAGTTCTCTGGCGGCCATTCCTTCCACACAGAAACCTTCACTTCTCTCAGTCCTTGCAGATGTCACAGTTCCAGGCTGGTTTTTAAATCTGACAGACTCCAAAACTGGCTTGCTATGCTTCTGCTGCAATGCATGGACGTTTCTTCCGACCTGAAGATTGCTAGTCTCATGCTGAATTGAACTGAAGCAAACTTTCAAAGGATACTACCATTTGAGGTGATTGATATGGAGACTTTTGTTCTATTTTCTGTTTCCACATTTAGGTGTTAGGAAAATTGCAGCTACTTCTCTTCTATTTATTTCTTATACTTCAGAGAAGGATGAATACATACTCAGAAATCTGTCTGTAAATTAGTTATGCACTCTGCACTCTGCATTCACTGGGCTGTGTACAATACTTGGAGACAGTTGAGCTGTGCTTAGTGCAGGGTGTGACTATGAATGGCAAAAATGGATTTTCACCACCTTGCTGTTTCCTGATTCTGGCTCCCTCGGGTAATTTAGAGCAGCCCTGGGGCTGCTCCATGCTGCACTCGGATGTTCACGACCCCCTGAATCTGTTCTGATGGCTGCGGAGATCAGGGGCTCAGCTATGCCCTACCTCATTTGACTTTACTCTGGTGGGCTGTAAGTGGAGGTAGCATAGTCAGCATGTTACATTGATACCACAGTGATACTACACTACATTGTAGTATACTACATGTACTACATGTATACTATGTAGTATACTACATGTTACATTGCTACTACAGTGATACTACAGTGATTATCATGGTATAAGATTCTAGACAAAATAGAACAGAACCGTCTTACACTCAAAGACTCTTTAGCTGTAGGTTTCACCCACAGAGAGAAACATTTGGAATGGGGTCCTAATCTGTATACTTTTCATTTGGGGCACTAGTGTTCCCAGATTTGAATGCTAGAAGAGTCTGCCAAAAATTCTTGTACCTTTAAAGTTGAGAGGGAAGAAAGTCTTCTTATTCATACACATGGTCTGGCCCAGGCTCAGCCATGGACATTATAAAAGGTCTTGGGCAAGTTACTTCCTTCTGTGGCTCAGTTTCTCCAAAGCTATCTCTCAGGGGTGTTGTGAGGCTACATTTGTTAATGTTTGTAAAGTACTTTGCCATCCTTCCTACTGAATTTCTACCCTCCAATGGGTTTTCCCTTGCACTGAGGTGGTCCCTTTGCTCACAGAACTGAAGAAGGCACCTCTGGTTCTGTTCTATGGCTATGTGTGTCCCAGCTACAGCAAATGAACTGCTATCATGTTTATAAAACTCATATTAGCTGAAATAAATCCTGATACATTTTTTCTTTTTGTTATATTGAATGTCAGTTTCTTCTAAATCCGTGTGAGATTATTGCAAGGAGCATGGCCTTTTTCTTGGTCCATTTCTTCTGAGTCATCTCAATTTTACGTAGCAGATTATTACCCACTGAGCTCCACATAGATACTCTCCCACAAAAAGAAACCACAGCCTGAGACCTTGTTTGATACCAGACGTGTATTGAACCATGTACTTTGTTTACAGAATTAGCTTTTCATTGAAAACAGCTGTTCTATTGACTTATCTGAACTGTAGAGTTAATTGGATCTTCCAATTGGTAAAAGCAGCTGCAATAATTTTTCAGACCCTAGTCTTGTTGTGGGCTCCATGTAGGCTGAATATACATAAAGTCCCATTAGCTTCAGTGGTACTCCACAAGGTCTAAGTGTATGAATCCCCTTGCAATACTGGTGCCTTATAAATCACGGCAATTGTCTTAATGGGGTCATGTAACAAACTATGGCCACTAATATCTTCCATCTGAAAAATCAGTCTTTGACCTTTCCTTTTACTTTCCTTTGCTTGGGATGGCAGCATGGTGTAATGGACAAGACACCAGACTCAGAACTGGGAGACCAGGATTACACTTTCAGCAATGCTGCTGCTCTGTACCACTAGAGCAATTTACTGTTGACCTCTCTAACCCCACCACTTCCTGTTGTCTGTCTTGTATATTCATGGCACAAACTCTTTGGAGTGGGAGCTGTCTTTTATTAGGTGTCTGAACAGTGGCTACCACGCTGGGTTCCCAGTCTCAGATGAGGCCTCAAGACTGTCCTGTAAAACAAATACTGATCATAATACATGGCTCTGATTCTGAAAGTAAAAGCTTCACACAGCCTGTCTTCCCCACTGAAAAGTTTATAACGAGATCTTACCGACACTGAGTAAAGGCATAGGTGGCCTTGATTCTGAGTGTTGCTAGCCTCCACAGAAGTGCAACGAGTAAAGCAAATTATTGCTTTATCCATGCTTTGTGATTTATTGTCTCTTTCAGGCTGTGTGTTAACCGGAATGCTTAATAATTTTTAATAATTCATTATTATAATTTTGCACAGTTTTTTTTTTAAAATGTAATATTTCATGTTCACTTTCATAACTGAAAAGCAGTATTGTTGCCACTGGGGTTTCATTAGCAGCCCATAGAGAAGAAACCTATCATTCAAGCTACAACAAACAGGCACAAAATCAAATGTTATTGGTCGTTATAGCCAATAATTATGAGGGAGTCACCCCCACACACTTCGTATCATGAATAGGTCACCTTATTGCACATGCCAGGTGATCCTTGAATCCCTCCAATCCCCCACAAGCTCCCTCTGTGCCACCCTCCTATACAGAGATTCTCTGCAACTCCCTCTAGCCTCCCCCAACCAGCTATTAAGTGTCCTACCATGGCTGGACTCTAATAGCCCCAAATAGCCAATTAACCTGGTTTAAATAGTTGCTGCTTATCAAAGAAGGTCTCTTCTTCCCATCATTTCTGAAAATGCTGCCTTTATCAATGAATGAGGTAACGTCCTTCCATAATAAGAATTACCTGACACTATAATGTCGCCACTGGAAGTACCATTCAGGGGAGTACTTGAGTAGGAGAAGAAATACCAACAAGTAAGTTATATAAAGAAAATAACCAACATTAAGAACAGGGAAAGAGTAACTGGTCTAGAGCTGGACAAATACTGCCAGGGACCATTTTTGTGTCCTTATGTGCTCACTTATTGCACACATTTCAGCAGTCCAGTTTCATGGAGGAAAAATTCCTTGAAAGCAAATTTCAAAGGGCAATCCAATATTTGCACTAGAAGTGCTCGTATTGTCTTCCACTCAAGATGCAGCTTCAGTGGCCAACCGTCGCAAAGCACGGCGGCTCAAATTTGCAATATTTGCCATCAGCCCCTGGAGTAGAAATCTGTCCTGTATGTTTAAATAGTGAATATTTGATTAGCATTAAAAAAAAAGATAAATTCATCCAATATGCCATTTGTTCCTCTCTAGCCTAGTCTAATAAAGCCATCCTTTTCGGTATATTTTAATTGCACTTTGCATTTTCGCAGTCATACCCATCCATTCATTTTACTATATAGGGAGGCATCTACAGTTGGTATCTCTGGAACTCGTTTAAACTCTTTGCTTCAAGCATCTTCCCCAATGGCTTGTTTTGTTTGTGTCTTGCATTTTGCATAAAATAGGTCTGACTGTTTCCTGCTCACTCCAAGTTTCCTAAAACTCTAGAAGTTATTTACCTCCATAAAGGGACAGACCCCGCATTCCTAGCTCACCTAAGACTCTCATTGGAGTAATCTTTGTCTATGAAGCACCAGCCACATCAGTGGTGCTGTACAAACTGCCATTAATAAGTCAGTGAGAGTTTCAGGTAAGCAAAGAAGGCAGGATTAGGTCCCAAGTGAGTGAAAAGTGACCGTTAGACCATGAACTGCTACTGAAAAGGCAGCTGCTGACTGGGCTGAAAGCAGTTACAAATCTCTACTTTTTCTTCAGAACTCCTCCTGTCTCTTTCCTCCCCTTCCATTGCTTTTCTGCCCTCCTTTCATTTGTTACCAGGGAAGCTGAACTGGGTCCCCAGAAAAGTAAAATAATTACTTATTTCCCTTTCTCAAGTGAAACTTCGTTCCAGAGGCTCCTGGCCACTTCTTTAAGCCTGATGCACATCAGGGTGAGGGTGGGAAGGGAAGCAGCGGTTTCCTTCTGAGTGCTGCTAAAGGAGAGATAGCTACAATGTACTGAGAGAGAAACCACCGCTTCCCTTCCCAGCTTAGCAGCAGCTCTCAGCAGTGCCAGAGAAGCAGCCACACTCCTGTCAGGTTAACTGTTACTCACTAAACTGGAGGAGAAGCCTTTGCAGAGGTCCCAAGACATCATCTGAGGTAGCACTAAAAATATAAAGGTTGGGGGAAGGAAAAGGGGTGGTGACAACTGGAGGGGGAAAAGATGGGGCAGTCAGAGAAAAGGATTATGGGAAAAGGAAGAAGGGGGGAAGCATATGTAGGAAAAAGGAAAGGAAAAGACTTGCATTATATTTCCCTCTAGTGACCTTTTCTTCACACATCAAGTGAACTCAGCCAAATTCAACTTGAGTCCTACTCCACTGAAGTCAATAGAATCACACCAGGGATAAATTTGACCAATTAGCATAGGGTAGATTAATTTGGGCTACAAAATCCCGGCTCTACATCACAGAGGGGAACCTAGAGCACAGAAGTGACATCATCAAAAGGTCCGACTAGCCAATCGCAGTGTAGATTTGGCAAATCACTACTGAAATCCTACTCTAACTGCTGCTTCTTAAATGCTTGAAGTGTGGATAACGCATTACTGCCTGGCGTTCCACAGTTAAGTGAGAACAAAAGCACGGCCCGAATTAATAACATTCTTGTTATTTTTATACTTCCGTAATTTTCAAATTGTGGACTGTTTTATGTTTTAACAGCGTTCCCATTGAAAGAATGTAAATGCACTACACATAAGGTCTCTTGTTGGAAAATGTCAGCAAATATTTTTTAGAAGGTTTGCCCTTGATTATTGGATGAATCACATGGAAAGATAAGTTAATCCCTTTCCTTTAAGGGCCTTCTTTGTTGTGTGTGTCTCTTCTCATGGAGAAACATCAATATCTCTTGGAGACACTGTAAGACAGTTCTTGTTGCAGAATGCTGGGCCAGATAAGAATTCCTCAGCTTCAGGGATGGCTGTGAAGAACTTGTCATTTATTTCAGTTTTCCTCATGGAGGATTCACTTTTTTAGAAATGACCCTTAGAAAAATTCCTACCTTGATGGCCTCCATCATCAGAGAGGAATTTTCCTTCCAGGTGGGTGCAGTTGAGTTGTGGTGAGTATCCTTCAGGAGAGGATGGCTGTGAGTGCTTCCACCTTGTAATGCATCTCCAAGGGCTGACATTATGAATATGTTTCATAAGGAATAAAGATGGTGATGCCTTCTCCAAGAATGCCTGGCCTTTCATAGTGCAAAAAGAGATTGGTCTAACTCTGGAAATTCAGATCTGGACTGGGATATTCCCAACATTCAGGAGGGAGAGGAGTGACAGTTTTTGGTTCAGTCCATCTTTGCTTTAAAGATGAACTAAAAGCAAATGATTTATTTCAAGTAAATGATGATCGACCTAGGTGATTCCAAGTTGGCCATCATCACCATAGCATCTGAGCATCTCACAGTTGTGAATGGATTTACCTCGCAACAAGCCTTTGAGGTAGGGAAATATTACTGAATTGAGGCACAGCATAGATTAAATGTCCAGGATCTCTGGCCGGATACGTCTTCTGAGGTCCAGTCTAGTGCTCTATCCACTAGACCAATCTTCCCACCGTAAATTAAAGTGGTCAGTGTCTCCATATTTTTAGGCCCTTTATCTTGTCCCCTGTGGGATCATTTGGTATGCAAAACCATTGCCAGTGAGTGATTCAGTTTGCAGACTATGATTCACCATTGTCTGCTAGAGGAAACAGACTTGTGCTTTCAGAAATCCTACGTGAGCCCATTTGCTTCCTTCCTGTCCTTGAAGTCGTACCAGCCTCTGCTGGAGGACAGCAAATGACAATGAATATTGACAGTTTCCAGAATAATGATAAGGACAAAAGTTGTCTCAATTGTTTCTTTTAAACAAATGAGCAAAGAAAACTCTTAAACTTTGGTTATTTAACATTAGAAAGTATATTCTGCTCAACTACAGCACTAATGCAACAACTTTGAGTGTCAGAATAACAGAACTCTGAATTTGGCAGTCCACTGCTAGAGTAATTTCCTGGGTAAATGGATTGGGAATTTCAGCCATGTGGATTACATCAGGGCCAAGATGGCTAAATTTGAACTGGCTTGCAGCTGACCTGAAGAAAGTCACCATATAAAGACACACACACAGATAAGCTCCCTGCCCAACCCTTGACATATGTTAGCCTTGATCCTTTGGACTATCAAAGCTAATAATAAAACTGCAAAATGATTGCAAGGCTGAAGAGTTTTTAATAAAGGGGCACTATTTTGCTGTACAACTTTGCCTTATAAGCAATTAGCAGATGATTTTTTAAAAATTAAAAAAGCTTTAAAAATGTAAATATAGTCATAAATCTAGTGCAGCTCCATAAAGCTGGCATGGGAAAAATCCAGCCAACCTCATTACTTATGCCTAATATTTCCTGGCATAGTGGTTTTGTGTGTGTGTGTGTGTGTATGTGAGTGTGCATGTCTCTACTTGCCTTTTTCTCAACAGAAAACTTTATAGTCCTTAGGTGCTTTTATTCAAGCCAGTCTCCTCTATGAAAAGATCTGATTTGTCAGCATTTTTCTCCTTGTAGTAACCAGGGTCATATTTTATAGGCACTTAAACCATGCAATCACAAACTGTCCATGTCTTGTCCAGACATCGGCGTCACTATTTCCATATGAATCGAGGTCAAGGCAATAGTGAAATGTTAAAAACCTGGCACGTGATCTGAAAAAGCAAATAGGATGTCTGACATTCAGCTACCGGCAGATCTAAACTAGTGGGACATAAACCCAGTGACCAGTGCACCCCGCAAGACACAGCTTTCTCCAAATGGACAGGCAGGCTGTTAAACAGAAGAGACTTGCTGAAGATTGGGGCCTTGAAGCACTGAACACTGGGTGCTGCTGTAGGGGGCTGGGGAAAAGCTGTAAAACAATCATTTGTGACTTCTCAATCCTGGGACTGTTTTAATATCACAACTCCTGGCTCACTAGCTATAGCCTTATGGAGCAGGTGGACTAGCTAAGGATCTACAGGAGTGTATTCCACTCAGGCCACACTTCCTAGGTTATCCAGCACCACCCTGACCAGCCCGGAGAAAAGTGACATATGAGCAAGTTACCCCGGTCCTAGTCTATACCATTCACAGCTTCCCCTACACTGGGGATTCTCAGTGGGGCAGCCAATCAGCTTTCCAACCCCTTCCTGCGTGGTCCTTGTATCATAACTGTGTAGGCTACAGACAAAGTAGAGCAGAGACTGCTTCCTGGGTATGTCTCTGGGGACACACACAACATCGAAGGGACAGGGAGGGGACAGGAGGAGCTGATCTCATGCCTTCAATTCGTGCTCAGGCTCATACCGTGGGACAGCAGCATTGAGAGGGGACCACGCCGCACCATGTTAAAGGACGGTGCAGCTTGTGCTATCCCCATGCGCATCAGGCTGGTCAAGTAGAATTGTACCTCCCTGAGATCCTTGGCTAACTGCCTCAACTTGGTGCTGCAAATGTAAACAATCTTTGCAAACAATCCCGTGCCACGTGATGCTGTTAAAGCACAGGCCCATGTTGGGGGTAGTGTAAAGTCAGAGAGAATACAGGGTCAACACTTCCATGAGCTCAGGGAGGAGTGTGGCTGCATTGCCCCCTGTTAGGAGGATACAATGCATGTACCTCTCTGCAGCCCGCCAGCTTTGCTGACTGGTGAACTGTCTGGTGAGGCCATGGGCCTACCTACTCCTATCAGAGAAAAATCCTATAGAGTTTAATGAGAATAAAATCATTCCGTAGGTTCCTTCAACCACTCTGTAGAATCTAATAGTGAATCTAATAGGGGAATAAGCAGGAAGAACTCGAAATGCTAGTTAATAAACACAGCTATGACATAGTTCGCATCAGAGAGATTTGTCGCATGACTGATAGTACGCATGACTGAAATATTGGCATAGAAGGGTACAGCTTACTCAGGAAGGACAGGCAGGGAAAAAAGAGAGGAGCTGTTGTCTTATATATTAAAAATGTATACACTTGGACTGCAGTTGAGATGGAAATAGGAGGCAGACTTGTTGCAAGTCTCTGGGTAATAATGACTTCTTTGTTTCAGTTTTCACCAGAAGATGTGGTGATTGGATGTCTAATACAGTGAATATTAGTGAAAATGAAGTAGGATCGGAGGCTAAGAAAGGAAAAGAACAAGTTAAAAATTATTTAGACAAATTAAAATAACAAGGAGTCCTTCTAGCACCTTAGAGACTAACAGACATCTGGGACTGGTTCTCTTCAATATTTTCATCAATGATTTAGACAATGGTATAAAAAGTACAATTATAAAGTTTGTGGACAATACAAAGCTGGGAGGGGTTGCAAGTGCTTTGGAGGGTATGATTGAAATGCAAAATGATCTGGAGAAATTGGAGAAATGTTCTGAAGTAAATAGGATGAAATTCAATAAGGACAAATGCAAAGTACTCCACGTAGGAAGGAATAATCAGCTGCACACATAGAAAATGGGAAATGACTGCCTTAGAAGGAGCACTGCAAAATGGGATCTGGAGGTCATAGAGAACCATAAGCTAAATATGAGTCAACAGTGTAACACTGTTGCAAAAAAAAAGCAAACATTATTCTGGGATATAATAGCAGGAGTATTGTAAGCAAGACACGAGAAGTAATTCTTCCGCTCTACTCCACACTGATTAGGCCGCAACTGGAGTATTGTCTCCAGTTCTGGCGCCACCTTTCAGGAAAGATGTTGACAGATTGGAAAAAGTCTAGAGAAAAGCAACAAAAACAATGAAAGGTCTAGAAGACATGACCTATGAGGGAAGATTGAAAAAAAAATGGGTTTGTTTAGTCTGGAAAAGAGAAGACTGAGAGGGGACGTGATAACTGTTTTCAAGTACATAAAAGGTTGTTACAAGAAGTGGGGAGAATTTTTTTTTCTTAACCTCTGAGGATAGGACAAGAAGCAATGGGCTTACATTGCAGCAAAGGAGGTTTAGGTTGGACATTAGGCACTAGAATAAATTGCCTTTGGGAGGTTGTGGAATCTCAATCATTGGAGATTTTTAAGAGCAGTTTAGACAAACACCTGCCAGGAATGGTCTAGGTCAGTGGTTCTCAAACTTTTGAGAACCGCAACCCATTTTTCCTTCTTCGGCTGCCGCGGCAGCCCCTTATATGTCTGCCGAAAAGCCGCTGAATAAATTACTTCTGCATTCGGCGGCTTTTAAGGGGCGGCAGGAGCTCGCGACCCCCCTGGAAGTGCTCGGCGACCCCCAGGGGAGTCGCGACCCCCAGTATGAGAAACCCTGGTCTAGGTAATGCTTAGTGCTGCCAGGAGTGCAGGGGACCTCCTGAGGTCCCTTCCAGTTCTATGATTCTATGATAATCCTGCTATAGAAAGGATTGTTTTAAAAAAAACTATTAAAATCTGTTAAATTTCAGAGGTCTGCAGAATAAATTTTATATATTATTTGAGTGTACACATGGTTTTATCCCTTTTAAATTCCATAAGACTTTCCCATAAGGGTCAGGGTAAAGCAGCTGTGCCCCAGTCTATAATTGGCATTGGCTCCTTCACAAAGGACACATTGGTGGGTAGGAAGAGACTTCCTCCATCCTCTATCCCCTGGCGCGCACACACACAAACCAGCTGTAATCTGGCCCTACACTACACTACCTCTAGATTATCCCTGACTAGCAAAGGGGAAAGCATATTACTTTCCAAGTCCAGGAGTGCTGTTCTGTGGTCTGTAATTGTTCCTCCTGAAGAATAGTGATCTCCTTACCTAACTCCATAGAAAGAGCTTGACCTTGCAAATCTTTACTCATTTATGGAGTGTGGTTTAGTTCAGTCAGATTCTATATTCAAAGCTCGTTAGGGTTACTTGGATGAGTGAAGCTTTGCAGACTCAAACCCCTAAGAAGGAGGGAGGAGGGAAAAAATTAAAATATTAGTCCTGATCCAAAACTCTTTTATAAAAAGAGGCTCATAAGTCCAAATCCTCACAGGTATTTGCAGTATTAAAATCAATGGAAGTTAGATGGCTAAACCCCTTTTAGGCTCTGGGCCTTAGTACTTTTGAAAGGTGACCCTGGACTGATGGCCCTGAAGACTAATGCCCTCTATTTATAGACAGAGCAGATGTAGCTCATCAACCACTTGTCAGATACGGAACAACTTTTAATGACTTTTACAGTATATCGTATTATGGTTATTGCTTTAAGTATATTCTAATGAACCACAAAGACAGGCAACACATTGTTAATAGTTTCCCCATTTTGCACACAAAACAGGAATTTCAATACTCCCTCACCATGCAATCGACAGTAGCCTATAATAAAATCTGATCATTATTATTAGTTTTATTCTAACCTAGTCTGCATGTGTAAAAGCAAAAAATGCAGCTAGAAGTCTATGTGCTGTGCGGTTTATTTAAATGGAACGTTTAGATTAGTACACAGGGAACCTTTTGCTTGGAGTTTGGGTAGTCTCAGGCCAGTGTACAGATTCACACTTTATGAAAAAAATACCCCTTTCTGATTGTATAAGAGTGTGTGTATGTTGCTTTTGAAATGTACACAGGGCTTGGATATCAAACAGAGTCAATTCTTTTCTCCTGTTCACTGATGGTCTGTGTCGAGAGTGCAGCAGAACATTGTGAAGATGGGATTCTGAGGGGAAGCATGACACTCTAGTAGCTAGGTTTGTCACAATAAACATTTTGTCCTTTTATAACAACGGTGTTAATGTTTTGCTGTTTACTTTTTTTGTTCAGAAGCTTGAGGCTTAAAGAGATCTCCCATAATTTCAACACTTCCTGTGTTTCAGTTTTCTCTTCTTTCCCCCTGCCCTTCGTATCTTTACTGGAGCTTTACTTTTCCTACCTACAGTAGCTTTACCCATTGATGAGGGACTCGTGGTTAGTTGATATTGTTATGTTCCAATAACCCACTGTACCCTGGATAAATGGCTTAACCCTGTGTGAAGGTGTAGTTGATAGTACTTGACAGTACTATTATTTAGTTGAAGATATTGGTTACGATGATCGTTTGGATCCTATCAAAGATTCCTGATTGCATTTACATTAAGCATAGAATGGACCTTGAAACTATTACTTTATGTCTGTCAGCAGGGAGGGAGAGGATAGTGTTTGCAAAAGGTGGTAGCATTATAAGATACTATTGTATGCTCGAGGTAGATTCTTTTTGTTATGTTTACCAGAGGGAGTCTGGCCACAAAGGAGCGAAAGCAGACACAGGAGCATGCATGTTGTGAGAAAAAGGGTGAAACTCATTCCTTACATTGAAGTGCAAAAGGATACACCCTCTCTATATTGTCCCCTGAGAATCCATGCCTGAAGAACAGTGGCTATTTTTTTAGTGGCATACCCTAAATAACATTCAGGATAACGTCTGCTCTAACCAAGATCAGCGAAAGACTTTTTGATTGAGCTAGTCACAGCTTGTTCTTTGCATAGCTTCATGCCAGCAAGTCCTCACTGCATGCTTGATAGAATATCCCTCAAACTGGGAATCTTGGTTCAGAAATGCTTTCACTATCCCAGAAATATAAGGTTTCACATCCACTCCTGGCATTTCTGGACACTCAGAAAGAGCCTCTTTTTAAATTCCTTAGAGCTTTTCTTGATAGGACAACTTCTTTGTTTTTATATAAGTCATTGCAGCAAGTGTGATGTGTCCTGCAAACCTGGACATGCTGTATATGTGGCTGAAGCCTCTATTAAAAATGGGGGGACACTGTAAATATAGTAATTTAAATTCCATTATTCGAAACCCAGCCAGAGACAGAATCTGTATGTCCCCTATATCTGAATGGTGCAGGCCTTGTTTAGCCAAACTCCTAACATGAAACTATTGTGCACGATAATAAATGATAATAATTAATAATCATTAATAATAAACTACTTAATCATTTGTGAGGTGGCCTTTGTACTTATGTTCAGGCTGGCAATAATGTGCCCCCCAAAGGGAATGAGACCACTGGCCTAGTTCAAGTCTTTGGTTACAAACCTTTTGCCTGCAGCAATACTATATTTTGTAAGCACTGTTAACTCACCACTTGGCACCACAAGATTGGGACAGTGGCAAGTTGTCCAATAATGTAACTCATTTGTTAATGCTAATAGACATTTGTAAAACTACACACAGCCTGGGCCTTCAAGTTGAAGTGTAAGATAGTTGCTAGGGTTGTGAAATGTATGATGTAAAACTTGGGATGTTTTGGTTATAACATATCTCATTTATTTTCACTGTCATCACCCGCACTGGTGTATAATACCTGCTACATGTAGAGTGACATACTGCAGATGGTTTCAAAATAATATTGGGCTGTGGAGAAACCAAAAGGTCTCTTGTGCTTAAGGTCTGGTTATTTTCAATTCAAAGCAACTAGTCAACAAAAGTTTCTGTATGTGTGTAGTTTAAAGAAGCTAGATTCCTCTATGCTGACTCATGCTCACACTACCCACCTAACAATTTACCACTGAGAACTTTGAAAGAGAATCTAGCAGTTTTAATACCCTCAGGATTGAAGAACAAAGAGCAAAAAGAGAAAACTAGTTATAACTATTCATTAGTTTTTGGTACTTCAGATAATTTGTGCAATAGCTTCAGGGATTTAATTGAATCACTCTTCCCACCCTGTCTTAATTTTAATTGCTGTGTAATTTTTTTACCAAGCTGGGCAAAGGAGCTATATGAAAATGTGACATATGACAGTGTACATTTACCTAAGCTCTGGAACTATTCTGACCTACAGGCAATTAACCGCTGCCTCCCAGCACTCAAACAACCAATTAAAGAGTTAACAAAATGACCTCCAAATCACCTACATGTTCAGGTTTTTGGACTGCCATGAACATTACACTTCACCTGATATAGTTTTTGACTGACCGATATAGTAAATCTATGTCAGCTAAAATTTTAGCACAATGCCTGTAAAACTGAAAAATCAGATTTGATGAGGTTCTTTCATTGTCATTAACGATGAACCCACCTTAGCCCTTTGCCTAACAAGACAATCAACGCAAGACATGATCCCATCTTGTCATCTGGGAAAAAATGGTGTGCTAGATCAATGAAGATTGTACTAAATTCATCTCAAGGATGTAAGACATTCATCCAAATGGCAACAAGCCAGGCACAATGAAACCAAACCAACAACAACAAAAAAGCACAGGGTTTGTTTTTTAAAACCCAAGTTTTACTAGTAGCCTCCTTCTGAAATTCTTAGGCATTAGAATAAGATTATAATCAGAAATGGAAACACTTGCCATGAGGCTAGTAGTTACAGCTCTTTAAAAATCAGAAATACATATATTAGAAATGACTCTGAGATAAATAATTTCCAATGAAAAGTATGTTTTAATATGTTTTTTGCACATAAATAATGCATACTCCAGAGAGGGAGGTGAAATCTGATAATCTGATCAGGAAATCCTGAGTTCCAATCCCATCTCTGACAATAAATCTGTGGTTTTGTAATCTCTCTTCCTCTTTTTCCTTCACCTGGCAAATTGGCATAACAATAGTCCCTTACATACATCACAAGGAGGCTGGAATGCTCAGAAAGTACTTTCAAGATTAATGAATTGTCTGTAATCAACGGCCAATGTCTTGAGCACTGGGTATTCTATCTTTTTTAGCAACATTCTGCTAGTGATAAATGCTACTCAGCAAAGTCAGGTTTAGGACATTTTACAAATCGGTTATCAGTCTCTTGTAGGAAGGGTGTGGCCAGTAAAAGAGATGCTGGATCAAGTGCCCTAACACACAGGATCAAGATTTGTAGGCCCAGATCCTCGGCTAGCATCAATTTGTGTCAACTCATTGACGCCAATGCAGCTATGCCACTTGACACCACTAAGAATCTGGCCCACCGTTTTAGTACTTGACAAAATGTTAAATAGCGTGAATTGGGAGAAATTTTCTATTACTTTATTGTTTTTCTTGGTCACAAAAAGGAAAATTGGGCCCTGGTTTATACCCTGTGAAGTGCTATTGATTTCAATAAGAGAGGAATGTATGTCGATCAGGACAGCGTCTGCCTGCTCTGTGGTATGCGGGGTAGTATCGCCATTGCGGGATTCTGAATGTACAACACTCCATTGCACACAAACTAAACAAACAAAAAAAGTAGTGGATGTGAGTAGAGGTGAAGGACAGGGCTGCCTGGTTCTGGATGGTATTTCTTCTTCACCCGTTGTAGTTTCATTGCTAAGACAAGGCCCATGGGGCATCTTGGCCTAACAGCTTTACTATAAAAATGTGGCATAATTTGAAGTGAATGACATCACAGCAATAAATGAACTGGGCAGTCCAATGACTTAAGGCTAGTTGTCTTCCCGGCTGCCATGTGGGAGACCAGCGTCTGGCAGCAGCAACCTCAGGTCTCCCTGCTTTCCAGGTCAGTGGATGCAGGCTGCATCGCAGAGGTGACACTCTTGGCCTCAAAGAGGCTGGAGAAATTAATATTTGCAGCACTAAAGGCACTTCATAGTAAAGACAAAGGAGTGACTAGCCAGGGGGAAAAGAGGTAGCCAGGAATGGCCAGGTGGGCAAAAAAAAAAGCCCCTCTGTCTTCCTGGATTGGCTTGCTGCCCAATCCGGTAAAAGGGAGGAGGGGAGAGCTACTGCTTTGGTGTCTGAGCCTTCCTTGATGCAAAAAGTGAATGTGGAAACAAAAATAATAATGGAGAGCAGGGATCCCATTGAGTTGTTTATGTATTTGTGATGAGGTGCACGCGAATACATGTGATTATGTAAAAGTGTGCCTGTGTGTAATGTAGCATTAACACCAACTCATAAGTTGCATGGCTTTATGAGTTACTATAGTTAAAAATAAGAAAAAAAGAAAATCAAGCTAGATTTTTGCCCCTTTATTCTTCTCAAATATGATACTGTTTTCAGATGCCTGGTCCTTTTTTGGGAATAATTCTAAATCCATCATTCAAATATCCTTTGAATTGAATATATGATATACATATCATGAATACATATAATCACAGAACAGTATTTTGTGGAAGTTCTGAAAATAGCATTGGAAAGCGCTGACCATGAATTTCCATCTGAGGATTTGCATTCTGTTAACATGTGTGAACAAACTCCGTTCACTCATCTTATAATGGAAGCTACCCTGACATCTTTGGAGTGTTGAATCATTCCTTGTCATCACATGAGTAATGGTCCCATACAATCGTATATTCTGAGACTGGTGCCAAGGAAAGGCGCTTAGGCCCATTGGATTAAATTGTTTATTTGGGATTTCAATTCAGTTGAAAAGTTCTCACATCCGTGCAGTGTGAAAATCATTCTATTCATGCTGCAGTCATGTACTGGGCCAAGGAAGGGTAAGACTCAGTGAAAGAGAGGTATGAAATTACCATTTGGTCTTCCTAGACTTCTTTCACCAGTCACCTAGGACTGACATGTATGTATGTAGCTGGTGCAGGTTTGTTTGTTTTGCCTCCCTCCCCCCATAGATCATGAGAGTTATTCATGAATAGCTCTCCTTTATTAACTCAAGGTCCCATCTTATAATATTAACTCTGGTCCCTAAGATCCATCCCCTGATGTGCAGTGCAGAGGAAAAATGGAGGAAAGGGAGGAAATCATAGAGGAGATCAGCAAAAGTCAGCTAGGTGGAGAGTTGCAATATCTATGCAAACCATCTTTCCCTCCACACACTCCCCTGTGCTGCACATTACGGAGATTATGTGTGACCATGATTGCTGCCAAATGTGAACGTGGCCAATAGTTTGAAAGAGAGAACAAGGAATGGGTAGAATACAGGGAAGAACACTCTTAAGCAGCATGTTCCCCTAGGAAACCAACCAATATTGCATTAGTTCTTCAGGTGGCCCAGACCACATGATGCCAAGAGGAATTTCTCAAAACTCAACTCAGAAGGTTTGCAAAGCTTAGTGAAATGTTCAGTGATTTTGGCCTGACTTTCAGATTAGAATGAAACCAAGCTGTGGTTTGCCTTGTTTGGGGTTTTGTTACCAGAGCGCTATTCTAAGCTTTTTATATAACAGAGAGTTTCATTGGTCTTCTCACTCATTGGAGTTAACCAATTGCGACGTACATCCATAACGGTCTCCTATTCACATTCCTCTCTAGTTTTGAACAATATGGTTGCTTCATATGACGAAAGTTCAGGAGAGAAAAGGGAGGACCACGAGTCCCCCACGTCAAACTATTGGCATACTTTGTTGGGTACTTTTGCTTATTTCTCATATGCTGCACAGCTTCACAGTGGGGTACTGGAGACACAGAAACTCCACTAGGAAGTTCTAGTTTCTCCACTTACTGGAGAAACTAGAACTTCCTAGTTTCTATCTCCCATAATTTGAATATTTCAAAAGTCCAATGGGTAAAAAAATAAATCACAGTTTCTAGAATCATGGGCCTAATACAAAATCCACTGAAGTCGATTCACTCTTTTTCCTGGACTCTACTGGCCTATGGATCAGGCTCCATGTCCTGAGTTTCAGACTCCAAATATTCAGGGGTCAATTATGCACCTCCTGTTTCACCCACACAGGAGGGTATGAGGGACAAGGCACCACCTTGCTCCCTTGTATGGATTACTCCCACAGCCTGTCTTTGTACAGAGGACAGAGCAGCTATCACATGAGCATTACTCCCTTTCCCACATAGGCAGAGAGAGAGTAGGCAGATAGGAGCAGGAAAGGGGCAAAGTTCCTTGACTCCCCTCCAATCAATCTACCAACCAGCTCTGCTGAGCAGACATGGTCTGGGAGGTGAGTTGAACCAAGTGGCTGGCACAGACTAATCACCCTTGAACAAGGGAGAAGCAAGAACTCTAATGTGACTCTGGGCCAGAATGCTATCCCTGGTCCACTCCAAGGGCAGCACAACTATGTCTTCTTCAGGGGTTAGGGTAGCTTCACAATCCACCCAATCATGTTTGATGCCATAGGCACTTCTGGTTTCTGCACACCAATTTTTTTCATTAAGTTCTTAAAAATGTACAAGATTGGAAGATCATCACACTTGAAGACAGAAGGCCAGATTCGCCTCTCACTTACATTAGTTTTACATCAGTGACTTCATGGAGTTGTTCCTGTTTTACACTGATGTAACTGAGAAGAGAATAAAGCTCAGAGAGCTTTGCATGCTAAAAGCTAATCATCCTGACCTATTCTCACTAGTATAGATATATATAATGCCCTTTTAAATGAGAATTTAATACCTTTAAAAAGTTTAAAATAGCATCATTTATTTATTTTTTTAAATCACAAGCTAATGCTAATGGGTTCACTATTTCCTTTTGCTGTTATTCATCATTAACTCTTTCAGCCTCTATGCATATCTTTTTCACGGAAATTAGAGCTTTAAAAAGGTTCTAGGGACCTGAGAAACCCTAGCCTGGAAAAAGGTTCATCGTTTCCTTTCATCCCATTTTAGATACAGGAGGCCTGATGGATCAACTTTTTCTTCAGGAAAGCCAGGATTAAAGAGGTCAGGTCATTAGTGTGAGAATGTCTTTAGGAACAGTGTGGGAACACAAGGTTTCCTTATTAGCACATTAATGTACTGAACCTGAAGCTCATTTAAACGAGGTGGGGACGGTTGACTTTTCCCCCTTCCACTCCAAGATTGTTGTGTCCTTACAGCTGTTTGATCTGCCAAGTTACAAATCTCAGAAGCCTTGTGTTACTTGAAATCTCATAAAATAGAACAAGTAGGACATTAGGATTTACTGGCCATTGTAAAGATTTCTCTTAAGCAAGAATTTTATAGCAGAAAAGCCTTAACCCAAGATCATAGAAGGTGAAGATGTGCTGGATGTGAATCCACTTGATTTGCAAATGTCACCTTTATGCCAGTGACTCACATTTCTGCCGTTCCCTTTCTCACTTGCTCCATCCACTGAGCCTTGTGTCTTTGCCTGTCTGTCAGACATCTCCATCTGCATGTCTCACTGTCTATTCAAGCATTACATAGCCAGCACTGAACTCCTGATCTTTCCTCCCCACATTCTCTATCACTGCTGCCACTACCACCCTTTCTCCATCACACAAGTCCATAACCTGGAGGTATTCCTTCATTTGCCCCCTCTCTTTCCCACACATCCAGACTGTGTCTCAATCCTGTTGATTCTTCTTCCATAATAATTTTAAGATCTCTTCTCTTCTTTCTGTCTACTCAGTTACAGCTCTCTGCCTTGAATAAAGTAGCCTAAGGAAAGGGAACTTAACACCAGTACTAAAAAGGTTGATGTACTGGCTAAGATTCCCGTGGCTGGCAATCACTGAACTACATGATGCTGTTGGGTTCGGGTTTTTGAAATCAGCTTCAGAGCATATGGTAAGAGAATGAGATGCATCCTCTGTGAGGTGTGAAAAAGAGCACAAAAATGGTACTGTGAATGGCATAGCTAAACTGTATGTGTAATCCTGCCTTGTTGTAGATGCAACCAGAACAGCTCTCTGCTGTGCTTCACAGGCTTTATACCTTTAAGGGCTGAAGGCGGCTCTCCTTAGGGTTGCAACAGGAGAATCTGAGTTCTAACTCTTTGATCATCATGGACTTTCATGTGGCCATCACATGCATCATAATGACAAACATGAAGTTCTTAGGTGACCCTGGTATATTTTAATCCCTGACACTTACAAGCAAATTTGGCTCAAGTATTTATGATCTGACACCTCTGTGGGTGAAAGGTCAGTGATGTTCTAGAAACAGTTCTATACCATAGTTGTAAAAAAAAGCTACTATTTCTTTTCAGATTGACAAAAATCATCCTGATTTTCCTTAATAATCTTTTAAGACTGGAACAGACAGACTTGGCCATCATGCACAAATATTATGTATGTCATATCTCTGAGACATGTAAATGGCATACTACTGAGCAAGGGGGTGAAAGGATTAACAGGACTACATGATACATCCAAAGATGCACCACAACATCTTCTAAACAGTCAAAGAGAGATGGTTCTGATGATATCAAAGTAGTCTGGCAATGCTGATTTCTTCATAGAGGCATCTTTTTTAAAGTTAATTATATCCCAGAGCAGTAAACCTATCTTGTAACACTTATAGCACTGCTGCTCATGCACTAAGGGTCTGAACAAACTATGATTTAAACTCTTGCGATGTATAAAAGCCATATCATATTTATCTGTAACATGAGAATAAATTCATCCTCTGTCTTCTGAAATCTTTACAACAAAAATGAATTTTTCATCTGCAGATGTAAACCCTAACAGTATGTTTTAGCGGCCCTGCCAGAGCATTTTCCATCGTTAAATGACTATGACAGAAATGTAAATAGCAAAACGTATCAAGATTAACACAAATGCTGCGCACATAATTCTGTACCATCAGGAATGCAATGGAGAAATTTACCTCGAGAACTGTGTTTGATAGCAAGCAAGACTTTGGCACAACTCTGTCCAACAGGACCATTGCATAAGATAGTTTCATTTAGATAGGATTTGGTACTTAACTCCAAGATACATATCACTGTGCACATTTATACCAATGACATTTTAAGCCTAGCTTTAGCCACTGTGAACTGTCCTCTGGAAGGTTGAGATTGTTAGCGTCTCATTATGCAAATTGGCACAGATCCACTGAAAGCAATGGAGCTACAGCAATTTAACACCACCTGAGAAGCTGGACCATCTTGTTAGCACTTTGGTCCATCTGTCCATGAGACTGTAGTATCTCCTAGACTATTGCTTGCACTGCTTTTCCCATTGTTGCCCACCAACAAGAAAAAAAGATAAAGAGAAACTGTCTCATCAGTGAAAAGCAGAGTGAGAGGAGAGGGGAGAAATAACAGAGTCGGAAAGGAAGACAGGGGATAAAAGAAACCAGCAGGGCCAAGCCTATGAAATAAAAGAAGCGGTATTTTTTGTGTAACAGCACTGCTATTGACTGCCTAGATTCTCCAGCCCTACACAGTTGTCTTCCCTTTGTGTATTGTCTTTGCTTTAGAAAAGCTTTATAAGCATTTTTCAGTTCTAAGATTGCTAGCCTTGTGGCCTTGTTGCCCTGTTAACATGCTGGTGAGGACATCACCACAGTTGGTCCTGCTCTCTTCAGTATTGCTACACTAGTACAATAGCATTAGCATCCACCCCCTCCACTATGTATCGCTGAAAATATACGCAGGTGTAAATAGTATCTCAGTATCTTATAGATAAATGATTTGGAAAGAAATATCTATTCTTATCGTGAGGAAAGATCTATAACTCACTCTTAGTCTTCATCACTTGGAGGAAATATACCGCAACTTCCTTTTCTCTGCATGTGTATTTATCTTTCTGTCTCACCCTTTTTCAATCCACTAGTATTTACCCAAACACACAGTTCATATGCTGCCCAAGTCAGCCCTCTGATTTCAGTGTTGGAATCGTGTCTTCTCTTTCCTGATCTGGAGGCTATATATAAAAGAGGGGGAGAATTCAGCTAGTTTTCAGATTTTAAACTACCTTTTAGCTGCCCACCTCTGAAATTCCATCCTGATGTGAGTTCTCATGCGTGGTGTGATGCTGTGCTTTTAAATTTGGTATCATATTGTCTCTGCTTCCAAAGAGGGATGGGCCTCAGCCACAAAGTCCAAACCTGGAGTTGAACTCCCCCAAAGTTTGTGGGCATTCACATCTGGGGTTTTATTCAAACTCATCTTGATTTCCAAGTTGTTAATGTTCACCGATTATGTAAACCATCTCCCCAAGCCCCCACTGGAAGAAACTATACACTGGTGGAAGAGACTAAAACAAGCTGAAAGTTCCAATTCAGTCATCACCTCAATAGTTTCCAATCTAGTATCAGGCTTAAAATGTGTAAATATGTTTCTCACTTCCCATTTCATGAGGTAATTAACCTATTGTCATCCATTTCCCTCAGAGCATATTTTGGTACTCTCCTGATAACGCTGACAAACCCACATGGCACATGCTCACACATATGCAGCCAAATCAGAACCAGTAACTGCGCTAGGATCAAATTCCAGTGTTGATAGTCATCCATCCATTCATGAACAGGAGATACATAAGCTCCTCCATGCACAAATATGACAGCTGCTTTTTCAAGAGCTTTGCATTATGAAACCAAGGTCCAGCCTTCCCGTCTGGGACACATGGTGTCCTTTAAAAAGTACCTAAATTACATCTGCTCTGCACGGGGCTCAAACGGCAACTCAAAGGAAGCATCAGAGTGGGAAGCACGTGCTCCTAAATTTGGCATTGTGAGGAGAGAGAAAAAGAATAAGCATTTCATATTATGGCCTGGAAAGAGTTTGCTAGAATTCAAGGTTTTATGTAAAAGTAACTGCATGTCCACATCAGTTAGTTTCTCTTGGAAACTTAAAAAAATAATAATATTTTTGATAGCTTTCCCCTGCACTGCCCAGCTACATTAAGATAACAGTAAACTACATTCTTATGGTTGTCATAACATTTAGCTCTGTGCTGCTTGCAATGTGAGTAATCTATTAAGATATATAAGGTGCAAAATGCCGCCTTTATGTCTTGGAGTGCCTGCAATCAGCTGTAACAACCAAGTGCAATTACTGCCAGCATGGAGCACAAGCTGCTTCCTGCCACTGTCTCAGACGACCAGAGGGCCTGTGCCAGTGACCCCTGGCAGCCTTGGCCAGGGCCACGGGGGCTGCTGAGAGTTGCCTTCCTCCCGCTGCACTTCCTCCATCCTTCCCTTTCCCAGCCTGTCATCAATCTTACTAAAATGACAGCAGACAGATGTTAGCCTTTGCAAAGATCAAATGAAATCTATGGCTTCGGGGCTGTTCACCAAGGAGCAGGGTAGTCTACACCAGACACGGGCACCAGCAGTCACCTCCTCTGCATCAACCCTCCTAGAATCAATTTGGCAGCCATCACAGTCATCTCTCCACGGGCAATGGGAGGCCTGAAATAGATTTTGACTAACTTTAATGCGTTAGCCACTCCAAAGAGATATTTTTGTAGATGGATTGCTCATCCTAAACTTTTAGGGCTGGCATTACTTTCCCCAGCTTCCTACTCCTTCTTCCCCCATTGTGTTTTTTGCAGCCCCTCTGAAAAACAACCAGTCAGTGGGGGTTAATTTGGGTTCAGGCTGGTTGGCCCTTACCCGTTCAGTATCCTGAATGCTGCTAGCGAGAAAAAGATTACTCCGTGGCATAAATACGCTGTATGTGCCCTTGTCTCATGCAATTTCTTTACATTGATGTGCAGGAATATTTATCCCCAGTAGAAATGTTTAACTAATCTGGTAAATGTCAAACCATATGGTGTACATTGTAAGGATTTCATTAGTGCTTTTTAACTCCTTCTGGAAGTCTCTCTCATTTCATTTGCCCTTTGTTGCTGCCCAGGCAGAGACTACTAGGAGAGGTATGAATGATATCATTAGTATTTGCCATACCTGGCATCTGATGTTCCCAGGTTATATAAGAAGCACTAGTCAGAAGTGCAAAGTTTGAGACACTCTTTTATGAAGAGTTAAGGGATATTCTCAGTGTAGTTTCTTCATGCCATGACCTGCAGAACCAGATCCCTGTATATCTTTTATAACAAACTGTCCACCCCCAACAATATACAAAGTTCCCAGAGGGCTCCTTTGCCCCTTATCACGTCCTTTGATTAATCAAGCCTCAACAACAAATAAACAGCAGTTCTCCAATACTTTCAACTAAAGAAATGTTTTGGTACAGTAACTATCTACAGTATCTCTCAGAAAGATAGAAAGCAATTTACAGTAAGCGATATCAAGAAAGAATAAACCATTATGCTTGTGCCAATGCTTATTCATGGTTTTATAACAAGACATATCTGTTTTTTTCATATAAATCTTGAGTCTATATTTAGACTTTGCAAATAATGACTCCAGTATTTGGCTGTCTGCCACGTCTGATAGAAAACCAGCATAGCTACAGCACAAGACTATGATGTTAAGAAAAGGTCTGCTTGAACTCCATGTACTCCCTACAAAGCGAGAGCAGAATCTATTTAGGTGTATTCGTAACAACTAATGTGCATGGACAAAGCAGGTCAGAGAATGTAAGAACCCTTCTGAAGTTCAGTTCAATCTTACACTGGCTTCAAAATCTTTTTAGCTAAAACAATATACTCACTTAAGTACCTCACCCTCTTCCTGACCCTCAATGGACCATCAGGCCCTGTTCTATCCAGATATCTATAGGTCTGGCAGTCTCTGTTGGACATGGCTACTGTCTTCTTGACGTATGAGCTCCAGGACTCATCTAGTGTCTATTGACAGAGTATCTGAGGGCGATGTATTCTGTGATACCTATTACCTACAAATCATTTGAACAGAAAAAAACAACCAGATTCTATCACTGTCATACCTATCCCTAGGACATTTAAAGTAGGAAGCCGATTGGGGGTAAGAGAGGGGGAGCTGTAGATGAGGGAAAGGATAAGGCTCTGACTGACTTGGAATGAGGAGAGAATAAAGAATGCAGTGAAAGGGGTATGCAAGGAAAAGCAGGGAGTTGACAGTGTTCAGATAAGTTTGGCTCAGCATCCAAACTTCTAGGGGAGAAGCTGTATTTCCTGCACTGAACCTCTGAACTTTCTGAGACTCTTACAAGTGATTTACCTATAAAGAGGACTGGAAAAAAAGAGAACTGAAATAAACAATTCTCTACTATTTAAACAACCATTCCCTCCCACACCCCTAGAGTCAAATGTTCAGCGACAAGGAGAAAGAAAGAAAGAAAGAAAGAAAGATCTTTACAGAAATGCATTAGCCCTAGTTTTCATCAATATAGCAAAAGCATATCAACTGTTAGTTCAAAGTGCCTTCCCCAGATACCTGCCAACTCCCTAATTCCAAAATATTTATTGTTACATTACATTAAACATTTCATCATTAAGGGCATCAACAAGGAATAGTACTACAGCTACTAGTGTAGCAATCTGAGCTTTGTTTTATGTGTGAGCATTTTGGAAGAGAGAAACAAGGCTAAGTTGTAAACAACTTGGAAGAAGAAGAAGAAAAAGAAGAAGGTATTAATAATGAACTAAAAGCACTTGTCCAAAGACGTGTGCTATGAAAGCAATGAGATGAATGTATCAATTAAGTCTGTGCATGTAAATATACTTGTGCTAATGTGTTTCTAATAACAGTGCTATCTGGCTACATAGACTGCTCATACCTGAGCAACCGCTCAATATTCAGGAAGTGTTGTTGACAAGAACTTTTGCAATAGCCTGCGTGATTTTGTGTTATTTCCTCTAACTGAACCAGTAAGACCTCCACTTGTGCACTCATGATCTCTGCACTGAAGTCTAATTTGAAATTAGGATAGCCTGAAAGTAAGAGATAGGGAGAGGCATTTTAGTTTAACATGCAGAAGTATTTCCATAGTAATGTGAAATTAAGAACAAGTTCAGTGCTAAGATCCTTTCGGCCCTCAAACCAGTCTGCTGTCAAAGGGATCTTTGAAAGAACAGTATAGAGACAATAAAGTATTGTGATTTTCAAAAAAAGTTAAATACTCTCGTCTTTGTCTCTGTGCTGAGTGTTTCAAGGCTCAGAATAAAGATGAAACCTATGACTTTGCGTCCTTGATGTCTCACCCACCAGGACATTCAGAAGTCTCTTTGGAAAACTTATATAAGAACATACAGTATGTCATTTCAATTGAATGCTGCTTTGTGGTTCCTACATTTTTCTGGTTTAGCACTGGAGGCTGCAGCATTTAAGCCATAGGAGGTAGCTACGGGGTAGATAAAACAAGCTGGTTAGTGGGAGAGAGAAGTCTGGGAGAAGAGGGGAAAGGGTTGTTTTATGGTGAAAGAGAGCTAGAGATAGATGGATGGATGGATAGCTGAATAGATGTATGATATTATGGGTGCAAACGTGGAAGACTGGTTACGATCCAACTGAAAATCTGACCAATAATCTTTTCTTAGTTGGACCTGTGGCTTGTCTTACTGATGCCTAATAATCTGAAGATACAGGTGTGGTCTAGTAGTCTGACCACAGTTCAGGAGCAAAGACTTCCTAAAGTGTAATCCTTGCTCTGACACTATTCAGTGTGTGACAGTGGGCAAGTCATGGAGGGCTCTGTGTTCTTCAGAACTCAGCCCACATAAGCCCATCCCAAAGGAGAAGAAAACAGTGGTGTCTCTTTTCCCTGGCCACACCCCTCATGCTTGGTGGCCAAGAGGAAGAAATAACAAAGAGCCACTGTGCTGGCTCTACACCACCTGCTGTGCAAGAGGCAGCTGGGGAAAGGATAAAGATCTGGAGGGCAGTTAAGCCAACTACGTGGCTCTTTTGCATTGCTGGAGCTGCATAAGGAGACATCTAGAGACCTGATCCTGTAGTTGCTCATACATGGGACTCTCTGTGACATCAACAGGAACAGTGTGGCTGCAGCAAAAGGCCCAGGAATTGCTGACTGAAAAATAGATTTAAAGAAAAAAATCTTTAACATGGGTAAAACAGAACAGGACAAAAAACCCAAACAATCCCAAATATCGTATTGTTCCCTGTATTTACACATACATATATTGTCAGTCTGACATGCTATAGTAACGTGAACAGTTCACTGGGTTTTGGCAGATGATTTTATCATAATATGATAATGACTAAGAGTGGTCACTGTTCTCTGCAAATTATGACATTGTGCATCTTGTGTTTGAATTCTAATACTCTTCTATTTTGTTGCTGTTAGTGTTTGAATGATTAGAAAATTAGGAAATGATTCTTTTTAAAGAGATACTCACATCATGTGAACAGCATTTGTATCATATTCTGTGAATTCTGAAGCCTCTGAAAACGTGAACAATATGTCAGCTTGTTCCTGTCTTTGTGAGAGAATTCAAGGTCAAGCTGACCAGTGAACTCCAGTGTTTAAACAGACTAAGTCAGCCCTCATGTACAGCACTGAAACTGCCTTTAGGAAATATTTTAACCCTCTATTGGGCCCCTTGACAGTAGACTGAGTGTCATGGCTTTTAAGGCAGTCCTGTTGCTGTCAATAATATCTGGACATATTGCATATGTCCACAGTGCCTAAACAAGTGCTCCTTCTTTTGATGCATGTTATCCATCTGAGGCCCTCAAGGGGTTAATACATGCCATTCCAAAGTTCAGGGAAGGGACAATAAGAACTGAACAGCGGGAATTTCAGAATGTTAATAGCCTGTTCTCTTCCGATTGGCCCAGAACGAATGCAGGGTACAGTAAATTGTCCTTGTCAGCTTAGCTCACATGATGATATGCTTTATTTCTAGACATGCCTTGAATCTGTCCCTTGAATTTATGTTCAGAAAATAAACACTTCCAGACGGCAATAAAGCATTCAGTTGTAGCTGGCTGTTGCATAGTCTCAAGCCAACCACAGCTCTTCCCTTCAGAGTTTCTAGAGCTTACACAACCTCAGTTCCGCACATGTATTTCCTTCACTTAACGCTTACGTTAGCAAGTACCCCGCACTACTCCAGGGAATGGTCCAACTTATCCCAAAGCTGTAGATCAAGAGAGTTTAAGTGAACTTCCATTTGGGCTTTATCCTGACACAATACATCAGATAATAGGGTCCATGCAAACCAAGGCACCTGACCCTTCTTTTCTGTATGATAAACCATGCTGGATCAGTGAAGGGTGGCGGGGGGGGGGGGGGGGGAGAGTCAGCAGCAGCAAATTGCAAAAATAAAGATATCAGTGATTCAGGATATGAATTTTTCCATCATAAAAACTAAATTAAACAGCTGTTACCTTTTTGTCTGATGGGCTAGTGGAACTACTGGAGGCTGGTTGATTTACTGATTAGGTAGCGTGTATGCAATAATCTCCAGGTGTTACTGATACACACCCAGATAGTGTTGCAGTGTTTCTTGCACCTAGTAATTTTTATGGACATGCTCTCTCTCCATCACAGTTCTTCTGGATATCACTAGTGTATAACTCTGCATATTTACAGAACCAAAGAACTTGACAAAAATCAATGGGAAATGTTCATAAGAGGCAAGAAAAGAGCAATGCAAATAGAAGAGACCTCGTTTCAGGTTCAGTTTATTAGACATGCAAATATGCAGGTATTAAAATGCCTTTTCCACCCCAAAGCACCAAAAGGAGAAATGTTTCATGGTATCCACAAAGTTCAGGCCTGGATCCTACCTGGAAAATGTCTGTTGAAATGAGTTTGGTGCTATTCATTTTGCGCCAATTCAGCAAAGCATTTAAACTCACACATAAATCCCATTCACCATTACACTGAAACATATGCTTAAGTCAAAATCAAAGGAAATTAAGTATGTCCTTATAAGTAAGCATGTACTTATAAGCCTTAGTAAATATATTGTTAGAATGTTTACTGGTCTGCGAGGCTGATACCATGTTTCTTCATCAGCATTTCTGACCTGACTCAGAAATGTTACTTGAAGGTACTTGAAGGTACATTGTAAGCTAAATATCTACCTACCAATCCACCTAAAAATATTCCTCAAATAACTGTATCTTCAAAACATGTCAAATTGCTCTCACACTGGGATAAAACCTTGTGAAAATACTCATGATATTTCAGTCCCATCAGATCCAAACTGTAATCTCATTAAAGTTTTGAACCAAATCCTAGTCTAATTCTGATCTGCAGACACATCCAAATATCAGCTCTTCAGTTTAATTTTTATTATAAAGTAAGTATTGCTTAAAACAGGGTACCCAAAAGAAGTGCCTCCAGAAATAAACTACCTCACTGTGACTGGGATAACATTATGGTCCAATTCCAACCAGCGTAATATCCTCTGGAAGTGGGAATTCTGAGGATGAAGAACTGGAATTTGGCAGGGTCCAGTAGTTTGTAGTAGCTTTCCCTGTAAGAAGGTATTTGTGGGATAGCTCCCTGCATCCATTACTTCTAAAATAAAGAGAAAAAGAAAAACACACAGAGGGATAAGTTATGACCATGGCATTCATGTGAGTACTGGGGTATAGGAGACTGCGGAGGTTCTGTGCCTGACTGAAAGCAGAAGAAGCAGGCCTAGTGCCTCCAGAGCCTTTCACAGGAGTGTACTCAGAACTTGAAGCTACAGGAATTATACCCTGAAGCAGCATGTCCTGCCCACAGTGCCAGCTTGTGCGTGCTAGTGTAACTCACTGGTGAGTGTATGCCTCATATCCCCTTCTCTGCTCAGTCCACTGAGGATATGTGCTGGGAACAACAACACCTGGAGGGTCTTAGCAGCTTGTACTTTTAGCTCTGGAGGGTACCAGTTCAATCCCTACCCAGTGCCTCAACCAAAATGGCAGCCGCCACACACAGATGTGAGAGGGAAAGCAGGGGGAAGCGTGCTATGTCCTCTTCCTCTTGATCATGCCCCTTTTAGTGCATGCAGGAGCAGAAAGCATGTGGGCTCCCTTCATTTGTACTCAGAAAGTACTAATTTCAGAACTCTGGGGCTGTCTGTAGGTTGGGTACAATGGAGGCAAGAGGGTCTCTATATCCCATGCACCCATACAGAGAAAACCTCTGGCCCATAAGTCGTTTATTTGTACTTCCAACAAGTTTTGATAAGGACCATCCCGGGAGGCTATTAAGGAAACTCTGGCCGCTAATATTCTGCCATGGATTATAAACTGATCAAGAGATAAGAAGCTAGAACTAGGAATACATGACCAATTATCAGACTAGAATAAAGTTAATAGTATTGCAAGTCACGAATGAACCGAAAAAGGTGGTGGCATAGTAAGGTGGCAAAATTTGCTGCCTGACATTAGTGAATTATTTATATTTATATTTATATTTATATTTATATTTATATTTATATTT